>QRDG01002066.1:102940-302581 GCA_012064385.1 Puccinellia tenuiflora | reverse complement strand
AATGGGTGGAAGCAGTACCCACTGTCAGTGCAGATTCCAAGGCAGTGTGTAAGATGTTCAAAAATGTGATCTTCCCAAGAGTTGGAGTGCCAAGAGTAGTGATTAGTGATGGTGGAGCTCATTTCAACAATGAACATCTAGAGAAGCTTCTGAGCAAGTATGGTGTGAAAAATCACAGAGTGACTACACCCTATCACCCACAAGCTAATGGACAAGTTGAGCTATCCAACAGGGAAATTAAGCAGATATTGGAGAAAGTTGTGTCTAAATCCAGAGCAGATTGGTCAATGAAATTGCCTGATGCTTTGTGGGCATAGAGGACATGCTACAAAACACCAATTGGAATGTTGCCTTTCAGACTTGTTTATGCCAAAGACCGTCATTTACTAGTTGAGCTAGAGCACAGAGCTCAGTGGGCAATAAGGAATCTGAACATGGATTTAGGAAAGGCTGGAGATGCAAGGAAGCTCGAAATGTGTGAATTAGAGGAACTGAGAAATGATGCCTATGAGTGCCAAAATATACAAGGAAAAGACCAAGAAGTGGCATGACAAGCACATACTCAGAAAGGAATTCAGTGTTGGATAGTCAGTCTTGGTTATGATTCTAAGTTACACTTGTTCTCTGGAAACTCAAGTCAAGATGGTTTGGTCCCTGTGTTATCAAGAGAGACCTAGGACATGGTGCATTTGAAGTGCAGAACCCAACATAAGGTACTTTCAAGGTAAATGGTCAGAGGCTGAAACATTACAGAGCAGGAGAGCAGCTAAACACTGAAGAAAATCAAGAAGCAGATGATGGTGAAGCTGAGGAAGAGCCCAATGCATCCTCAGCAGCTACGAACCAGTAAAGAAGCTACAGTCAAGCTATTGACTATAAACAAGATACAGCCAAAATGTTATTTACATGTTTTTATTTTTTTCCCTTATTTGCTATGTTTGTTTTGTGTGTTTCCTTTTGTCTCTGTTTTTCAGATTTTGAATAAAGGAGAATGGAGAAGTCTTGGCTGAGATATCATGAAGCAAGAGGCAGAGGAGAACACCTAGGTGGAATTATTCCAATCTTTTACACCATTTTATAGCATGAACATCATTGTTATGCCATGTTTTTGAATTATGATCTTGCATTTTATCTATTTAATATTCTTGCAAAGACTATGTGCAGAAGCATTTATCAGAATACAATTTATTTATTTCACTGTTCAAAACCTTTGGAACACCGGATAATACAAGTGACTTTGAAACTGAATGTGATGATCCATTTCAGAGCCATTTACTAACTACATTCCTGCATGTTTGCATTTTTTGCATTAGCAATCATGATCTCTGGATTGTGATTTGTGAAGCACTAACAGTGAAACTAACTGAAAACTTGTCAATGGCAAAGCAATTTTTGCATTAGCTACTATGATCTCTGGATTGTAGTATGTGAAGCACTAACTGAAATTCTATAACAAAGCCTGAAGCAATCTGTTTGCATTAGCAGATATGATACTGGGATTGTAACCTGTGAAGCACTAACTGAACTAACCCGACAAGAAACTATCAAACTAACTCATCTCTTGCATAAGCATTAGCCTACTATGTTCCTGGGAACTGTAGTAGGTGAAGCACTGATTTTGCATTCAGTGAACATCCATATTTACATAATGGCTATTTTCTGGATCATTTCTTTTCAATTTCCTTGTCAATTGTCTTATCTTGTTAGTCCAGAAGAGTTGAACCTAGAAATGATTAAAATTATGTTATTTGGAACTCGTTTCAGAACTAGCACTTGTTCTAATAGTAAATAGAACTGCAATGAATCCCATTAGAATGAATTGCTGAGTTTTTCAGAAATGAGCACTGTTCATCTTAAACCTATTGTCACTAGAACCTCATTTTTCTTTACTTGGGGACAAGCAAAGGTTTGGGTGTGGGGGTTTGATCATCATCATTCTTATGCATATTTCATAGTCCTAAAACCCTAAAACCTCACTGCTTTTGCATCCAGTATTGCATTTATATGCATTTTATAGTGCATTTCTCTCTTTTACAGCTCAGTGTGCAAAGTGCACACTATTTTCAGAAGAACCAATGCAATCGTGAAGCATGAAGCAATATAAAAGTGAACCCTATGCAGCAGAGAAGATGGCCATGCTCAACAGGTTCAAAGCAAGCAAGAAAATGCAGATGAACACTATTGCCAGACTATGAACAGTGTCTGAGAGAGAACCCAAATTCTTGTCAGTACATTTGTTGGAGTTCAATTGCAAGTGCAAGCATGTGTCATTTTATGAAAGTACCCTAGAGCATTGTTCAGCAAGATTGCAGCAACAGAAGAGGAAGAAATCAAGCAAAATGATGAAGAACACTTCTGTCCCAGATAGTGAACAGTAACTGACAGAGTGCATTTCTGTCAGTTAACTCCACTTCTTCAGTTCCAAATGGTGCAGTGCACAACTGAGTCGACACAAGGCCCTGAGTGAAGTCAAGAAGCAATTCAAACAAGTTTGAAGCAGAAAGGAGGGAAGAGAGCAGCTTGGAGATCAAGGAAACCCAAAAAGGCAAAAAGTTCATAAAGTGAGGAGACACCCCATGTGCAGGAAAGTTAAGCAAGCTTCACCTCTCCTCTACCCCGTGTCACACCTCCACCACAGCTACAAAAGGTGTATAAAGCCACCAAGACCACCTCCTGGAGATATCATCCATCCCACATTCCCCATCCATGCATCAGTCACCAACCACTCCTCCCACAGCCACCAAACCACCACCTTTTCGGCCAACAACTCCACCAACCACCAAGAACACCAAGAACCGCAAGAACAAGAGCAAGAATAGCAAGAACAAGAGCAGGATCAAGATGAACATAGAAGACCAGGAGAAGAACTCCAAGGCCATGGTGACTTGGAGCTCATGATCTGCAACTCTGCTTCCACCCCTGTCTTCATTTCTGCTTCCTCTGCTTCGACAGTTTTTCAGTGAGCTACAGCCAAGGATTTCTCTCCATTTCTCCTGTGTAATCTTGAGTAGATCATACATCTTTGAGTAGAGCTTGTGATATTTAGCTACTGCATTGAATTGAGTGACACAGTTCTCTGTTTTGTCTGAATATTTGCATGATCTGCTTATTGTTGTGTTTGATCTATGTGTGTAAGGCTAGTCCCTGCACACTTGAGTCTTGAAATTCTATCCCTAGCCTCCATTTGCTTGTTAACTCACTTGCATCTGGCCTGACAACCCAACAAAGAGTGACCTTTTAGTTCTATATTTTCTCCTGCCTAAAACCAGCTAAAACCCCTTTGCTTGCATGACTAGTCTCTGCAAGTGTTGAAGTAAAAATCTTGTTCCCCGTCTAAACCCTGCTTCGATCCTTGCTAGGCTCTGGATTGACAACCCAGAGGCTACAAGTTAAATTCTGAATTTATTTTCTGTCTAAACCTTCTTCAAAACCCTTTACTTTTCTGTTAAAACTTGAAAACCTGAAAACTGAAATTTTCCTAGCTTCTGCCAACCCTTAGAACCAGCATAAAACTTGTTGATCCCTGTGGAGAAGATAAACAAACCCCCCTATAACAATTTGCAATTGATCAATAGGTGCTGTGTAAACTCCAACCCAACGTACAGGACCCGGTGACGACTCATGTTCCTCTTCCTCTATTCCATATCCGTAACGATCCTCAAACAATTCAAATATTGACTCGGAATCTTCATCTACACCACGCAGCGCCCATGCCGGCTCCTCCAGCTGGGCCTCCTGCATTATGATCGGAAGATCCGCCTCTGCTGTACCTACGGACTCTTCTCCATCTGAGTGATCTATTGTTGCAGCTCTTGATACTGACTCGCCTGCGCTTTCCTCCATGCTGGGTTTCGAGGCGTACACCTTGCCTACAAAAACGTTGATCCGACCAATGGGGATGATGTCACCAGTCTCGATCTCGTCCAAATCCGGGTTCCACCCAAAATCGTCGACGACGTGCTCTCCTTGTGTGTTGATGATGATTTCTCCAATGGCAAGATTCTGCATACCGCGTAGAGCTTCTCCTGTGATGTAAACACCTTTATTCTTCTGCCCCACGGTGGGCACCAACTGTCGTGGTAATGTCACGACATATGTTACCAGGGGGTAACTTTGATATGGGGACAGCCTGACCTTGGTGTACAGAAGATTGTCTCGCTCCACGGGGACACAGGATTTACCCAGGTTCGGCCTCTCCATAGGAGATAACAACCTACTTCCTGCTTGTTTGTTATTGATCCGGTGACCTCGAAACCCGGGCTTGGACATTGCTGAGTTACGAGGTTGGTTACAGGGTGTTTCGCCTAAATCTCTCATGTATCTCCTGATTCTCTAAAGGATTGATTACTTGTCTTCTCTATGACCTAGGAGCCGGTTTATAAAGACACCGAGTCTCCTAGTCGCACACAAGGTAGAAACCGGGCTACTCCCGTATTCCGAGTCCTACTCTAACTCCCATATTCTTCCTTGTTCTTCGGATCTTCTGGAGTATTCTTTGTACGGGCCGGGTTACAGACAGCTTTCTGGGCTGTTAAGATAACTCGGCCCATGATGATGACTAGCTGGCCTCGCTAGGTCCCGCGCCTGGCGGGTCATGCTTTCCTCCTCGTGGGCCTACCGGGTTATGATTCGCCCAACACAAATAAAGACAAGGGAAGTTTTAGCTTACCGCTAGGACTGGGTTGTCATGCGTGAACATGGCGACACCTTCGGCCGCCTTCACATGCTGGGGCTTGATGAGCTCCATAAGCCTGTACAACAACATGTTCTCGGCTAGAGTGCTATTGGCAGCATTGTCCGACTTCTACTCGGACATCTTTATTGGGCGATAGCGGAGCGGCATTATCTTCCTCGACAACTAGCAAATGATGGTGTCGACTCCGTCAAGTAGCGGGCCTCCATTGTCTTGGTCAAGAACTTGATCATCCATCGCACGGCGAGCCGGTGAACACTCTACAAACTTTCAAGTGACACTCTTGCCGTCCAGTAGGCCTTATGGATTGGCGGACCATTGACGAATGGAGGAATCCCCACCGTGCTGCCTGGTGTAGGGATGTCTTTAAAGTAGAAGAAGGTATTGGTCCAATTCTTCACCGACTCAATGTAGGGAATCTTTGGATACCAGTCAGGTTATCGACAGTTGAAGGTGACGTTGTCGCAGGTTGCCAGCTGGCCACTGGCTATGGTCAGTCGGCGGCACAAGAAGCAAAACTGAAATAGCTCTATGGAGGAGGCTATGCCTAAATAACCCTCGCATAGCACTTGGAAGCCGGCTAGTACTAAGATACTATTCAACGCTATGTTGTGTGGCTGAAGCCCATAGAAACTAAGTACAGCCAAGAAGAAGGTGGAGAGGAGCAGGCTCATACTGCGAAGACAATGGGACGCCAAGACAACTCATTCGTCACCTTGGGGCTCGGGTATGGCTTCGTCGCCAGGTGCCCGCTAAGAGCAGTCCGTCTTGGGCGGGAGGAAGCCGCCTTCCTCCAATTCTTGAGGGTAGGCCGCCATCATGCATGAAAGCAACATGTAGCGGGAGCCCAGCTCTACCACTTCTTCTTCCTCCTCAGCTTCAGTCTCGCTGGAGGGAACCTCTGGGTTCGACGAGGTCTCCATGACCGCCACCGGTGCAGAGGGCAGGGGAAGGAGGAAGGAGCAGCTGCAGGGGCTGCCGGAGCTGAGGAAGATGCAGATACCCCGCCCATAGTTGCGGCGGGGAAGGAAGAAATCGATGGTGTGGTGCTCACGGACGCCGCTGGCGCAGATCCAGATCTGGCTATGGCTATTGAGGTTGCCGTCGGAGTTCCTGTCGCAGCCGCCGAACCTTGCTCGATGCGTCGCTATTTTCTCGCCGGAGATGGGAACAGGTGGTGGAGAGCTCAAAGGAGGAGAAGCGGTGGCGGTAGTGTGTGAATGGGGAGGGGTGAAACCATTCCCGTGGTGCGCCAGGTATTTATACCCCATGATCCATGATTCGTGTGGGAAATGGTCGAGGCCACAATCTCTGCCTCGTGCCCACGATTCGTACGGCGTGGCAACGGCGCGCATCGCCGGTGCCTCGATTCTCGCACGTAGTGGGGAAACAATTATGATGCACGCCCAAGTTCAAACTGTCGTGGACTACGTGATGTCATCCGTCAACATTTGATGGGACTGGTCAAAGTAACAAGACTTCGCATGGAAGATTCCTGACAGGAGGTCAGGCCGTGTTTCCCATGTTGGCGGCAACGCGTCCGGCTACTTCAGACGGACAGCCGCCTAACTCAACTTCGGAATGCTTCAAACTCTTCAGCCACCAACTACATCAAGAACAAGACGGACATGGCCGACAAAAGAAGATGGCTCCTGGAGAACTTCAACCCTTCCGGGGGCTAATGTTGGGGATATACCTATTAGGGGTACCTCTGACATGGATCAATCCGGCTAGTCTAGGGTGGCCCGCAGTGGTGGTAAAGGCTTTTCCTACCGGGCGACCGAGAAAGCTGATGACCAAGGAAGACGGATGCCGGCAAGGAGGAGGCCCAAGACTGAAGCCCATGAAGCCGCCAAGACTAAGACGGAAGGCGGCAGACTTGACAGATAGGTCTAGGACTCTGTATACTTACCGGATACGTAATAACCTTGTAACCCTAGGTCCGGTCGCCTTTATAAGCCGAACCTCGGGATGCCTTTAGGGCAACACATAGACGACGACTTGAGATGATCAACATATCCCTACACATTGTAACCTGTAACACAGCGATCTGCCATTATAGTGAGTTATAGCAGCACGTAGGGCTCCGCCACCGCTGTGGAGCCTGAAGCTGGGTAAACTGACGTGTACAATCCCGACCTCGACAACATCCACCTTCTTGACCTACGTTCAACCTCGACTAGCAGGACCCCGTCTCCTGCCCAAGATGCCAATACAACGACAGAGGTGGTGGAGGAGGTGGAGGTCGCAAGGGTTGAGTTGAGAAGGAGGAAGGAGGAGAAGGGAGAGGAGATGTGGAGGAGAAGGAGAGAGGAGAAGTGGAGGAGAGGAGGAGGAGTAGTAAATGAGAGGAGAGAAGGATAGAAGGAGAAAAGAGAGGGAGAAGGGGAGCGCCGGCGGGATTCAAAATTCGAATCCCGCCCAACAATTCTGTGGCGCTTATGTAGATATGCGCCACCGAATTTCTTCCCCAATTTTTTTTCAGCAAAAAATCTTATTTTGGGCATAACTTTTTACTCTTTTGGAATTTCGAGGATTTGAGAAAAGTTCACTGGGTAAACCCAGACACCGCTTGATTTGATCTTCTGTTTCGACCTTCATCAGTCAGGAAAAAGAAGAGTGATAGCCAGGTTTTCCACGGAGTTTCTTCGTTCGATTGAAAAAAAAAAGTGCTCTAAGTCGGAGAAAACAAGAAGGAGATTGTTCACCAGTCTGTCTCCCAACCCCTTTAAAGCAGCTACCTACCGTGACCTGGTCTTGGGACAACATTGGCACCCCCGTTTGCTGGATCTTCTAGGCACTCTAAAGCGCTTCCACGAGAGACAGATGGACTTTGAGTTATAGACGGAGAAGAGCCAGATCAAGAGTGATTCCTCAATAAAACAAATGGGATTTTGAGGGAGGGCTGAACGCGATGTACTGAAGGGTTCGCTTTCGCTGATGGGCACCAGTCTTTCTTGCTGTGAATTTCCTAAGTCGGGAGGGGCCCTTTCCTTCTACCTTACTGAATCCATTCACCAATGATTGGATCACTCATAGCCAAAGACCAATTCCTTCCATTTAGGTGGCCTCGGTGGCTAGGATACTATTCCCTTCTTTTTAGAGGCTCAAAGACGATTTATTTGAAGGAATCAAAATAACCCATGTGTCTCGGATTAAGTCTTCCCTCTTTTTGTGCCAGGAAGAAGAATGAGATCCCACTCAAAGTCAAGGAAAGCGGCCTAGACCACTGACTTTTGATGGAAGGCTTCTGAAGATGGATTGGTCTGATAAAGCCAGTCAATCCAATATTTTCTGAGAGCACTAGGCCTTCTCCCTTATAGGATTGATTCCCACTCACTGCCTGGTAGCAGGCTTGGCCCATGAGACCTATTGCCTTATTGTACTGGCTCACTTTGCTATTTTGGAGGATGGGTTTTCCCCCCTTTTGGTATCAGGTCATTTTTGCTTTTTCTTTTGCGCGGGTCCCTAGTTTATTGTTCATTCGTTTAGTTCTATTTAAGACCCGAGGTTTCTATAAGGAAGCACCGGGAGGGATGGGTGTGATGATTCCGCTATCAATAGCTTGGCAAGTCAACCACACCTGCAGATAGCGTAGATACCGTCTGACCCGGGCAAGAAGCTCCTATTTAAGTTGTGACACATTCTTAAGTGGATTGTACATAGGAATAGTTCACTCTTTTGCATGGCCAAGAGAAAGAGCCAATTCATATTACCTTTGAAGAATGGTTATGCTGTCTGCCTCTTGATAACAGACTTATCCAAGGATGAAACCCATGGGAGCTAACAGATTCCCCAACATAAATAGACAGAGAAGCTCCACGGCCCTACATCCAAACATATGAGAGCCACTTTATCCTTATATAAGTGAAGTTGAAGAGTGAAGATAAACCTCATAGGCAGAAGGCACACACTCACCACTATTTTTCTCTAGTTTTTTTGATATATTAAACGCATTTTTTCGACATCGTATGCAAAAGTTATGGCCGTTCCAAAATTTTTCTGTTTTTTGCAAAAAATGTCAAAATTCATATTTCAAAATTTCTATTTATTCAAAATATAAATCAATTCACTTCACCCCGTGAACCTGACTATTCTACCTGGATAGTTCACTTCACTTTTCGAGGGATCCTGGATTGGAGTTCACTTGTCTATGAGTGTCCGAACAGCTTCAGATCCTTCCAAGGCGTAGGGGTTCTCTCTCCATTCACTTTGAGCTGGGTTTCTTGTGATCTTTGTAGTAGTTTTTTCATCCAATTTTATGGTAAATTTAGTCTTACACAGCTGTTGTGGGGACCCCGGACTAGCTGTCCGAAATACCCGATTATGGTTCACACAACGATCCCATGATCAGTCTGTCGTTGCCCATAATCCGAATTGGATACCAAAGTTTACATCCATTACAGTACCGCATTAAACTCTTACATAGTAGGTCACTTAGACCAAGTCTTACATAGGTGCCTTCAAGGGCCAAATCAAAAGCATTCAGCGGAAGCTACGTAGTAGAAGTCCAACGCGTCCTAGCGACGACCGACAGGCAGTTGACTCACGAAGATCCCTAGTTCGCATAGAAGTCTCCATACTCCGCTTCAGCGTAGTTTTCCTCGGGATCTGGCTAAGACAAATCCAGACACGAAACCAGTATGAGTACAATTTGTACTCGCAAACTACTCCTCTACTGAGTATGTACCAGTTTTAAGTTGTTCTCTACAGCACTTTTAGTTATTACTCTATCTCTATATCCTTGATGAAAAAGGTAAGAAGAGATTTACTACTATCTTTAGAGAGAAGCAAAATTTTACTATTTATCCAAAACTCCTCCTTTTTCCCGACCACGACTCATCATGGTCTCTTTTCCTCCACAACTCATACCACTCCATTTGGTATAGTTGGGAAACATCAGCCACAACTTTGTTTCTTTAAAGTTACCTCCTTTTGTAAAAACTTTGCACATAGTCTAGTACAGGCCTCCCAACTGTCCATATCCGAGGACTCGGCTATTCGAATAGTTTTTACCCTCTGCAGAGGTAGCACGCTTTTCCCACACCCATCCGGTAGCTCATCGTGTCTGCCACGTCCCGCCATACAAGGTGTATGCGAAGTTGAACCACCGGCCATAGCCTTTCCTTTGCTCATGCTAGTATAGGACCCTGCCCTTATGATTTCACCATTCCTTCAACACCTAGTACAGGATCCTTCGTCAAGGAACCTAGATGTAAGGACTCGTAGTTTTGCCCGGCGACCCAAAGGTGGACCTTCAATCCCTCAATCCATCAGATTGCCGAGACCCGGGTCAGGGGTTAGAGTCGCCATGCTCATCCCCTCATGCATAACGGAGTCGTCTCCGTCGATGAGGTATCCAGTACTAACACGAGCAAATTATATGACTACGCCCGTTCCCATATTTGGGTAGATGTGGTCGCACAGATTATCGGCTGGTCGTACGTAAGTACTAGGACACAATGTGCATTTTCCATAAACAACTACCATTTATCACTTCTCCTACTTCAACACCGACAATCGGCATTTTCTCATCAACTAGGTACTTTAAAAAGGAGTTTGGAATAATCATAGTTTTTCCCATCCTATAGTTTTAGGTGTCTACTCTACATTCTACATAGGGTGGATAAGCAGTTTTCATATCCTTTGTGATAAGGGTCTTTTCAGAAAATCAGTACTACTACTTTAGGAATTGCATGTAATTAAATTAAAGGTATGTAATGCAAGCTCAGCGAAGTAGCTTGCCTTGCTCAACAAAGTGCTCGGGTTCCTGCTGCTCGAAGTAATCTCCTTCCTCGTAGTCTCCGGCAACGTTCGCGTCTAATCGATAAACAAACAATACAAGCAACAATCACTAAACTAAACAAGCAAACATCACATCACAATCAAGATAACATCACAATTAGCTATTGAACACACAAGGTAACACAATTTGGTTTCAAATTGATTTAATTAACAAATATTCATTTGCATCTCAATTATGGCAGAAACTAGGGTTTTATGTTTAATTGCATAACTTGAGTTCGGTTGGTCACAAAAATACAAACTAAAATTCTATAGATAGCTACTGATCTCTAGAAGACAACCTAATTGGATTCAAATCAATTTGAGTTATTAAACTCCCTGTAGAAATATTTTAATCCAGAATGTTGGTTTTCTTGTTTTTGCTACAACTCAAGTTAATTGTATTCAAAAATTAAATCCTTTTAGGGGTGACTAGTATTGCTTAAATGTGAGCTAAAAAAATTGGTTTGACCTCACTTGGATTAGTAGAGTATCAGAAACAAACAAGTTTAGGTTTTATACCTTCTGTGGCATTTTGATTATCATTATTTATTTATTAACCTAAATGGGGTGAAACCACATTAGTTAGTTAGATAATTTTATAAGCTTTCCAGAACATTTTCACTTGCTATTTTTAGATTCCTAGATCTCAAGATATTGAATTTCAAAGTTCTAATCAAATTTCTGACAGAGAAATTATCTATCCATTTTAAATTCATCAATTAGCACATTTGGCATTTTCATTTTAAATCAGGGAATTACTCTTAATGATCATGTCTTGCATCACTGTGAAGATTACATGTTTTATTTGCTACAAGACTTTAGTTTGCTATTTTTAGGCCTCTGGTTCAATAGCAATTTGCATTGGAAGTAGGCTATGTTCTGTTATTGCAGTGTTGAGCTAACTGATTAGCTATATTGTCCAATTTAAATCTTTTAGCCAGATTTTAATTCAGGGTTCAAACTACTTGCTCATGACAGTATGCTAACTATACTAACATGCTGTGCTAAGAATTACTCCTAAATAAAATTATGTGAATTAATATCAACAGCTAAAAACAGAAATAAATATCTGTTTCAGAAACTTTTCTGAACTAGATAGGACATAGCTACTTTGTCCAATTATTTGAGGATGCTAGACTAACTATTTTGGACATACAAGACTTGCAGATGAATCTATGAATCGAGCTCTTTCCAACCATATGAAGTTTGTAAATTTTGGTTCAGTAGAATTTTCACAATTTAATTGCAAAGTGGGCTAATCAACTCTGTTATTACTGGACTTAGCGTTTTTCAGAAAACTAACCGAACCGGTATCTTGCCGTTGGATCTAGATCCAACGGCCCACATTCAAAGCAACGGCGACGACCACTCTTTGGCGGCGCCACCGTGCTGCCGGCGGTGGGGCGATGGCTAGCGGCTCACCTAGGGCTCGGTTGACGGCGGCGACGGCGGGAATCGACGGCGGAGGCTCTGTAACGGCTACGGGCGGAGTTGCGGGTGCTGGGGCGGTCGGGTTCGTCGGCGACGGCGGTGTGGCCTTCACGGACACCGAACGGCGACGGCGAGCTCCTGGCGGCGACCCTGTGCACAGATACGACGAGAGCGTGAGCGTGCGGTGGCGGTGGTGCATGGCAGAGGGTTAGGGAGGGAAAAGAGAGAAAGAGAGGGGCAGCACGGCCACGAATCGACCGTCGTCCACCTCGGGCAGTGGCGGAGCTCCGAGGAAGAATCAGGGCAGCAGCAGCCCTGCGGCAGCGATTCCGCCCTCCTGGCGGTGCACGAGAGAGGGTGGAGTGGTGGAGAAAGGACAGTGGCGATGAGGGGTGGCGTGGTGTGGTGGAATTGGAGCTCGGGGCGGGCGGCTTTTATAGGCGAGTACCGGCGCGTCGTGGACGGGGTGCAGGGGCGGTCCAGCAGCCACACGGGCTCGCCGTAGGGGTGGTGTGAGGGCGGCTACGGTGTTGGGCTACTGAGGGGGCACGGTGGTGGCGTGGAGGCGAGCTGGGCGAGCTCGATCGTGGGGGACGGCCGCGGCGTGCTCTGGGACGGTTTGGGCGGCGCACGGGCACGCACGGGCGGCGAGTTCTCGGCGGGTTAGGGCTCCTGCTGGGCATGGTGCGGGTGCGAGAGGGGGCAGACATGGTGTAGGGTGCGGCGTCGGGGTAGCTAGGGCTGCGGGGTGGTCTCCTCCACGGCGCGGCAGGGCGGCATGGCGACAGTGGCCGTGCTCCCTGGCGATGGCGGCGATGAATACGACGGCTAGGGTTGTTCCCGCGTGAAATTGAGCTACTGGGCAGGTTCGTGGGATGGGGAGAGATGGGGTGGTGCAAGGAATCGAAGAACAAACGACCAAATCCATGGATTTGATCCTCAGTTCTTCGGTTATGGGGAAGAACAGGGTGGTGCATGCCACCTGTTCGACCAAATGCTTGAACAAAATTTAAATTCGAATTTTTGAAAATGGTTTCCACCACTGGTTCCATACATATTAATAGTGATTTGTGGTGCTATGATGGTATTTTTTTGATAAGTGCATCATAGCACATTTTGGGGTTTGAGATGATTAAAGAAAGAAATAGAATTTTATATTTTGGAATTTTGAAAATATATTTTGAAGAGGGAAAAGTTATTAGAGCTAAGTGGGAGTGAGCACTATGTCACCCCACTGGTTTTTGATTTAAAAGAAAATATTTATTTCTCATTAAGAGAAATTTTTGTGTGGCACTTGTCCCATTATTTCATGTGGTGGGGTTGCTTTCACTTCTTTTCTTTTTATTCACAACTTTGCTTAGCAATCACACACATCAAGCAACAAAATGCAAGCAAACACACATAAGATAATAAAAGTTTTTGTTGGCCCACATTTTTGGAATTAATAATGCTTATATTAATTCTGGGATGTTACAAATCCTGACCCCCCTTAAAATAAATCTCGTCCCGAGATTTGCTAGGCTTAGGAACTAAGGAAGTCTGGGAATTCACGTCTAAGATAATCCTCACGTTCCCAAGTTGCTTCTTCTTCAGAATGGTTAGTCCACTGGACTTTGTAGAACTTGATCGCACGTCTACGGGTGAGACGAACATCTTCTTCGAGAATCTTGAGGGGTCTATCACGATAGGTCAGGTCATTGTTCAGGTCGATGGAGTGGTGATCAATGTGCTTGAAAACATCCGGCTGGTCAGGAACTTCAAGACACTTCCGCAGTAGTGAAATGTGGAAGACATCATGAAATTCAGACAGCTCTGGGGGTAACTCTAGCTGATAGGATACTTCTCCTCGGCGGCTAAGGATCTTGAAGGGTCCAATATACCTTGGTGCTAACTTTCCTTTGACATGGAAACGTTGCATTCCCTTAAGAGGTGTCACTCGGAGATACACAAAATCTCCGATTTCAAAAGTGAGGTCACGGCGCTTCGGATCGGCATAACTCTTCTGGCGGGATTGGGCAGTTTTGAGACGCTCGCGAATAAGCTGGATTTGCTCTTCGGCTTCACGGAGGGTGTCAGGTCCAAATAATTTCCCTTCCCCGGTGTCGGACCAATTCAGGGGTGTACGACACTTCCTGCCATACAGTGCTTCAAACGGGGCCATTTGCAAACTAGACTGGTAGCTATTGTTGTAGGAGAATTCTGCAAATGGGAGACAATCTTCCCACTTGGAACCATAAGATAGAACACACGCACGAAGCATGTCCTCCAAAATCTGGTTCACTCTCTCGGTTTGGCCATCAGTCTGAGGGTGATAGGCTGTGCTAAAAGTTAGCTTGGTTCCGAGGGTCTCGTGAAGTGCTTTCCAGAATCTCGAGGTGAATTGAGTGCCTCTATCAGACACAATCTTCTTGGGTACTCCATGCAGGCTTACTATTCTGGACATGTACAGGTCTGCTAACTGGGCTCCATTGTAGGTGGTCTTGACCGGAATAAAATGAGCAACTTTGGTCAGTCGGTCAACGACGACCCAGATTGAATCATGACCTCGGTTGGACCTGGGCAGTCCGGTAATGAAGTCCATTCCAATCTCGTCCCATTTCCATTCAGGAATTTTCAAGGGTTGAAGTAATCCAGCGGGTCGCTGATGTTCAGCTTTGACTCGCTGACAGATATCACACTTGGCTACGAATGAACCAATCTCTCGTTTCATTCCATGCCACCAAAATCTCTCACGAAGGTCTTGATACATTTTGGTTCCTCCGGGGTGGATTGAGTAGGGGGTTTCATGGGCTTCTTTCAGGATCAACTCCTTTAGTTCACTATTGTTGGGCACACAAATACGACCATTGAATCTCAACACTCCTTCAGCGTCTTCGGCAAAACCAGGGGCTTTGTCGAGAGACATTTTCTTTTTAATCCCTTCGATGCTCTCATGACCTCTCTGGGCTTCTTTGATTTGATCCATTAGGGTTGGGGCTAACTCAATATTGGCGAGATACCCATGGCTAACGAGTTCGAGTCCAAAATCTTCAAACTCCTTGAACAAGGTTGGTTGTTCGACTCGAATCAAGGCATTCAGGGTACAGGGCTTGCGACTAAGGGCATCGGCAACAACATTAGCCTTCCCGGGTGATAATGGATTCCAACATCGTAATCCTTTATCAGCTCCATCCATCTCCTCTGTCGCAGGTTCAACTCTTTCTGGGTAAAGATATACTTCAAGCTCTTATGATCCGTATAGATCTCACAGCGATGTCCCACAAGATAGGAACGCCATGTTTTAAGAGCAAAAACAACGGCTGCTAACTCCAGGTCATGGGTTGGGTAATTCTCTTCATGCGGTCGCAACTGTCGAGACAGATACGACACCACCTTGCCTTCTTGCATCAGAACGCAACCAAGTCCAAGACGTGATGCATCGCAATACACATCAAAATCTTGGTGACGTCTGGCATTACTAGGACTGGGGCTGTGGTTAACTTCTTCTTCAACTCCTGGAAACTATCTTCACACTTCTGGGTCCATTCAAATTTCTGATCCTTCCTCAATAATTGGGTTATGGCTTTGGCTATCCGAGAAAATCCTTCAACGAACTTGCGGTAATAACCCGCTAGTCCGAGAAAGCTACGAATCTCGGTCACATTGGTAGGGGTCTTCCAGTCAAGAATGGCTTTGATCTTCTCCGGGTCAACAGAAATTCCTCCGGCAGATATGACATGTCCGAGAAATGCCACCTCCTTAAGCCAAAACTCACACTTGCTAAGCTTGGCATAAAGTTGGTGCTCTCGGAGTGTCTCCAAAACTAGGCGTAGGTGAACAGCATGCTCCTCTTCGGTTTTGGAATAAACAAGAATATCATCAATGAAGACTACCACGAACTTGTCGAGGTACTCCATGAAGATCTTGTTCATCAGGTTCATGAAATAGGCTGGGGCATTGGTCAGACCAAAGGACATTACGGTGTACTCAAACAATCCGTAACGGGTAGTGAAGGCAGTCTTGGGAATGTCTGATTCTCGGATTTTCAACTGGTGATATCCTGTCCGTAGATCGATCTTTGAAAAGACTCGGGCTCCGTTCATTTGATCGAACAGATCCTCGATCTTGGGAAGAGGATACTTGTTTTTGATGGTCACCTCATTAAGCTTACGATAATCCACACACAGTCGTGTGGTACCTGTCTCTCTTGTCCACAAAAATGATAGGTGATCCCCAAGGTGAAGCGCTTGGGCGAATAAGGCCTTTGCTGAGCATGTCAGCCAACTGCTTCTTCAACTCCACTAATTCTTCCGGATTCATCCGGTAGGGTCTCTGGGATATAGGAGAGGTTCCAGGGATAAGTTCAATCACGAACTCAATATCCCTGTCTGGCGGCATACCAGGCAATTCTTCCGGAAAAACATCTCGGAATAGGCGAACAACACGGATCTCATCAAGGGTGGGTCGAGCTATGCCCTCATGGCATCCTGGTCTGGTTTGGCTGATCTCAGATACATACTCCACTTCAGCTCCATCCTCTGAGGTGAGAGTAACAGCCCTCCTAGCGCAATCAATTCGGCCGTGATACTTGGCTAACCAATTCATTCCAAGAATAACATCTATGCCCTGGGTTCCTAGAACAATTAGGTCAGCTGGAAATTTCTCCCCTTTGATCTCTAGGGAAACGGCGGGGCAAAATAGTTTGGTCTCTACGGTGGAGTTTGGGGTTTGGATGGCCATGGTTTTGGACAAGAGGTTCTCAACTAAACCTCCCTTAGCAACAAACTCTTTGGTAACAAACGAATGGGTGGCACCAGAATCAAATAGAACAGTTGCAGGTACTGAGTTGACAAGGAACGTACCCAGCACAACATCTGGCGCCTCCTCAGCTTCCTCAGCATTGATGTGGTGCAGACGGCCCTTGACAACAGCAGCATTTCCACGGGGTGCGGCATTCTTGCCATTCCCATTTCCATTTCCATTTCCATTGCGGTTCTGACCCTGGTTCGGTGCAGGCTTCTTGGGATTGGGGCATTCTCTGGAGTAGTGACCTTTGGTGCCGTATTCAAAGCAGACAACATTGGCCTTGGGATTGAGGTTGTTGGAGTTTCCTCCTGGACGATTGTTGTCATTAGGACGGTTGGGGTTGTTTGGGCGGTTTGGAAAGGTAGGACGTGGGGGTTGAGGTGGCCTATACGCAGGCTTGGGTGCTGGTGGGAAGGTACGAGGCTTCTGGTTGCTAGAACCTTCTGAAGCAATCATCCTTCTCTTGCGGCCTTCAAACATGGACTTGCGCTTGGTCTCCAGCTGGATAGCCTTGTCCACAAGTGACTCCAGATCAACGAAGTCATGGATCACCAAGGCGCACTGAAGCTCATCATGCAGTCCACTCATGAAGCGCTCAATCTTTCTCTTCTCTGAGTCCACATCATCAGGAGCATACCGAGATAAATCGGTAAACTCATCAAGATAGCCAACCACGTCTTTGCTTCCCTGTCTCAGCTTACGGAACTCATCCTTCTTCCTTTCAATAAGTCCATGAGGAATGTGCTTCTTGCGGAACTTCTCCTGGAACTCAGCCCAATTGATCACATAACCAACCTGCTGGAGAGCCTTGGTAGTGTCCCACCAAGCTCGTGCAGGTCCAGCAAGATAGTGGGTTGCATACAGAACCTTCTCATTTTCTCCCACTGCGGCAACTTCCAAATTGTTGTTAATGGTGCGAAGCCAGTCATCGGCCTCTAAAGGGTGAAGTCCCTTGGAATAGGTGGGTGGGTTGGTCTTCTGGAAATCGCTCAAAGTGGACCTCAAGTGTCCATCTTCATTGCCATTGCCATTGGGGTTGTTCTGGTTGGGGTTCTGGGCATTAGCGGCGAGTTGCTGGAGAACAGCAAGGTGTGCCTGACGCTCCTGGCGAACAGCCTCGCGGTCCTCCATGATGATCCTAAGAAGTTGGGCCGGGGTAGGTTCGGGTGGTGGTGGTGGATCATTGCGACTGTGGCTTCCTCCTCGGGTGTCAACCATCCTGAGATTAGACGGGCGCAAGAGTCAAGAACAGACTAAGGATGCGTCTTACTCTAACAGGGTAGAAGAGTAGGATTTTTGAATGGTTGGGATGAGAGTCTTTACTTCTTATAAGTTTTCGAAAAGATTTTGCAAACTTAGAGAACTTCAAAGCACACAACAATATCAAACAAAAGCATCATAACATAGCTCCACACATCATACATAGCTGCTACAAGCATATGGTTTCATAGGAACCATTACACTACTCAAAAGCGACTACAACTGGGTGGTCCTAATCCCTACGATAACTCGAGAACGACTAAGTGATCCAACTACTGGGGTGGAACACTCGGCACAACGTCGTCGTCGGACTCGAAGGCACGCTCCTCTGGGTCCTCTCGTCCTCGTCAAGAAGGGGCTCAGTCGGCTCCTCCTCGTCGTCGACGATCTCCTCCTCGTCGTCCTCCTCCTCGTAGTCCAGCTCCTCCAAGTAATCCTCATCATCACTAATGAAGGCGCTGTTCTCCCTGCGGAGATCCTCGCCCTCCTCCTCCATCTCATCGGCTCGACGCTCAAGGTCCTCTATCATCTCGTCCTGCTCCGCCACTCTCTTGCGAAGCTTGGCGATGGTCTTCTTCAGGCGGATCCCCTTCTGGTGAAGGTTGGCCTGGTCCTGCTGCAGGTGCGCAACTCGGTCACGGCTCGCCTTGAGCGCGCTGCGCTCAAAGTGGGACCGGTACCTCAAGCTGCGTAGGTCCTCCTGGGTACGGTAAAGTAAGACCTCCATATCCACAAGGTGCTCCCCAAAGGTAGGGTGGCGAACAGTGGAAGTAGGACGTCCCTCGGTATCACGCCTCCCGTAGAACCTGAAAGGCGAGTTCACTAACTCCTCCTTGTGCTCCTCACAAAGTCGGGCCAGCAGCCTCTGCATGGCACGACACAGTCCATCATCCCAACTGGCGTCCATCGTGGTGAAAGACAGCGTCCTGGAATGGGGAGACTTGATGTTCCCCCGGACAGACGACTCGATGAGCCAACACAGGTTGTCCTTGTCGTGGGCATCAACCTGCGCTCCACGGAACTCAGGAGCTGGGCGACCCAAGATGTCGCTCAACTTGTACAGGTCCTTCTCGAACATGAGGTTGCCCTTCTCCTTAACTTGCAGAAACTCGGTGAAGTGTAGCGCCATCTACAAATTTTAAGCCAAATTTTAAGTTAGTTAGGTGACTTGGGCGCAAACTTTAAATTTTTAAGTGAGGTAACAAGTGAGTCAAAATTTTAAACTTTGTGGAATTATGAGTGCGTAAAATTTTAAGGATTCCGAAAAATTTGTAATATTAGTGAATAGAATTTTGCAAATATGAGAGGGTTGGGAGATAAGAAGTTTTCGAAAATATTTTCACTTCTTTGTTTTAGAAATTACTTTTGTAACTCCTATCTAACGGCCATGCTAACTAAGGTCTCCTATGGTCAAGATGCGCTCTGATACCAACTCTGTGGGGACCCCGGACTAGCTGTCCGAAATACCCGATTATGGTTCACACAACGATCCCATGATCAGTCTGTCGTTGCCCATAATCCGAATTGGATACCAAAGTTTACATCCATTTCAGTACCGCATTAAGGTCTTACATAGTAGGTCACTTAGACCAAGTCTTACATAGGTGCCTTCAAGGGCCAAATCAAAAGCATTCAGCGGAAGCTACGTAGTAGAAGTCCAACGCGTCCTAGCGACGACCGACAGGCAGTTGACTCACGAAGATCCCTAGTTCGCATAGAAGTCTCCATACTCCGCTTCAGCGTAGATTTCCTCGGGATCTGGCTAAGACAATAGCCAGAGACGAAACCAGTATGAGTACAATTTGTACTCGCAAACTACTCCTCTACTGAGTATGCACCAGTTTTAAGTTGTTCTCTACAGCACTTTTAGTTATTACTCTATCTCTATATCCTTGATGAAAAAGGTAAGAAGAGATTTACTACTATCTTTAGAGAGAAGCAAAATTTTATTGTTTATCCAAAACTCCTCCTTCTTCCCGACCACGACTCATCGTGATCTCTTTTCCTACCACAACTCATACCACTCCATTTGGTATAGTTGGGAAACATCATTTCCTTAATTTTTCCAGTCTTGCATATTTTATCAAAAACTTTTGCACATGGTCTAGTAGGGCCTCCCAACTGTCCATATCCGAGGACTCGGCTATTCGAATAGTTTTTACCCTCTGCAGAGGTAGCACGCTTTTCCCACACCCATCCGGTAGCTCATCGTGTCGGCCACGTCCCGCCATACAAGGTGTATGCGAAGTTGAGCCACCGGCCATAGCCTTTCCTTGCTCATGCTAGTATAGGACCCTGCCCTTACGATTTCACCATTCCTTCAACACCTAGTACAGGATCCTCCGTCAAGGAACCTAGATGTAAGGACTCGTAGTTTTAGCCCGGCGACCCAAAGGTGACCTTCAATCCCTCAATCCATCAGATTGCCGAGACCCAGGGTCAGGGGTTAGAGTCGCCATGCTCATCCCCTCATGCATAACGGAGTCGTCTCCGTCGATGAGGTATCCAGTACTAACACGAGCAAATTATATGACTACGCCCGTTCCCATATTTGGGTAGATGTGGTCGCACAGATTATCGGCTGGTCGACGTAAGTACTAGGACACAATGTGCATTTTTCATAAACAACCCTTTATCACTTCTCCACTTTAACACCGATAATCGGCATTTCTCATCAACTAGGTACTTTAAAAAGGAGTTTGGAATAATCATATTTTTCCCATCCTATAGTTTTAGGTGTCTACTCTACATTCTACATAGGGTGTAAAGCAGTTTTCATCCCTTGTGAAAGGTTCTTTTCAGAAATCATACCACTACTTTAGGAATTGCATGTAATTAATTAAAGGGATGTAAATGCAAGCTCAGCGAAGTAGCTTGCCTTGCTCAACAAAGTGCTCGGGTTCCTGCTGCTCGAAGTAATCTCCTTCCTCGTAGTCTCGGCACGTTCGTCGCAATCGATAAACAAAAAATACAAGCAACAATCACTAAACTACAAGCAAACATCACATCACAAGCAACATAACATCACAATTAGCTACTGAACACACAAGATAACACAATTTGGTTTCAAATTGATTTAATTAACATATTCATTTGCATCTCAATTATGGCAGAAACTAGGGTTTTAGGTTTAATTGCATAACTTGAGTTCTGTTGGTCACAAAAATACAAACTAAAATTCTATATAGCTACTGATCTCTAGAAGACAACCTAATTGGATTCAAATCAATTTGAGTTATTAAACTCCCTGTAGAAATGTTTTAATCCAGAATGTTGGTTTTCTTGTTTTTGCTACAACTCAAGTTAATTTATTCAAAAATTAAATCCTTTTAGGGGTGACTAGTATTGCTTAAATGTGAGCTAACAAAATTGGTTTGACCTCATTGGATTAGTAGAGTATCAGAAACAAACAAGTTTAGGTTTTATACCTTCTGTGGCATTTTGATTATCATTATTTATTTATTAACCTAAATGGGGTGAAACCACTTTAGTTAGTTAGATAATTTCATAAGCTTTCCAGAACATTTTATTTGCTATTTTTAGATTCCTAGATCTCAAGATATTGAATTTCAAAGTCTAATCAAATTTCTGACAGAGAATTATCTATCCATTTTANGCGGAAGCTACGTAGTGGAAGTCCAACGCGTCCTAGCGACGACCGACAGGCAGTTGACTCACGAGATCCCTAGTTCGCATAGAAGTCTCCATACTCCGCTTCAGCGTAGTTTTCCTCGGAATCTGGCTAAGACAATAGCCAGAGACGAAACCAGTATGAGTACAATTTGTACTCGCAAACTACTCCTCTACTGAGTATGCACCAGTTTTAAGTTGTTCTCTATGCACTTTTAGTTATTACTCTCTATCTCTATATCTTTGTTGAAAAAGGTAAGAAGAGATTTACTACTATCTTTAGAGAGAATCAAAATTTTATTATTATCCAAAACTCCTCCTTTTTCCCGACCACGACTCATCATGATCTCTTTTCCTCCACAACTCATACCACTCCATTTGGTATAGTTGGGAAACATCAGCCACACCTTTGTTTCTTTAAAGTTACCCCCTGTTGTAAAACTTTGCACATAGTCTAGTACACCTCCCAACTGTCCATATCCGAGGACTCGGCTATTCGAATAGTTTTTACCCTCTGCAGAGGTAGCACGCTTTTCCCACACCCATCCGGTAGCTCATCGTGTCTGCCACGTCCCGCCATACAAGGTGTATGCGAAGTTGAACCACCGCCATAGCCTTTCCTTTGCTCATGCTAGTATAGGACCCTGCCCTTACGATTTCACCATTCCTTCAACACCTAGTACAGGATCCTTCGTCAAGGAACCTAGATGTAAGGACTCGTAGTTTTGCCCGGCGACCCAAAGGTGGACCTTCAATCCCTCAATCCATCAGATTGCCGAGACCCGGGTCAGGGGTTAGAGTCGCCATGCTCATCCCCTCATGCATAACGGAGTCGTCTCCGTCGATGAGGTATCCAGTACTAACACAAGCAATTATATGACTACGCCCGTTCCATATTTGGGTAGATGTGGTCGCACAGGTTATCGGCTGGTCGTCATGGTACTAAGACACAATGTGCATTTTTCATAAACAACTCCCTTTACACTCCCCTTCCCCACTTTAACACCGATAACTCGGCATTTCATCATCAACTAGGTACTTTAAAAAGGAGTTTGGATAAATCCTATTTTTCCCATCCTATAGCTTTAGGTGTCTACTCTATATTCTACATAGGGTGAGCAGTTTTATATCCCTTGTGATAAGGGTTCTTTTCAGAAATCAGTACCACTACTTAGGAATTTGCATGTAATTAATTTAAAGGGATGTAAATGCAAGCTCAGCGAAGTAGCTTGCCTTGCTCAACAAAGTGCTCGGGTTCCTGCTGCTCGAAGTAATCTCCTTCCTCGTAGTCTCCGGCACCGTTCGCGTCTAATCGATAAACAAACAATACAAGCAAACATCACTAAACTAAACAAGCAAACATCACATCACAATCAACATAACATCACAATTAGCTACTGAAAACACAAGATAACACAATTTGGTTTCAATTGATTTAATTAACAATTATTCATTTGCATCACAATCATGGCAGAAACTAGGGTTTCATGTTTAATTGCATAACTTGAGTTCTAATTGGTCACAAAAATATGAATTAAAATTCTACAGATAGCCACTGATTTATAGGAAACAACCCAATTGGATTTAATTCAATTTGAGTTATTAAACTCCCTGTATAAATGTTTTAATCCAGAATGTTGGTTTTCTTGTTTTGCTACAACTCAAGTTAATTGTATTCAAAAATTAAATCCTTTTAGGGATAACTAGTATTGCTTAAATGCGAGCTAACAAAATTGGTTTGACCTCATTTGGATTAGTAGAGTATCAGAAACAAACAAGTTTAGGTTTTATACCTTCTGTGGCATTTTGATTATCATTATTTATTTATTAACCTAAATGGGGTGAAACCACTTTAGTTAGTTAGATAATTTCATAAGCTTTCCAGAACATTTTCACTTGCTATTTTTAGATTCCTAGATCTCAAGATATTGAATTTCAAAGTTCTAATCAAATTTCTGACAGAGAAATCTACCCATTTTAAGTTTATCAATTAGCACATTTGGCATTTTCATTTTAAATCAGGAAATTACTCTTAATGATCATGTCTTGCATCACTGTGAAGATTACATGTTTTATTTGCTACAAGATTTTAGTTTGCTATTTTTAGGCCTCTGGTTCAATAGCAATTTGCATGGGAAGTAGGCTATGTTTTGTTATTGCAGTGTTGAGCTAACTGATTAGCTATATTGTCCAATTTAAATCTTTTAGCCAGATTTTAATTCAGGGTTCAAACTACTTGCTCATGACAGTATGCTAACTATACTAACATGCTGTGCTAAGAACATCTCCTAAATAAAATTATGTGAATTAAGATCAACAGCTAAAAACAGAAATAAATATCTGTTTCAGAAACTTTTCTGAAACAGATAGGACATAGCTACTTTGTCCATTTATTCGAGGATGCTACACTAGTTATTTTGGAAATACAAGACTTGCAGATGAATCTATGGATCGAGCTCTTTCCAACCATATAAAGTTTGTAAATTTTGGCTCAGTGGATTTTTCACAATTTAATTGCAAAGTGAGCTAATCAACTCGGTTTTATCCACGTTCAAAGCATCGGCGACGACCACATCTTGGCGGCGCCACCGTGCTGCCGGCGGTGGGGCGGTGGCTAGCGGCTCACCTAGGGCTCGATTGACGGCGGCGACGGCGGGAATCGGTGGCGGAGGCTCGGGGACGGCTGTAGACGGAGTTGTAGGTGCTAGGACGGCCGGGTTCGTCGGCGACGGCGGTGTGGCCTTCACGGACACCGAGCGGCGACGGCGAGCTCCTGGCGGCGACCCTGTGCACAGAACGACGAGGGAGTGAGCGTGGGGTGGCGGTGGAGTGTGGCAGAGGGGTAGGGGAAGAAAAGAGAGAGAGGGAGTGGCCGCACGGCCACGGATTGGTCGTCGACCTCCTCGGCAGTGGCGGCGCTCCGAGGACGACGCAGGGCGGCAGCGGCTCTCCGGCAGCGATTCCGCCCTCCAGGCGGTGCACGAGAGAGGGTGGAGTGGGGAGGAAAGGGCAGTGGACGATGGGGTGGCGTGGTGTGGTGGAATCGGAGCTCGGGGCGGCTGCTTTTATAGCCGAGCCCGGTCCATGGTGGACACGGTGCTGGGGCGGGGCAGCGGCCACACGGGCATGTCCGTAGGGTTGGCGCGAGGCCGGCTACGGTGCTGGGCTATGGAGGGGCACGGTGGATGGCGTGGAGGCATGTTGGGCGAGCTCGAGTGGGGGACGGCCGTGTGCGCGCGCGGGGCGGCGCACGGCGTGCACGGGCACAGGATGTCGAGGGCGGCCAATGCCCGTGTCCAGGGGGTGCGGTGCTCGGCTGGGAGAGGCAGGGAGCGGCGCTAGGGCTAGGTGGGCGGCTACGGTGCCGCCTATGCGTCGGCGACAGGGGCGGCATGGCGACAGTGCGCCGTGCTCCCTGGGTGGCGATGATCACCGCGGCGGCTAGGGTGTCTCCCGTGCGAAATTGGTGTGCTGGGCAGGTTCGTGAGGTGGGGAGGGGTGTTGGGGTGCAAGGAATCGAAGAACAAACACACAAATCCGTCGATTTGATCTTCAGTTCTTCGGTTTTGGGGAAGAACAAGGTGGTGCATGCCACCTGTTCGACCAAATGCCTCAACAAAAATTAAATTTGAATTTTGAATTTGGTTTCCACAT
Source organism: Puccinellia tenuiflora (assembly GCA_012064385.1). Lineage (NCBI taxonomy): Eukaryota > Viridiplantae > Streptophyta > Magnoliopsida > Poales > Poaceae > Puccinellia > Puccinellia tenuiflora. The sequence goes on along the minus strand of QRDG01002066.1, from coordinate 277,341 downwards.
CTGGTCTCATATAGATTAATAGTGATTTGTGGTGCTATGATGGTATTTTTTTGATAAGTGCATCACAACACATTTTGTGGTTTAAGATGATTAAAGAAAGAAATAGAATTTTATATTTTGGAATTTGAAAATATATTTTGAAGAGGGAAAAGTTATTAGAGCTAAGTGGGAGTGAGCACTATGTCACCCCACTGGTTTTTGATTTAAAAGAAAATATTTATTTCTCATTTAGAGAAATTGTGTGTGGCACTTGTCCCATTATTTCATGTGGTGGGGTTGCTTTCATTTTCTTTCTTTTTATTCCCTTTTGCTTAGCAATCACACACATCAAGCAACAAAATGCAAGCAAACACACATAAGATAATAAAAATTTTTGTTGGCCCACATTTTTGGAATTAATAATACTCATATTAATTTTGGGATGTTACAGTGCAAGTGTGCATAAAGTAAAAGCAAATCATAGCACTTGCACCAAAGATATGGTTGAGCCATAAGGAGATACGAATTTTCAAAGATTCAACATAAGATAGGCCCAACCGAGATAAGAAGAAGATCTTTAAAGGAGTATGTTCACAAGCTTAGGGATACCAATTGGAAACTAAAACCAATTGAAAATGCCAAAAGCTAGGGAGAGCATTTAGCCAAATAAAAGTCAGCATACTCACCATGGTAAGCATGAGGTAAAAGATCCTAAACAAATACATGAGTGTGCAAAGATGCAAATACAATTAAGATACACACTCATGAAGCAAATTTGGAGCCACCAAAGAATTATAGATAAAAAATCAAGGTAGCTCAAAATAAATAGGATACCAACTAAAAGGTGACCTCTCTCATATGTATAGGTTTCTAAGTAGACAACTCATTGATGATATACATCCACAAAGAAACTTGCACATATGAAATGGCCGATGAAGGGGAGACCATGGTGTCCAAAAGGTAAGTCATGAATATACAAATGTGATTATTGCTTAAAAGCATATCACATAGCTCAAATTTATCTCATTGTATATAAATTAACTTCAAAAATATCAAAGACATCACACATATCACTAAGGGAACAAGAGATAGTGAAGATGCTTTGAGATAGGCAACAAGTATCACAAGGAAATAATACCAATTGAAGAAAAGGTTTTTGCAATTTCATCACAAATATCACAAAGATATAACAAGTGAAGGAAAAAAAAGGCAAAACCACAAAAATTGCATATAATTAGAAGCTTTCGTGCCAAGAAGCAACCTACACAAGGTTGAGACTAGAAAAGTATGCATGGGATTGATACTTGTTACCGAGATGCATTGGTGATGAGAAGATGATCCTTTGTTAGTCATAATAGCTTGACTGCTAAAATCACATGGTGAGAACACCTTCCTTATGAATGAGGCAAGCATCCAATGCTTCTCAATTGTACCTAAAACACAATACAAGTACAAAATGGTTCCCAAACTCATTGGGTCCCATAGTAGTTAGTTAAACTACAATATATAGGAAACACTCCACATAAATATGTGCATATAGATATGAAATTGAATTTCATGCACATCTTAGCCGATTTAGGATTCGGTGGATTATCCCCTATATATTGGAACTAGAAAGACAAACATGCCATATAATTGATATATTAGAGAATATACATGCAAAGTCTTTCAAGAACCAAACGAGATACAATTTGGACAAAAACACCAAGTAAACCAAGAAGAGAGCACACCAGAGTATGACACAAAAAGGTTGCCCAAATTATATCAAAATCCAAATCAACACATGATTGAGGAAAAAATCAAATCAACACATGAACGATAAGACACCAATTGAAAATACGATACCAACTAGGAGCAAAGATACCAAGAGAAGGATGATACTCGACCGAAATCAAGTAAGGTAAAACAAATAAAAGAGGTATCAAGACTCCCACACTAAGTATCAATTGAAACAAATATCTATGGAGAAGATATCAAATTCCAAGTGATGCCAATTGATGGTACCAAAACATAAGATAAAGAATCAAATGCCAATTGAAAGGATAAAATATTGATAGATATGATAGTGTTCTAAATAAAAAGGAATGCTCCCCCCAGATTCATGCATTATCTTTGATATTTGTATTAGACTACAAAATGCACGCACAAGGGATCATTACTCTCCCTATTTTATTTACAACACTAAACACTACCAATTGAAAATTAGGATCCGTGCAAGAGGCAAGAAAGTCAATAAATAAGTCAATTCAACGCAAGAGCCAATATGAGGGTGAACAAAAATATTCTACCACAAATGTGAATATCAATTGTCCAAGGACAATGAGTATAAGGAAATATTTTCCCGGTGAGTAGAGATATCCAAGGTCATCCTCACAAGATAAATCATATGGCAAGAGATAAGAAATAAAAACACCATATTTTAATAAAGTTTGTTGGTAGTTTCAACTATTCAAACCTACCGGCAAGTCCATGGTTACAATAATATGGAACAAATGGTTTCTCAAATAATATATGGAAAAGCATATTAGAGAAAACCACACCAGGCAAACTCACACAAACAAGAGCCAAAGGATAACCAACATGAAATTTGGAACTTGTTCGAGCCAACATGCCACATAGGAAAGAGATAATTTACAATATCAAATATAAGTGGCAAACCTCAAATGTTCACATTTTGTGGGATTGTAATATGCACATAGCTTATCACTCCCCCATAATGTGATAATTCATTTTATTTAAGCAAGAGGCAAATAAAACCAACTAGAGAAATTAATGGACATTGTAGAATTTGAATTTCTCATGAATATGGCATACCACATAGTAACTAGATAATATTGAAATATCAATACTAGGTGGTGTGCCTCATGTACACACATTTTTAGGTTTGTGAAGTGCGCAAAGCATATCACTCCCCCAAAATGGGGTATTCCATTAATATCTCAAAGAGCCAAATGAAATCCACACAAGATCCAATAAATCTCAACACACAAGTTACACATACATGATACACAACTATCATACACAACCTTGAATAACAAGACAAGTAGGAAAGTAGCATATCATATACAAACACATGCTAGGAACAAAACTAACACTTGCAAGGGAGCAAGCAACTTTCAATGTATATATGATTTAAATACAATTTACCGCAAGGAGGAAACATTGGATAAGAGATAGAGCAATATATTCCAATTGACTTGGCTTGAGGAAATATAACCATGAAGATCCCTTAATTCTTCAAAAGTAGCCAAGTCTCCAATGTCCTCCACCAACACCTATTGATCAAGTTGAAGCTTGTTGGTCCCCAACCGAGTTGGGTCCTAAGAGGTTAGTCACAATAGGCTTGGCAACCCAAATGGTTCTTTTCTTGACACCACTTTGAGTTCCTACATATTTGGCAAACACATTGCCAACTCTATCCTTTCTAAGTGAATAAGCATCATCAATTAAGATGGGGTTGGACAGGTTACCGATAGTGCATGAAGAAGCAAAGTGACCCTTGCCACGACAAAGGTAGCAACATCGACTCTTCTCTTTCTTCTTAATGGGCTCCTCAACTTGAGGAGCATTTACTTGAGTCTTCTTAGGAGGTGACCGTTGTTTAACTCGTGGTTGAGCATGAGATTGAACAAGAGGCCGCTTCCCTAGTTGCTTCTCACTAAGAGGCTTCTTCTTCATTGGGCAATCCCTAACATGGTGCCCTTCTATCTTGCACTTGAAGTAAGTAATCTTGGCCGAATTCTTGACTTGTTCTTGGCCCTTCTTCTTCTTCTTCTTCTCAACCTTGGACTTGTTCTTGTTGTTGGAGTTGAATCCAAGTCCACTCTTGTCATTTGGGGATTGTTGCACACTCAACATGTTGTTAAGTGCACTCTTCCCTTCATGACGCTTTTCCAAGCCTTTCTTCAAAGAAGTGACTTGGGCCTTGAGGTCTTTTATTTCCTCTACATGGTTAGTGGCAACAAAAGCACTAGAGGAAGTAGAAGCTTCATTGTTAGAGCAACAAGGCAAAGAAAGTAATTCAACACAAGATGTGCCAACATTACGAGTGGATGAACTACTAGGACTAGCACATGGCAATATAGCATTTTTAGGTAAAGTTGTGCCATTGTCCACATGAGGCTCACAAGATGTTACCTTGATAGTGATAGCCTCATGAGCTAACTTTAGACTAGCATAGGATGCTAGAAGATCATCATTAGAGCTAGATAGCTTTTCATGACTTTCTTCCAACATCCCATACTTGTTAGTTAGCAACTCAAGTTGAGCCCTTAGCTCAACATTCTCCTTCAAAATAGATGCTTCACAAGAAGTGGAGTTAGTAGCACAAGCATCATTAGCATTAGGAATGGAAGAAGACAACTTGGCAAGCTCTTCCTTAAAGCTAGCATTTTCCTTTTTTGTGACTTTATATTTAGCATGACCATGGTCACGTTCTTTAATGAGTTTAGCAATAATTTCATTATGAGACTACTCAATAGATTCTAGTTTCTCCTCAAGAGAAGCCCGAGTCTCTTGCTCTTCCTCAAGAGCATATTCTAATGATGCCTTTTCCATAGCATCATCTCTTTCAATCTTACCCTTTCTTCAAGGCTTGTTTCCAAAGCCTTAATAGTAAGCCCACGCTCAATTAGGGTTTCCATAATTTCAAAGAGGATAGCATGAGCATTTTTATTTTTTTAGGAAGGGCATTAAGAACCATTAGACCTTTCTTATGAAAGGATTCATCATCATCATACACATCATCTTCTTCATCATTATTATCATTATCATTATCATCACTAGTAGAAGATTTAGCCATAAGGCAAAACATGGTTGATGAAGAAGAACAATTAATTTTTGAACTACTCAAGTTCACATCTTGTTCCATAGCTAATTGGGTTTCCTCTACATTATTATTCATGCAAGAGTTAGAGGGAACACAAGCATTTTTATCATGGAAACAAGATAAAGCAGCATATTATCAAGAGATTATCCATGTAATTTTTGGATGATATGCAAGGACTATCAACACTAGCATGTATGACATTTATATTGCTATGTGTGTTTAGGTCCAAAGATAGAGCATTGCAATGAGATAGAGATGAAGTATAATCAATAGAATATTCACCATCAACAAAGAAATTTCTATCACCACTCACCATATCGTTACCTTGTGACAAATCACATGTTGGTGAAGTGGACGAAGATGAGAACTCATCACGGCCGGAGGTGGAGGGAGAACAATCATCCTCAATAGTGTTGGACACTCCATATTTATCTTGAAGCTTGGTCCAAAGCTCATGAGCGTTCCGGAGAGGCATGATTGACTCGAAAACTACAACACTCATAAATTTGCAAAACTTATTAGAAGCTAGAGCATCTAGATATAAATTTTTCTCATCCTCTAAGGTCGTACTTTCGTAATCCTTTGGAGGAGAAAAACCTATATCTTAGATACGCTCAATATTGGGGTCCAAGACCCGTAAGTGACTAAGCATATGAGTTTTCCAAACATTAAAATTTCTGCCATCGAATATAAAGTGTGATCATGCACTAATCCTCTAAACGACATCTTTACTCTCTAGGCGGTGAAGCCAAACAAGAGAGCCCTGGCTCTGATAACAATTGAAAGAGCAAACGATGTCGAGATGTCACCTAGAGGGGGGGGGGGGGTGAATAGGCGATTAAAACATTTCCGGTTTAAGGCTTGATAATTGCGGAATAAAACTATGTGTTTAAATTAACAAGCCAACAACCTAATATACTAGGCTCACCTATGTGCACCAACAACTTATGCTAAGCAAGGCAAGCAACAAGGTGATAGCAAGATATAAAACTTCAAGCACGAAGGCTATCACAATGTAAATTGCATAAGTAAATAGCTCGGGTATAGAAATAACCGAGGCACACGGAGACGAGGATGTATTCCCGAGTTCCTCCTTGTTAAGAGAATACGTCTCGTTGGAGGGGTGTGAGCTCGCCACAAGAGGCCTACTCAAGATGCCACAAAGGCCTCACCCTATTCTCCGATGAACCGCACCCAAGGGTTTGGTTCACCTTCCACTATCGGAATCCTTCAAGGCAGAATCCGGAGCCTTTACACCGTTCTTGGGGCACACACCCACAACTCAATTGGGGCTCCCAAATCTTGCCGAAGCTTCACAACTCAAAGGCTTCGCGGCACACCAACCGTCTAGGGTACACAATGCACCCAAGAGGCACAAGCTCTTGGGAACACAATGCACCCAAGAGTAACAAGCTTCTCAACTTCAATCCCACGAATCTTCGTGGAGAGCACAACCCGATGGAACTAATGCAAAAGGCAAGACCACACACGGTGGTCAAGTCCTTCACTCCGAAATCCAACCAAAGCAACTAATGCTATGGAGGGATTTAAGAGGAAGAACAAAGAGGAGAAACACCAAGAACTCCAAAATCTAGATCTACTAGGTTCCCCTCACTTAGAGAAGGAATGGATTGGTGGAATGGTAGATCTAGATCTCCTCTCTTGTTTCCCTAAAAATGGGCAAGAATCATTGGAGGGAAGTGTAGCAATCGAGCTCTCAAAATGTGCAACAATGGAGGAGAGAGAGAGTGCCAAGAGTTGGGGAACCAATGCGGAAGAAGGCCCCTTAAATAGGACAACCAAATATCCAATCGTTATGCCCAACAATGCGTCGGGTCGGTACTACCGGACTTTTCCCGGAAGTACCGGGTGACCCGGATGATTCTGGGCATCCAAACAAATTTGGTATTGGACTCCCGGAACACTTTCCCGGAAGTAGGGTCGGTACTACCGACAATTGGCAGTACTACCGGATTTTTCCCGGTACTTCCGGACTGGTGAAAAACTGCAGAAATCTCAAAACAAAAACGAGCATATCTTTCGCATCCGGACTCCGTTTTCGATGATCTTGGGCTCGTTGGAATTGCCACAATGAGCACAATAAGATTATGCAGATAAACATCATAGTCTAACAAGATATTATGAAAATAAATGGGGAAAGTTAAAACCTCTCTCTCACAAACCGGAAATGCCATAACTTTTGCAAATGAAGTCCGAATAGAGTGAAACCAATTTTGTTCGAAAGAGGACGACAAGTGAAACCCTTGGAAAGATTGAAAACAAGTAAAGGAGATTTTGCAAATAATTGGAAGAGTGAGACCTTCCACAAGGATGAACCGACAAAAATTCCAATACCGAAAACGCAATAGAAGATGCATATGAAAACCGTTTTCGGTGAACTTAGCCTTGTCATGACAAGCACGACAAGCACCAAGACCACACCACGATAAGAGCCAAATAAAAAACAATAAAGATGATTGCAAGGATGCAAAGGTTTGAGCTCTCCACGAACGATCAAGATACTCGGTCGAGAGCCCCTCTTGATAGTACGACTATCTATCCTATAACCCGGTCTCTTCACTAACAACATGAGACCGTAAAATAGAAATCCTATCAAGATCATACATTTGCCTTGCACATAATCCACTTGAGCTAGATGATGACGATCTTTGTCTTCTCAAGTTGGACCACCTTTCTTGATTGCGCTCCGCTTGGTGAAGACTCACTAATAGCTCCCCCATACACCAATATGGGAGAGGCACCCTTCGGCATATCTTCACTTGGACTTGAGTGTTGATCAACACGCACTTAGCCTTGATCAACAAATATGATTCTTCCCTTAACCTTGACTCCAACAACTAGAGATCAAGCAAAGCATATGGACACACCTACAAGTAGCTCAATACAAACATTAGTCCATAGAGATTGTCATTAATTACAAAAACCACACATGGGGGCAACCATGCACTTTCACATACTTCTCCCCCTCTTCCTTTGAGTCGGGGGCTGAGTGGTTTTTTGTTGATACCTCCACTCTTTCAGGCGCATTTTTGGCAGGATTATAGGATTATGTAACACCTTTATAGTCAGTAAATGAATCTGGCAGATTATTTGCAATGTGTTGCAAATCAATTATTTTCCGAGCATGAAGTTTAGTTTCTTGAGTACGTGGATCAGATGAGGAAATGGCTTGGGCATCCCAATCGATTTCTGGGAATTTTATTTGGTACTTGATGCCTCCCCCTAATGCCGGGAAATGGTCCTCATCAAAGATGCAAGCAGCGTGACGGCTGTGAATAGATCCCCAGTGAGGGGTTCAAGGTACTTGATTATCGACGATGATTTGTACCCCACATAGATCCCCCAATTTTCAATGTGGGCCCATGGATGTATACGCTGTGTGGTGGTGAGATCGACACATATGTGGCCCATCCGAATTTACGCAGATGGGAAATATTTGGTAGATTTCCACGTACTAATTGCCGAGGTTAAGTGCTGTGATATGAAGTTGGTCGTAATTGAATTAAGTCAATAGCGTGTAAAACTTCTTGACCCCAACATGAAGTTGGTAAGTTGCAATTCATTAGTAAGGGTCGTACAATGAGCTTAATTCTCTTAATTAGAGATTCAGCCAATCCATTTTGTGTGTGGACATATGGGACCGAGTACTGAACTTCAATTCCTAGTCTCTTAATCATTGAAGGCACGCGAGGAAAATTCAGCAACATTGTCCATCAGAATGGATTTAATTCGATTCTCGGGATAATGAGCTTGTAATTTAATAACTTGCCTCATTATTTTGGCAAATGCATGGTTTCGTGGGGATAATAGACACACATGAGACCATCGTGTAGATGCGTCAGTTAGAACCATGAAGTACCTAAAAGGTCCAGATAATGGTTGGATAGGACCACAAATATCGCCTTGAATTCGTTCAAGGAATTGGAGTGGTTCCGCTTGAATTTTAAGATGTGATGGTCTTAAAATGAGTTCCCCGCACATGTAGTGCAAATAAAATCCGAAGATTGTGGGAATTTAGCTAAGTCATGACCATTGGAATAGCAGATATTTTTTCTCATCATCCCCACACCGGGATGACCAAGGCGATCATGCCAAGTTTGGAATGCATTGACATTCTAAAAAATTACCTTATATGCAACGTGTGCTATGGGTTTAATGTATGTGTAGTAGAATCCTGATGATAAAGAGGAGATATTCCTCCTTGTTGTCTTCATGGGTTTCAATGTGAAAACCAATTTTGCGGATATCTCTATAACCTATGAGGGTACGAGTTGATTCGGGATACAATAAGGCATCCTCAATTATATTATGTACCCATAGGAATGGTAAATATGGCACGACCTGTGCCAACAATTAATTACCGCATCGCGTCCATCGATTGTTAAAATATCTCCATTTAACTTTTTGAGAGTTTGGAAATACTTCATTTCCCTAAGTATAGAGTTTGTGGTACCACTGTCCACAAGGCACATTTCCTCCTCCATTTGGATTGACTCCCGTAGAAATCTATATATTGAAATGTAGAATTTTCATTAATGAAAAGTCTGTATTGGATATATAGAACACATACAACTTTATTGATATCAAAGTGCTGATACAATATGTCTGGTGATTTACAATATAGGGTGATGACAACAACAATAATAATATGTTTTTATTACAACAATTTGATGGATGTAGACAAATATCTTATATTTACTAATTGGAGGCACCGTAGGAAGCTCCACGTTAATCCTCAAAAACTGAGATAATTGACCATCCGATCTCCATGTTAATAATTTGCAACCGTTGATCAAAACTGAAGAGTCCTTCACAATTGTCCCACCAGCAATTCACTAGATTCACCATCAACCAAACCGTCGAATCTGAACCCCCACCGGGTATTCTGGGTGTATCCTCGATCTCCCATGCGGCCTCCTCCTCCATTGACTCGGCTAGCCGCCGTCAAATAAATACTCCTTATGGATAGAGAGCAGCTGCCGCCGTCGGCGACTCCTCACAATTCTCCCACCCTGCTCCGTATGAAAGAAGCTGCACTGCATATTCTCCTCCTACCTACGTGAAGAGGGGCTGTTCGTTGGCAGCCGTGCTTCGGCCAGAGACACGTGAAGATGTTCTTGAACAAGACTGGACCACGATTGCATCCTCAACTTCTTGAGAAAAATTGGGGCAGAAGAAATCTGTGTACTTTATCATTTGCTTGGTGTAGTTATGGGATTCAATTCACGTCACCGGAGAGATAAGATGAGAGCTTTGGATCTGAAGATTGGAGACGAAGGATACACATCAAGAAGAATAGGCATGTTGTGCTAATCATCAATTATAGCAAAGAGGAGAGGATATCCAGAGTGGTCGGTACGTGTGGCGAGGCTACCGACGGCATCACCTGGCATTAAGCTAAGGTCTACCCTGACCCTGCTCCAGATGCCGCTCCATCGCCGGCTATAAATCAACACATGGTATGTAGTCAGTACGATTCTCCTTACCCGCCGTCCGTGAGAAAGAAGAGGACCCCAAGATTTCCAGTTTACTAGGTCCACAATGAGAGGAACTGTTAATATTAACAACTGCACTCTATGCATCCCAATAATGCGGATGAAGTTGCGAACTTTTTAATGCTTTGATCAATACATTTTTTGAGCATGCAAAAAATAAATAGAAAGGTTATATTCTGAATATTTTTTATGGCAAACTATTTTAACGGAACAATTTCCACACATACAATCAACCTAAATATTTTATATAATTTGTTCTGCAGGAGAGTCTGACATCAGACTTCCTAAATCTTTTTAGACAGTTCCGAATCCATGTCAAGAAGCAGCGGCGGCGTGTAATTCATCCTAGACTGCCACGAGACGGGCGATGTTTCAGCTGCAGCCGATTGAGAATTGGTGCTTGGACAGCAATTATCAGACTGTATGAGGACACGGATATTTTTCTACGGTTTCACAAGCCACCTGAATTCGAAATCATTCTTATTGCTGTTTTCCATAGTTCCATGGACCATTGGCATGTTATACTAGGAGGAGTTCGCTCAATATGAGTCTGCTGGCGCAAGCTTCTAGCACCCCAAGGGAAGATCTACAGGAACAGCTCCGGCTGCGGCAAAAAACAGTCGAGTACGATCTGGTGAGTAGATGCAACATGCAAGCCATTTCACGGGAAGGTACATGCAAGACATATCTTTGGAAGACTACCGTCTTAATTATGCCAGTTCCCAGCCTCTACCCATTAACCTCGCTAAGCTTCTATGCATTCAGCCAAGAAAAACAAAGTTTCCATTCATCATATCTCACGTGTATCTCTTTCCAAACCAATAAAACGATATTTTGGTCCCAACCATAATTACATGCAAGATTTATATGCATTGTATGCAGATTAATCACTCATGCAACTATGCAAGGATCAATTTCTTCTATTGTACCATCTTATATCTTATATTTACTAATTGGAGGCACCGTAAAAGCCTCCACGTTAATCCACATCATTAGAATAATTAAGACAATTAGATCTAAAATAAATGACTAGGATTAGTCGAGAGAGCCGTGATTTTAATGTAACATACTAGGCGCGTTTATGTTCAGTTGTCACGTTACCGATAGCTGGGACGAGCCTGACTTTGATTTGGTCATATTTAAAGATCGCAAGGCTCAAAGTCCCGTTTAAAGACCACAAGGCTAAAAGATAAGTTGAAGTCCAACATATATACGTCTCCTTCAAATCATGGGGCTGGCTCAACTAATCGACCTGGTGGGATTAAGTTGAAATAACTGCCAAGATATTCCATCGCAGGCTCCAAGTAAAATAGGCCCGTCCAATATTTTCAGAATCCATCATTAGTCGTTTGATTAATGATGAGACAGTCCTCATCTTCCGTAAAAAGAACAAGACCATAATCCCTAACCGCTAATCATGGATAAAAGACTCCTTTCCGATCTGGCGGGGACGCTTTCGATTCGGCAGCCATCCTCCAATTTTCCGTCGCCTACATGCATCATATAGATCGTGCACCTGCGCGCCAGCGGCAGCCGAAGGCATTGCTGCGGCTGATGCCAAGATCGTGGCATCGCGTAGCGGCATGACCAGCGCCGGCAAGGACAAGCACCCGATGGCTTCCAGGGAAATGATTGGATGTAATTGGCCATCCGGATACTACTGACTTCATATATTTAATTGCGCAGGGAGCCATGGTGGGTAGGGCGCGTGTGCAACGGATCAAGGATCGGTGCTTATGACCAGGTGATACTGTACTCCATCTGTCCATAAAAGGTTGTCTCAATTTTGTCTAAATTGAAATATATCTAGACCGGATTTAGTACATAGGTACATCTAATTTTTGACAAAAATGTGACATCATTTTATAGATGCATAGAGTATTTAATTTCACATGTAAATTTCCTAGCATCGTTGCTCTTGATTTTCTTTCAATGAAGTAACATGTTGTTTTCGCCATGCCTAAGGATATATGGATGCACTTTTTCCGTTTAACTTTACTGTACCGTAGTCATCAGATTTAACGGTGTAGTCTCATCCTTGATTAGTCGTTGAATTTCTACTGCATGCAACTTTGCAGGGGAGGCCACGAGCGTGCAGTACACCGACACGGTGCCTTCTCCGCCGACGAGATGGCTGCCGACTTGCCGAGGAGTGCCGGATGAGGGTTCTGAGAAGTTCAGGGAGCTGGACATGCTGGAGATGTGTCACCCGATGGCTGAGCAAACGGTCACGGTCTTCGTCCCGCTGCATGCTTATCTCCCGGCCGTAAACTATAGTCGGAGCTGGAATGCTGTGAGTTCGCTGATCATTCCAGTGATTGCTCAACGAAGGCAGCTTGGCAGCAATCATCCCTGCTCTTCATCAACCCGTAATGAAAATAATTTGATTTTGACTGCGCTGACCTGCCTCCGATTTACTCTGCCATTCATGGTGGAGAACTGGAGATGCAGCCTCCCTATCATACAGATTTTGCGGCTCCACAACTACAGAGCAACAGCCGAACTAAGCCAGTACATGATGTGTGGATCATGAGGGCAGAAGCAGCTTCGAACTAGGCAGCGATCTTCCGTCGTATACGCCGGAACCCTGTTGTGACTCAGCTCCAAAACAAGTTCCAGTGATCTCGGGTAAGGTACGTAATCCTATCTTTTTCTTTGATGCACCAGATCTTTGTAAAAATAGTAAAGCATTACCAAATCTGAGGTATGATATCAATAGACTAATGCTTTAAAAAGAAGAAAAACATCGCCAGGTTAATGCTTGCAGGGGATTAGAACAATGCATATTCAGTTAACGAGGATTATGTGGCTTTCCCATCGCCAGGTGGTTGGGCAGTTTCCTGAGGCTTTCCGGCCACTCTGATCGTCCATATCGAGCCCCGGTAGTTGAGGAACGAGCCCTCATGTCAAGAAGCAACGGGGAGAGTGCCTGCTCGATCAACTCCCCCTGTATGGCGCTGAACGAGGACGGCCGCCTGCCACATCTGATGTCTTCTTCTCTAGGTGTGTGGCATCATGCGTGTGGTCTGCATGTCTACATATACGTGCTAAACCAGACCGAAGATCTGATCATTATGCTTTCTTACTTTATGCATGACTCTTAAGCGACTTGAATTTCAAAATTATTGGTAAGCACAATCATACCAGTGCAATGGTAAGTATAATTTATAACCTGAAGCCTTGCCCTATCTCCTGAGTACGCGTGAGTGCCTCCTCCTTCTCCCAGTGCATGGAGCATGGTTGTGCACAGCTGCATACAGTCTGTTGTAAGTGCTGAATTAAATAACCTGTCCATGATTAAAGACAAGCATAGCTGTCTAAAAGCAAGGGCCGACGGCAGAAGCTTGGACGGAGTTGTAGATGAGTTTAATTTGTTGTTCATGTCGTTTGAACTATGTCTGATTTTATCAGATCCTCCGACAGATTTGATAACTATGGATTTTGATAATTTCAATTGATTTACCAGTAAGTGGTATGTATATAGACACGAAATACAATGGATTTGATTTATGGCACAGATTTGCTACAATGCAAGATAGGCCATCTGCAGCGCAAAAAAAAAAAAAAAAAAAAACAGATAGACCATCTGGGATTTGGAATACTGATCTATGAGCAATGCTGAGCAAGAATACCACGAAGAAATGCTAACTTGACAAAAGCAGCACTAACTTGCAAAGAACTATGCATTCATTTATAGCTTTTTTTGTAATATAAATCACGAAACATACACACATGATTGAATACTAAGTAAGAACTTAACTGAAATTTATATTTTTTTGACTGATGAGTTGCAAATGTGACACTACAAAAATTGTGGAAAATAAATAGTCTACATTTCAAATTTCGTGCCCCGTGCAGCGCACGGGTTGATGACTAGTGTATCTAAAATTACTATTGATAAAGTATGTTGTTATTAGATTCTCTTAACTTAAAATAGCAATAATTCCGATCAATCAAAACATATATAAAATAATTCTACATTAGCCGGTATATATATACAAGCCATGCAATTACTTCCTCCGATCCATATTAATTGACGCTGGATCGGATGTATCTAGCACTAAACTATGTCTAGATACATCCGATTCGACGCCAATTAATATGTATCGGATGGAGTACTATTTTTTACATTGTGTATGGTTGAAATCTCAAATAAAGTACTATGTATTTCTTACTTCTCAAAAGAATTTTAGAAATAAAATAAAATAAATATAGATACCAAGCAATCAATTAACTATTTGTATATATCCACTTATGCCGGGACCAGTTATTATACTGATATTAAGATCAATCTTTCACACATCGATTGAAAATATATGTACAAATATATAAAGTCGTTGAAATGTATCATAACATTGTTAGGAAGCTATACATGTAACCATCTAATTAGGAAATTAATAATGCATATAATTATTTGTTCTCCATTAGACGACCAAATAAATTGTACCACATATTGTTAAAAATATAATATCTAATTGTCGGGGGGATGACCCCACTCGATAGAAAAATCTCCCAGGGGCAAATCTGCTGTATGTGCGTGCAGCCCAGTGCAAGTTCCAGGATAAATCTCTCCTCATGTAATTGATCCAACATTCTAATAGTTTGGAATGTTTTTTTTACCATATTCAGAGAGCAATATGGCTGTGGGTAACCAAAAAATTGTGCACACACACAGATTAGTAGATAACACGGTGTTGTATCCTAGAACCAGAAAGTTAGTTTACGACAATACTAAGGATACTCTAGGTTGGGGAGTAGGACCAGGGGGAGAAGTTCTAGATACTTTTCCGTACTTTGTATCTGGAGTACTTCACCTAATTTCCTCCGCAGTCTTAGGCTTCGGTGGCATTTATCACGCGCTTCTGGGCCCCGAGACTCTTGAGGAATCTTTTCCATTTTTTGGTTATGTATGGAAAGATAGAAATAAAATGACTACAATTTTGGGTATTCACTTAATTTTGTTAGGTCTAGGTGCTTTTCTTTTAGTACTCAAGGCTCTTTATTTTGGCGGTGTATATGATACCTGGGCCCCTGGGGGGGGAGATGTAAGAAAGATTACCAATTTAACCCTTAGCCCCAGTGTTATATTTGGTTATTTACTAAAATCTCCTTTTGGAGGAGAAGGGTGGATTGTTAGTGTGGATGATTTAGAAGATATAATTGGTGGACATGTATGGTTGGGTTTCATTTGTGTATTTGGCGGAATTTGGCATATCTTAACCAAACCCTTTGCATGGGCTCGCCGTGCACTTGTATGGTCTGGAGAAGCTTACTTGTCTTATAGTTTAGCTGCTTTATCTGTCTTTGGTTTTATCGCTTGTTGTTTTGTATGGTTCAATAATACGGCTTATCCGAGTGAGTTTTATGGACCCACCGGGCCAGAAGCTTCTCAAGCTCAGGCATTTACTTTTCTAGTTAGAGACCAGCGTCTTGGAGCTAATGTGGGATCCGCTCAAGGACCCACAGGTTTAGGTAAATATCTAATGCGTTCCCCAACTGGGGAGGTTATCTTTGGAGGGGAAACTATGCGTTTTTGGGACCTTCGTGCTCCATGGTTAGAACCTCTAAGGGGCCCCAACGGTTTGGACTTGAGTAGGTTGAAAAAAGACATACAACCTTGGCAAGAACGACGTTCAGCAGAATATATGACCCACGCCCCTTTAGGCTCTTTAAATTCTGTGGGTGGCGTAGCTACCGAGATCAATGCAGTTAATTATTCGCACGGGTTTACGCCTAGTACTATCTAATTGTCGGGGGGATGACCCCCGGGTGGTCATAGCAGTTTACAAGACAAGATTTCAAGGCATCCGGCTGGACGTATCCGGGTGGATCTTTCCGCCGGATCAGCTCGATGCCGGCTGCGACTTGGCCGGCTGGCCATCTGCCAGCCGGATCACCTGCGAGGAGAAGTCCACCGCGTCCCATCGGACACACGCCGGCTGCCTCCAGCCGGCCAAGGTCGCCAACAGAGCGACGTGGCTACAGAGGTAGCCGCCGGCCTCACGTCGCCCACTACGCCTCTACGTCGGCCTCCACGACGCATAGTGCCGGGCGTGCCGGGAGCTGACCAGACTGGAGGCGCGCCACCCGGCCTCGCACGTCCCCGACAGCGAGCCGACCAGACCGGAAGCGTGCCACCCGGCCTCGCACGTCCCCGACAACGGCGCTCCATACCGTGCGGCGCCTACTATACCTGATGGAAGAACACTGTGGGAAGGGAGAAGACTGTAGCCGGACCCGCCGGGTCCGGGTCGGGCAGCCGGCCCCCGCCGGTTAGTGTGTGATGTCTACTACACGCTTCTATTCTTGTAGACTTGTTGGGCCTCCAAGCGCAGAGGTTTGTAGGACAACGGCAAATTTCCCTTAAGTGAGTAACCCAAGGTTTATCGAATCCACGGGAGGAAGAGGTTGAACGTATTCTCTCTCAAGCAATCCTACAATTAAGATACAAGAAGTCTCTTGTGCCCCAAGACACCTAATACAATGGCTAATTGCATAGGTGCACTAGTTCGACGAAGAGATAGTAAAATGCAAGTGATATGGATGGTAAAAGGTGATTTTGTAATTCTGTAATAAAAATGGCAGCAAGCAAACAAGTGACAAAAGTGACTAAAATGGTGTATTAATGCTTGGAAACAAGGCCTAGGCTTCATACTTTCACTAGTGACTACTCTCAACATCATTAACATAATTAAACACATGATAGTTCCCACAAAAACACATGCATGGTAGACGTTACTCGGAGATCATTCTTTCGTGTATCAAATAGGATGAGAATTGTGTAGGGCTACGAAAAGCACACCTTAAAGTTCGTATTCCACATATATGGACACTTCATGCTGTCACTATCCGCATCCAAACATAGTACTAATAAAGACCACAACCTATTTCTTGAATAGTCTCTTTTTTCAATAACACAAGCATCAAGAAACCTCATGATCTATTCAATCCAACAATAATAAAGAAGAAACTCATGATGAAGACCCCTCTAATCTTGATGCATAGAGTCACATACGGCACCCACACTGTCACCGAGGGTACCGTGATCACAACGGTGACTCCGCAAATTATACTAGATAACACCACTTGAGCAACATCATATCCATTATACATAGGGAAACATCATGTATTCAACTATACTAACAAAGCTCATGATCATAACGAAGATCACATCATGGGAGAGAGAGATAACCACATAGCTATTTGTATAAGCCTCAGCCTCGAGGGAGACTACTCACGCATAGCCATGGTGAGTAGGAGCTTGATGTAGAGGTGCAGCCCGGAGGGGAGATGGCGGCCGGCGGCGGCGGCGGCCCTTGGGGCAGCGGCCCTTGGCCCCCCTTCTTCCTTGGAGATGGTGCTGGTATGGAGGCCAGGGTCTCCACCTCATGGCGGCTGCCTTGGAGGAGGAAAATTCGTGGTGACCTTTGACCTAGGTTTCCTCTCTTTATATAGATTCCCGAATTCTTGTCATCAGATTTTTGGGCTTCAGTAAAATGGGGATATCTCGGCCGTACGGACTCGGATTGGGCCAAATTTTATTCCTAGATCGATTGGCGGAAAATTCCCCAAAATTTCGCGACCAAGCTTTTTTGATTTGACGTCGTATTCGGGTTGGTACGGGCCATCTTCAAAAATAGTTATCAGACAGATTTCAGGAAAGTCCAATTCGACTTCAACAAGGTTTCCTTTTTGCAATCTTGTCAATATCCAAGTAATTCCTACAGATCAAAGTGTAAAACAAGAACATTGTGCACTTTAACACTATTAATAGGTTAGTCCAATAAATCCATAAAATGATATAAAACATAATAAATACATGTGGCATTTAATATAAAACAAGTATGGAACGTCAAAAATTATATATACGTTTGACACGTATCAGTGTGTAATGAGCCGGCCCCACACATATACAACACCTCCTCAGCCCTATATAAGGGGGGGTGCGGCCTCCAGAGAAAGAGGTCGATCAGTCACTTAGTCCAGGAAGAAATCCTAGCAATACTCACCCGGCTCAAGGAGCCCTTGTAAGGTGTTCATCCGGAATAAGAAAGAGCAAGGCAGGAGTAGGAGTTTTACCTCACCTTGAGGGCTCCGAACCTGGGTACATCTTGTGTTAGCATGCATGCTTCTGCCCAATCCCGCCTGCAGGATCTACCGGCTAGGTTAATTGCTCCCACACCTCACAAGACTAACCTTAGACATATGTCCACACCACGACATTTGACGTCCACCGTGGGGCAGGAAACAGTGGCTGGAGTCACATTCTGCACTGGATCCCGCAGTCAGCTTGGCGAGCGAGTCGCCACCGACCTCGTCACCACTTTCGGCTCCATCGACTTCGTCACCGACAATGCCGCCTGCTTCGCTGGCTCCGCCTTCCCCGAGGGCGGCACCATCATCAGCTTCGGCGAGCATCGCGTCTACGTCGCCATCACCCCCGAGTACCCTGCCATGGTGTAGGCTTGCTCGGACCGTCTCCTCGAGACGGCTAGCTGCGAGAGCAGCCCGCGCTTCGCGCCTACGCGGAGGTCATGGTCACCGCTGCCGCACCCCTCGACCCACAGGGTAGCACCCGCAACAACACCCCGAGCTCCGTCGAGGCTCTCCTCCAAGGCCTCTCCACGCCCATCATCGCCAACACCGACCCGGCGGCAGCAGCGGCGGAGCTCGATGCAGCATGCCTGCGTCTTCTCGACGGCGTTGAGACCGTCGCCGCCACGGAGCGCCGCCTGGAGGCGCAAGTCCGTGAGTACAACAGCGCCCACGGCTTCACCCCGGTGCCGGTTCACTCCAGCCGGGCGGAGGAAGTGAGGCGCCGCGGAGGCCACCTCGGGACCGAGATGGACAACGACGCCAATCCGGCTGCTCCACCAGGTTTCCGACGACCCGTCTACAGCACCCCCGCGAAGAACATGAGGGCGGCGCAAGCCGCCGTGGCCGAGCTCAATGGTCTGCAAGGGGAAGAACTGCGACTGCAACACCAACGCATCCTCGACCTCGTCGGCGCCGCTAACCGGATGCAGGCCTCCTACGACCGGCGGCAGGCCGGCTCCGCTACCAACAGTCTGGTTGGAGAAATGCCGCCGGATGGCGGACCAACCGGCCCGCCGCCAGCCGGCGCGACTGTAACAGCCCCACTTTTGGACCCAGAAAATATGAGTAAAATTTTCACTTTTGCACCTCCCTTGCATCATAGCATCCCTCATCCATTTTGCTTCACATGAGATAATAAAGGGGCAATAATTGAGAAACCAAATGGATGATGTAAATGGTGAACAAAGTTTCAAAAGGAATAAACATATTTGTCCAGGAAGTTCCAACTACTCCAAACATGCTTGTGGCCAAAGTTAAATGCATTTGGAATGCAAATATTTAAAGGAAGCCCAAAATTCAAGAAAACAACTTATGAAATATTAACACATGAAATATTCTCCAAATGAGCTGAAACTTTTACCACAGGTTCTAAATAATATATGTGGGCTCTGTGAATTTTTGCAGAATTTTTGAAATTAATTAAGGGCCTCAATTAAATAGAAAAGTCTGCTGTTTCAATTAAAGAAATAAAAATAGAAAAGGAAAAGGCAGGCAGGGGGGTTTCTGCAAAATCGCCGTCTCCTTCACGCTGTAGCGGCCATGGCTGTAGCGACCGAGCTCGACGCCGCGTCCCCGACGCACCCGCTCGATCCCTGGCTTCCCTCGGTGGATAAGAGGGTTCCTCGTTGCCCTAGCTCCTCTCTCGCCCCTCACTTTCCCCCCCCCCGGCATCGAAAAACCCTAACCCTAAGCCGCTGCGGCCATGCCCGAAACCTAGCTGTGCGCCGCCGCTCGCCGCCGACGTTGGAGACCGCCAGGAGCAGATCGAGCTGCACCAGGAGAACCGCCTCGTCCTCTTCTTCCTCCTCCTCCAGGCAATCGAGCTCGGGAGCTCGGGATCGACGCGTGCATCCTCGTCTTCTCCGCCTCTGCCGCCGGCCGCCGAGCACGATTCCGGCGACGTCAGCCCTCCTCCGCCTCCGCCAAGCCCACCAGCACGCTCAGGGTGAGCTCACGGTCCTCGGAGACATCTCCCCCTCGTTTTTCCCCCTCTGGTTCGCCGGATCCGTTTAGGCCGAGCTAGCACCGCCGCCGTAGCACGCCGCCGGCGCTTCTCCGGCGACCACTTGGTCACCACCGCCGCCACCTAGGTCGCCTCCACGCGTAGATCCGTTTGGTAGCCTCCGTTAGGTCCAAAACGCACGCGTTCGACGAATCCGTCCGCGGCTTGCCGCCGGCCACCGCGCGCTCGCACCGGTCTTGGCCTCCCCGCGCCGGTCAAACCTGCCGGTGGGCCTGCGCGCCGACGTGGACGCCAACGTGGCCCGGCCCCGCTTGTCTGTCTCTGTGGCTAGCCCACGCCCGGTGAAAAACGTCCGGGACAATTTTCTGGAAAATGAATAAAAGACAGAAATTCATCCAAACTTTGAATTTGTATAACTTTTGAACCACTTGTCCAAAAATTACAAATAATATATCAATTTGCTCAGCAATAAAATGCCTATCTGTTAGTACCTTTGGATAAATTAATTGGTCGAAATAAATTGCCTTTATTTGCTGAATACTAAAATGGCAGAATTAATGTTGAATTTGTTAATTTCATAACTTGAGTTCTACTTGTCCAAAAATTGTGTTCAATAGCTCAAAATAATCAGTGGACAATGAACTATCACTTTATGCCATTTGAGAGAGTTGGAGAATTAAATTTAGTGCTGTTTACCAAAAATTACTAAAATGGCAGATTTAAATCATTTATTGGGAATATCATAACTTGGTGAATATTACTTCAAAATTGCAAATGATATACCAAAATGACCAGCAAAGAAAATGCTATCTACCTAGGTTAATATCACAGCATGCAAATAAATTTTCCGTTGATGTTATTCTCGAATTGGTTAAAATGATTTAAATCGCATAACCGTTTAAATCACCATTTCTTCACCGTTAATCGGAAAAATGCAAACAAGGTACCAAATGATCAGTGGGTTAATACCTATCTAATAATGTCATTTTCATGCATTTAGTACCCATATTTTAGTACTGGACGTTTTGATAAATAACACAAATCACTAAGTTAAAGATGGAGATTTAACCCGTTAATTGTGATATTTAATTTAGGGGTTCCATTTAACTTGTGGGACATGCCCAATACCTTTTCAATGCATAATATGTCCATGTCATCATGATTGTGCATTGCACCTTGTATTCGTGTTATTTATTTCCTTCTTGTATTGTTTGTGTTCGGTAGATTCTGGAGTCGAGGTTCCACCACAATACCTTGACAACCAGCGCGACCAGTACTATCAGCAAGGCAAGAGCTAACCTAACCTTCTTGGCATATCTCATATTACCCAAGTATTTTATCCACCATATTATTGCATTCGATGCTAGCAACAACTTTGTTCAGTGGATAGAATTCCTATAACTTGCATGTTCCCTGAACCATTACTATGTTTCCCTACCTATGAACCATAGCTTGATGTGTTGGCCTGAGATAAATTATATCTGGTGTATGTTATGCTTAGATATGCTTAGCCTGCTTAGCCGAATGCTTAAGTTGCCCGTTGAATAATTTCCATAATTGTGAAGTGGATTGAATGTTCAGACAATGATGGAAACTTGTGTTACTAATTAATTTGCTAAAAGGCTTGGATGAGTTGCCAACAAGGTTGTTGGTGTTTTTCCTCATTCTTGCCGCCTAGGTGTGAGTGCTTATCGACCGAACCAAGAACCGAGCGTGCTTCCAAAGGTGGGAGTATGGGCTCCTTACTAACCGAATAATTAGTGCGGGCGTATCCAAGGGTCCTCTAGTTTGAGCTTTCCATTTGCGTGTGAGTTGGATGGATGATAAGAAGATGATGATGATGATGGTGATAGGAGTGGCGATGGGGCAGGCACTACTAGGAAACAGGCTATCAGTGGCGCACCTTTTTACAATTCTGTGGCGCATCCCTGGAAATAGTGGATGCGCCACTAAATCCTCGCCACTAAAATATATTTCTATGGCGCACGCCGGTGGTGCGCCACAGAAATGCCAAATTCTGTGGCGCATCCCAGCACCGTGCGCCACAGAAATATTTTAGTGGCGCATCCCACCTTGGTGCGCCACAGAATTTTTTTTGAATTTCAAAAAAAAGGGCGGCCAGATCTAGATCCAGATCTGGATCTAGATCTGGCCGCCGGAATTTCGCCGGAATTTCGCCGGAATTTCGTCGGAGCTCGTCGGAGACCGTGTTGCCGTGGGTGGAGGAAGGGGTTGTCGGAGGTCGTCGGAGGTCGCCGGATGAGGTCGCCGGAGTGGAGGAGGAGGTCGCCGGAGTGGAGGCCGAGGTCACCGGAGTGGAGGAGGAGGTTGCCGGTGGTGGGGGAGGTCGCCGGAGGTGGAGGAGGAGGTCACCGAAGGTGGAGGTCGTCGGGTTGAGGTCGTCGGGGTTGTGGAGGTGGTCGCCGGCCGGGGTGGTGAGGAGGTCGCCGGAGTTGTGGAGCTCGCTGGAGTTGTGGAGGAGGTCGCCGGAGGTGGAGGTGGAGGTGGAGGTGGAGGAGGAGTAGGGGAGAAGAGATGGAGGAGGGAGGATAAGAGATGGAGGAGTAGAGGAGAAGAGATGGAGGAGGGAGGAGAAGGGGAGAGAAGTGTAGAGGAGAAGGGAAGAGGAGAAAGAAAGAGGAGAAGTGGAGAGAGAACTGGAGGAGATGAGGAGAAAAGGGGAAAAGAGAGGGAGATGAGGAGCGCCGGCGGGATTCAAATTTTGAATCTCACAATTCTGTGGCGCATGGGCTAGACATGCGCCACAGATTTTTTTTTCCTTTTTTTGAATTTTTTTGATTTTGCTGGGAAAATTCTTCTGTTGGCCATAACTTTTTTTCGTTTGGAATTTTGAGAATCTAAAAAAGGCTAACCGGGTAAACCCCGGTGAGGGCGGTTTCGAAATTTTCTCTAGTTTTTTTTAAGGTATTATACGCATTTTTTCGACGTCGTATGCAAAAGTTATGGCCAATTTAATATTTCTTCACCTACTATTGGAAAAAAGGTCAAAATGTGTATTTCAAAATTTTCCTACAAACTAGACCCTAAACCTTCCATATATCTAAAAGGATTTTATTTTTTGAATTTTTTATCATTTTGTTTCACTCCGTGCAAAACTAAAAAGGCGATCCACGGGGGGGGGGGGGGGGGTGTGGGATCTGAAATCCGGGCACAATTCTGTGGCGCATGGGGCCACATGCGCCACAGAAAGTAACAATTTTGTGGCGCATGTGGCCCATGCGCCACAGAAAGGGCACCCACCCTTTCATTGGTGCCGGGGCCACCATATTTCTGTGGCGCATGCGTCTAGATGCGCCACAGAAATATGTCTTTCTGTGGCGCATGTGGCCCCATGCGCCACAGAAAGACATATTTCTGTGGCGCATCTAGACGCATGCGCCACAGAAAGACATATTTCTGTGGCGCATGCCAAGTGGTGCGCCACAAAAAACAATTTAGTGGCGCATGGAATAATGGTGCGCCACAAATAGCATTCCACCTATAGCTAGTTTCCTAGTAGTGAGGGTGTTGAAATAGGCGCTGAACTTGTCCTGTCGTCACGATGGCCCTTGGATAGTCTCATGCTTTGTAAAGGTTTAACCGCGCCCGCCCTGCCGGCTTTCCCCGGAAGAGAGCTAATTGCATAGGCAAGGGGTCGGACGGTACCAATGGTAAAAACAGTACACCCCTGCAGGGTTTAATCTTTTCGAAAAGCCGTGTCCACGGTTATGGACAAATCTTGGTGAGATAGGGGAGATCATAGAGAACCTGAACCTTTAATCAAATGGCAGCTAGAGGTTGCATAATCAACGTGTGATAAAGGTTCATTTTCTCGAGGGTGATTCGAGGGAGTGCCTTGGTGGAGATAAGTAGTGTTTCTGAATACAGTAGGTTCCCCGTGAACCGAAGAGAAAAGTGTTACCCTCTTATCCCCTTATGAAAACCTTCTGATTAGACGATGCCATGAGTCCTAGTCTTCGGAAGAAAAAACCAGCTTTATGCAAAACAACTACCTTATATAGCTTTGAAGCCTCCGTCAGCATCGGGCCTATATCGCCCTACTAATTCTTGCGAGTACGTCGTACTCAGCCTTGCTTTGTTGCTTATTATTTGTTTCAGAGGAGGACGCCACCGAACTGGAAGGTGGGTTCTACGTTGACTTCGACGAGTAGTCTGGGGTTCCCAGGTGGCAGCTTGGGACGTCATGGAACAGGCTGGCACGAGATAATTATCTGTAGGCCTCTTAGGCCATAATTTGGATCTTGTTGTTTAGACAACTTTAATTCGCTTCCGCTTGTTGTAATGATGGGTCAGTGACCTCTGATGTGTCATTTGCTATCTTTCTCAATTATATGAGTTGAACTATGATATCTTTGTGTCGTAGAGTCTGTGATGTGCCACTTGTTCCGCAGTCTTGGTCTCTTAGTTATACGTGAAAGCGATGTCTGAGCTTATGGCATGATCGAGGTGTTGTGTGCCGATGATGTATTCCGAGCACGCCTGCCAATGTGTTTTGGCCTGGGATTGGTAACCCCAGTAACCCTTGATTGTGTAGCATGACCGGTTGCACAACGTTTCACTGTATAGCTCTGGGGTCAGGGCGCTACAAATTGGTATCAGAGCAGGACTGCCTGTAGGAAACCCGTTCTATTGGTCGAAGTTGAGTCTAGTGTAGTAAAAGTTATTTATGAACTGAAAATGAGTTGTGAAAACCCTCTTAGGTTTCTTTTTACTCCTTATCCAACTCGCTCTAACTCTGAGTCATCTTACCTCTATTTGATTTAGCGGTTCTTCTGCTCGTCTGGCGATTCAAGAAATTAGGTTCACGGGGTTGGTTCCTACCTTTAGTCTACTGGTTAGGTTGTTTCCGTTTCCAGAAACCGAAGTAAACTCCGTTGTTCTCACCCAATGAAGAAGAAGGTGCAAGACATCCGAAGCCTTGAAAACGTTTCGCACCTAATCGAGTATTCCTCTCTTTGAGTTATGGCCCATGGTCTTGAACCGAAGGTCCCGGATTGTACTGGAATTCTGGTGTATTGATTCATGAGGGTTGTCACCCATGTGAGCATTATACTATTTGTGAGTCCCAGTACATGAAGCTGATCTTTAACCCAAGATCTTTTCCGTTGAACCACCTAATGGGTTTTATTCCGACTGGCTAATGTCTGCTAAGTTCAATTATTTTCCTGCCATGTTGATGCGATGATACATGTTCTTCCTTGATCACTTCTGCTAAATTGTTGCCGTCCGTGGTCGCTTATTCGGGGATGGATACTAACAGTGTCCTTGTTCATATCTCCAGAATGGCTCCTACCCGTCGCGGTGAGCAAAGCAACACTGAGCTACCGCCGCCACCCACTATGGCGGAGGTACTGATGATCATCGAAGAGGGCCGTCTGCGCAATGAGAATCTTCTCGCGCAGTTAGTGCAGCAGGGGGCTCGGAGAAATACTGAATGTAACAATCTCAATGAATTCCTGAAGTCCCAGCCTCCCACCTTCGCTTATGCCAAGGAGCCGTTGGATGCTGATGATTGGCTGCGTGCCCTGGAGCGCAAGTTTACCGCGCTACATGTTCCGGCTGCGGAACAAGTGAATTTTGCAACCTACCTTCTGATGGGAGCCGCTGGCTCTTGGTGGGAAAGCCATGTGGCAATGACTGCTGCTGGTCATGTGTTCACCTGGGAGGAATTCCGCACTGCTTTCCGTGCGGCCTACATCCCCAAGCCCGTCATGGACTTGAAGAGGAGGGAGTTCCTGAATCTGACCCAGGGACGCATGGATCTCCAAGCTTATGGGCGGGAGTTCAACCACCTGTCTCGTTACGCCCCTCGGGACGTGACCAATGATGAAGACCGGCAGTATCTGTTTCGCAAGGGACTGAATCCGCAGCTTCGTTATGAGCTGTTGCCCTTCAAGTTCCCGACCTTCCAAGAGTTGTACAACCAGGCTCTCACTCTGGAGCAGGGTAGAAAGGAGCTAGAGTCTTCCAGGAAGTCAGCTCTAGTGGACAACCAGGGCTCCTCCTCCTCCGAAGCCAAGAAGCGCAGGGTATTCGTGCCGTTCAGCTCGGTGCCCCGTGCTCCTTTCGTGCCCAAGCCTACAGGACACAAGCCACCTCCGCCTCGCCCAGCTACATCGACTGTGGGTGCGGCCGGGAGTGGGTTCCGTCCTCGTCCACCTGCACCGCCGGGACTCACTTGCTACGCCTGTGGTCAACCGGGTCACTACTCAAGTGAGTGCCCTCAGAAGGCCAGGGGCTCTACCCCTGCACCAGCTCCTTCCACACCCGCTGCCAAGGCTATGACTGTTAGCCATGGTCGTCTGAACCATGTCTCCGCTGAAGCCGCTGAAGAGGACCCCAGTGTTCTCATGGGTGAGCTCTACCTCAATGGATATCCAGCTACCGTCTTGTTTGATTCTGGAGCATCGCATTCATTCATATCCATAGCTTTCGCAGTTAGCCACCAAATAGAGTTCCTGAACATGCATTCCCCTCTAAAGGTTAAAACACCGGGTTCTAGTTGGTTAACTGACTGGATTACCCCGGAAGTCCAGATATGCTTAGGCAGATGTCCTTTTCCCTTCCAGTTGATAGCCCTGAAATCAGTTGGTATCGATGTCATACTGGGTATGGACTGGCTAGTCAAATACCAGGCTAACTTGAACTGTGCTTCCAAGTCTGTCACTGTGGTCCATCCAACCTTCGGGCTAGTGCATTACTGGTCCCCACACTCCAAAATTCCATCTGCTACCGCTCCTTTCTCTCCGGAGATCAGCCTCTACTTTATGGAAGGGATCAACCCGCCTGAAATACATGAGATAGGTGTGGTGTGCGACTTTCCTGATGTCTTTCCTGAAGAATTGCCTGGCATGCCGCCAGATCGAAGTGTGGAGTTTGTTATCGAGTTAGTTCCCGGAACTGCCCCAATTTCCAAAAGGCCGTACCGAATGCCGACAGAAGAGTTGACTGAACTGAAGAAGCAACTAGATGAACTGTTGGAAAAGGAATTCATTCGGCCTAGTAGTTCCCCCTGGGGTTGCCCCGTCATCTTTGTCAAGAAGAGGGATACCAATGTTCCTCGTCTGGTTGTTGATTACCGCCCTCTGAATGCGGTGACCATCAAAAACAAATATCCTATCCCTCGAATGAATGATCTCTTCGATCAGCTAGCGGGTGCAACTGTATTCTCCAAGATGGATCTGCGGTCAGGCTACCATCAGATCAAAATCCGGAAGGAGGATATTCCTAAAACGGCTTTCACTACCCGTTATGGGTTGTATGAGTATACCGCCATGTCATTCGGCCTCACCAACGCTCCAGCTACCTTCATGAGGCTAATGAACTCGATCTTCCATGAGTATCTTGACAAGTTCGTCATCATCTACATTGATGATATCCTCATCTATTCCAAAACCGATGAAGAGCATGATGAACATTTTCGCCTAGTTCTGACCAAGCTCCGCGAACATCGCCTCTATGCTAAGTTCTCAAAGTGTGAATTCTGGCTAAAGGAACTCGTCTTCCTAGGTCATGTGGTGTCAGCTTACGGAGTGTCCGTTATACCTGACAAGATTCAGTCAATTCTGGATTGGCCTACCCCAAAGTCTGTCAAAGACATACGCAGCTTCCTTGGGTTAGCGGGTTACTACCGCCGATTCATCGAAGGTTTCTCCAAGATAGCCAAAGCTTTGACCGATCTTCTCAAGAAAGACAAGAAGTTTGTCTAGACGGACAAGGCTGAAGAGAGCTTCCAAACCCTAAAAGTCAAACTCACGACCACTCCTGTACTTGTCCTTCCAGACACCGACAAAGACTTTGTCGTCTATTGTGTTGCTTCACTCCAAGGCTTGGGTTGTGTTTTGATGCAAGAAGGCCATGTTGTCGCCTATGCTTCCCGTCAACTCAAACCACATGAGCAAAACTACCCAACTCATGATCTAGAGCTTGCTGCTGTGGTTCATGCTCTAAAGCAATGGAGGCCCTACCTGTTGGGTAACCGTTGCGAGATCTTCTCTGACCATCAAAGTCTGAAGTACCTTTTCACTCAACCGGATCTGAACCTTCGACAAAGAAGATGGTTGGAGTTAATCAAGGACTATGATGTGACCCTCAACTGTCAGCCTGTCAAAGCCAACGTCGTGGCTGATGCCTTGAGCCGCAAGTCTTATTGCAATACCCTAATGGTTGAGCGAGCTCAACCTGCTCTTCATGAAGAATTCGCACGTCTGAATCTGGAGATTGTTCCCTCCGGATATTGGTCAACTTAGAAATCCAGTCCACCCTCGAGGATGATATCAAGGCTGCCCAGCAAAATGATGCTGAAATCCTCGAGATCAAGGAGAAGATAGCCAATGGGAAAGTCAAATGTTTCTCGGTTGATGACAACGGTGTCGTCTACTTTGGTACCCGTCTGGTGGTGCCCAAGAGTGGGAATACAAAAGAGTTGATCCTCTCCGAAGCTCACGAGTCACCCATCTCTATTCATCCGGGTAGCACTAAGATGTACCAAGATCTTCGCCCTCAATTCTGGTGGTCGTGCATGAAGCGCGAGATTGCCGAGTATGTCGCTGAATGCGACGTCTGTCGCCGAGTTAAGGCTGAACATCAAAGGCCAGCTGGTACTCTTCGCCCTATAGCCATTCCCGAATGGAAGTGGGATGAAGTTGGTATGGACTTCATTACCGGATTCCCAAGGTCTCAGAAGGGAAATAATGCAATTTGGGTAGTCATCGATCGCCTATCCAAGGTCGCCCATTTTCTTCCCGTCCGTGAGGATATCAATGCCAGTCAGCTTGCGGAGTTATATGCAACCCGGATTGTTCCGTTGCATGGAGTTCCGTTAAGGATTATCTCTGATCGGGGAAGTCTGTTCGTATCCAGATTTTGGCGAAGTTTCCAAACTGCTATGGGAACCCGTCTCAATTTCAGTACAGCTTACCATCCTCAAACCGATGGCCAAACTGAAAGGGTCAACCAAGTTCTGGAGGACATGCTTCGGGCCTGTGTCATCTCTTTCAGTAAAGGTTGGGAAAAGTATCTTCCCTTCGCCGAGTTCTCCTACAATAACAGTTATCAAGCTAGTCTGCAGATGGCCCCATTTGAGGTTCTCTATGGACGAAAATGTCGGACTCCTCTAAACTGGTCTGAGACCGGAGAGAGGCCACTCTTTGGTCCTGATGTGATCAATGAGGCTGAGGAAAAGGTCCGCATCATTCGAGAGAATCTGAAGATTGCTCAGTCCAGGCAGAAGAGCTATTATGATAAGCATCATCAGGAAGTTCACTATGAAATTGGTGACAAAGCCTATCTTCGTGTCTCCCCCCTCCGAGGCGTTCGTCGTTTCGGGATCAAGGGAAAACTGGCGCCTCGTTTTGTTGGTCCTTTCACTGTCCTGGGTAAGCGAGGTGATCTCTCCTATCAACTCGAGCTCCCAGAAAATTTCCCGGATGTGCATGATGTGTTCCATGTCTCTCAACTCCGTCGTTGCTTCAAAGATCCTGTTCGTGGGGTTAATCATGAAGAGTTGGACATCCAGGAGGATCTGACTTACCGCGAGCATCCTGTCCGCATCTTGGATGAAGCGGAAAGGAAGACTCGTAATAAATCAATCAAGTTCCTCAAAATCCAGTGGTCGAACCATTCTGAAGACGAAGCAACCTGGGAACGTGAAACTAGTCTTCGTCAGGAATACCCCGCCTTCTTCACTCCAGCCTAGAATCCCGGGATGAGATTCCTGTAAGGGGGATAGAGTTGTAACAGCCCCACTTTTGGACCCAGAAAATATGAGTAAAATTTTCACTTTTGCACCTCCCTTGCATCATAGCATCCCTCATCCATTTTGCTTCACATGAGATAATAAAGGGGCAATAATTGAGAAACCAAATGGATGATGTAAATGGTGAACAAAGTTTCAAAAGGAATAAACATATTTGTCCAGGAAGTTCCAACTACTCCAAACATGCTTGTGGCCAAAGTTAAATGCATTTGGAAATGCAAATATTTAAAGGAAGCCCAAAATTCAAGAAAACAACTTATGAAATATTAACACATGAAATATTCTCCAAATGGGCTGAAACTTTTACCACAGGTTCTAAATAATATATGTGGGCTCTGTGAATTTTTGCAGAATTTTTGAAATTAATTAAGGGCCTCAATTAAATAGAAAAGTCTGCTATTTCAATTAAAGAAATAAAAACAGAAAAGGAAAATGCAGGCAGGGGGGTTTCTGCAAAATCGCCGTCTCCTTCACGCTGTAGCGGCCATGGCTGTAGCGACCGAGCTCGACGCCGCGTCCCCGATGCACCCGCTCGATCCCTGGCTTCCCTCGGTGGATAAGAGGGTTCCTCGTTGCCCTAGCTCCTCTCTCACCCCTCACTCCCCCCCCCCGGCACCGAAAAACCCTAACCCTAAGCCGCTGCGGCCATGCCCGAAACCTAGCTGTGCGCCGCCGCTCGCCGCCGACGTTGGAGACCGCCAGGAGCAGATCGAGCTGCACCAGGAGAACCGCCTCGTCCTCTTCTTCCTCCTCCTCCAGGCAATCGAGCTCGGGAGCTCGGGATCGACGCGTGCATCCTCGTCTTCTCCGCCTCTGCCGCCGGCCGCCGAGCACGATTCCGGCGACGTCAGCCCTCCTCCGCCTCCGCCAAGCCCACCAGCACGCTCAGGGTGAGCTCACGGTCCTCGGAGACATCTCCCCCTCGTTTTTCCCCCTCTGGTTCGCCGGATCCGTTTAGGCCGAGCTAGCACCGCCGCCGTAGCACGCCGCCGGCGCTTCTCCGGCGACCACTTGGTCACCACCGCCGCCACCTAGGTCACCTCCATGCGTAGATCCGTTTGGTAGCCTCCGTTAGGTCCAAAACGCACGCGTTCGACGGATCCGTCCGCGGCTTGCCGCCAGCCACCGCGCGCTTGCGCCGGTCTTGGCCTCCCCGCGCTGGTCAAACCTGCCGGTGGGCCTGCGCGCCGACGTGGACGCCAACGTGGCCCGGCCCCGCTTGTCTGTCTCTGTGGCTAGCCCACGCCCGGTGAAAAACGTCCGGGACAATTTTCTGGAAAATGAATAAAAGACAAAAATTCATCCAAACTTTGAATTTGTATAACTTTTGAACCACTTGTCCAAAAATTACAAATAATATATCAATTTGCTCAGCAATAAAATGCCTATCTGTTAGTACCTTTGGATAAATTAATTGGTCGAAATAAATTGCCTTTATTTGCTGAATACTAAAATGGCAGAATTAATGTTGAATTTGTTAATTTCATAACTTGAGTTCTACTTGTCCAAAAATTGTGTTCAATAGCTCAAATAATCAGTGGACAATGAACTATCACTTTATGCCATTTGAGAGAGTTGGAGAATTAAATTTAGTGCTGTTTACCAAAAATTACTAAAATGGCAGATTTAAATCATTTATTGGGAATATCATAACTTGGTGAATATTACTTCAAAAATTGCAAATGATATACCAAAATGACCAGCAAAGCAAATGCTATCTACCTAGGTTAATATCACAGCATGCAAATAAATTTTCCTTTGATGTTATTTTTGAATTGGTTAAAATGATTTAAATCGCATAACCGTTTAAATCACCATTTCTTCACCGTTAATCGGAAAAATGCAAACAAGGTACCAAAATGATCAGTGGGTTAATACCTATCTAATAATGTCATTTTCATGCATTTAGTACCCATATTTTAGTACTGGACGTTTTGATAAATAACACAAATCACTAGTTAAAGATGGAGATTTAACCCGTTAATTGTGATATTTAATTTAGGGGTTCCATTTAACTTGTGGGACATGCCCAATACCTTTTCAATGCATAATATGTCCATGTCATCATGATTGTGCATTGCACCTTGTATTCGTGTTATTTATTTCCTTCTTGTATTGTTTGTGTTTGGTAGATTCTGGAGTCGAGGTTCCACCACAATACCTTGACAACCAGCACGACCAGTACTACCAGCAAGGCAAGAGCTAACCTAACCTTCTTGACATATCTCATATTACCCAAGTATTTTTATCCACCATATTATTGCATTCGATGCTAGCAACAACTTTGTTCAGTGGATAGAATTCCTATAACTTGCATGTTCCCTGAACCATTACTATGTTTCCCTACCTATGAACCATAGCTTGATGTGTTGGCCTGAGATAAATTATATCTGGTGTATGTTATGCTTAGATATGCTTAGCCTGCTTAGCCGAATGCTTAAGTTGCCCGTTGAATAATTTCCATAATTGTGAAGTGGATTGAATGTTCGGACAATGATGGAAACTTGTGTTACTAATTAATTTGCTAAAAGGCTTGGATGAGTTGCCAACAAGGTTGTTGGTGTTTTTCCTCATTCTTGCCGCCTAGGTGTGAGTGCTTATCGACCGAACCAAGAACCGAGCGTGCTTCCAAAGGTGGGAGTATGGGCTCCTTACTAACCGAATAATTAGTGCGGGCGTATCCAAGGGTCCTCTAGTTTGAGCTTTCCATTTGCGTGTGAGTTGGATGGATGATAAGAAGATGATGATGATGATGATGGTGATAGGAGTGGCGATGGGGCAGGGTGTTGAAATAGGCGCTGAACTTGTCCTGTCGTCACGATGGCCCTTGGATAGTCTCATGCTTTGTAAAGGTTTAACCGCGCCCGCCCTGCCGGCTTTCCCCGGAAGAGAGCTAATTGCATAGGCAAGGGGTCGGACGGTACCAATGGTAAAAACAGTACACCCCTGCAGGGTTTAATCTTTTCGAAAAGCCGTGTCCACGGTTATGGACAAATCTTGGTGAGATAGGTGAGATCATAGAGAACCTGAACCTTTAACCAAATGGCAGCTAGAGGTTGCATAATCAACGTGTGATAAAGGTTCATTTTCTCGAGGGTGATTCGAGGGAGTGCCTTGGTGGAGATAAGTAGTGTTTCTGAATACAGTAGGTTCCCCGTGAACCAAAGAGAAAAGTGTTACCCTCTTATCCCCTTATAAAAACCTTCTGATTAGACGATGCCATGAGTCCTAGTCTTCGGAAGGAAAAACCAGCTTTATGCAAAACAACTACCTTATATAGCTTTGAAGCCTCCGTCAGCATCGGACCTATATCGCCCTACTAATTCTTGCGAGTACGTCGTACTCAGCCTTGCTTGTTGCTTATTATTTGTTTCAGAGGAGGACACCACCGAACTGGAAGGTGGGTTCTACGTTGACTTCGACGAGTAGTCTGGGGTTCCCAGGTGGCAGGTTGGGACGTCATGGAACAGGCTGGCACGGGATAATTATCTGTAGGCCTCTTAGGCCATAATTTGGATCTTGTTGTTTAGACAACTTTAATTTGCTTCCGCTTGTTGTAATGATGGGTCAGTGACCTCTGATGTGTCATTTGCTATCTTTCTCAATTATATGAGTTGAACTATGATATCTTTGTGTCGTAGAGTCTGTGATGTGCCACTTGTTCTGCAGTCTTGGTCTCTTTGTTATACGTGAAAGCGATGTCTGAGCTTATGGCATGATCGAGGTGTTGTGTGCCGATGATGTATTCCGAGCACGCCTGCCAATGTGTTTTGGCCTGGGATTGGTAACCCCAGTAACCCTTGATTGTGTAGCATGACCGGTTGCACAACGTTTCACTGTATAGCTCTGGGGTCAGGGCGCTACAGCGACTCGGCAGGATCGCCAGGCCTCTTCCCCACACGCACACCGGGCAGGCAGTGTCAACTCAGGCCCGCACCAGGACCGCAACCACGAACCGGCTGCAGGAGGCAGCCGGAATGAGCACGGCGGGCGAAACCGCGAGCCGGCTGCAGGAGGCAGTCGGAACGACAAGGGCAAGGATCACGAGCCGGCTGCAGGAGGCAGTCGGAATGACAAGGGCAAGGATCGCGAGCCGGCTCCACGGGCAGCCGGCAAAGACAGGGTCCACGACAGGCTCGGCCCGCTGGGACCGGAGGCTGGCAACGACGCCCGCTACCGCATCAACGCGCTAGAGGAATCCCGCCGGGTGGAGGAAGAAGACGATGGAGGCCATCCCTGCTTCGGCCCGCGCATCGCGACAGAGGTCTTCCCCAAAGGCTTCGCCCTCCCCCGCGACACGCCCAAGTACGACGGCACCAGCAAGCCAGAGGACTGGCTCTCCGACTACACCACCGCCGTCTCCATCGCAGGCGGCAACAAGCGAGTGGCGGTGCGCTACGCACCGCTGATGCTGCGGGAATCCGCACGCACATGGCTTAACAGCCTACTGGTGCGCAACGTCAACTCGTGGCTGGACTTCGAGGAAGTCTTCATCCGGAACTTCGCCAGCACCTACCGGCGGCCGGGTCGCCCACGCCACCTGGCCGGCTGCGTCCAGAAGCCGGGCGAGAGGGACCGCGAATACCTCACCCGGTGGTCCAACCTACGCAACTCTTGCGAGGGGGTCACCGAGAGCCAGGCCATCGAGTTCTTCACCAACGGCTGCCGCGACAACACCCTGCTCAAGCACAAGCTCCTCCGGGTCAACCCCCAGACGATGACCGAGCTCATGTCCATCGCGGACGCCTACGCGACGGCCGACTCGGCGATGGTCAAGTCCATCCGGGTGAACGAGAACGGTCAGCCCATCATCGACGAGCCGGCTAGGGATCAAGCCGGCCCCAGCAACTCCAACCGCAACAACAACCGCAGCCGCGACAACCGCGACAACCGCGACCGCCGCGACGACCGTGGCCATCCGAACGACCACGACAACCGGAAGAGGGGTGGGGTGATATCGGACGAGCGATATGTCGTCGCCACCACCGAGGGAAACCAGCCGGCGCCGCGCGGTGAAAACCGCTACCCTCCTCGCCGAGGGAACAGACCAGAAAGCCGCCCATACACCCGGCCCAGGATCACGCTCGAGGGCGCAATGAGTGGCCCCTGCAAGTGGCACAGCGAGCCGGGAAAGCCAGCCAAGCACACCACCGCTTCTTGCAGCTGGACGGGACAAGTCCAGAGGGGCCTGGGAATGCCGCCTCCACCTCCACCTCTAGGCGGCAACGACCACGACAACCGGGGCAAGCGGCCGGCTGACACCGCGGGCGGCTCCCACAACAACTACCCCAACAGGGACGCGACCTACGTCATCTCCGTCATCGAGCGCAACGACAAGCGCAGCCAGCGCAGGCGGGCAGAAGAGGTCCACGCCGTCATGCCGGATGTGCAGCAGCTCATGAACTGGTCGAAGCAACCCATCTCATTCGGGCCGGAGGACCACCCGGACATCATGCCTACACCCGGGGGCTACTGCCTCATCCTCGACCCCACCATCGTCTCCGGCCGGCTCACGTGCACCTTCTCAAAGGTACTCGTCAACGGAGGAAGGAGCATCAACATCCTGTTCAAGGACACCGCAGACAAGCAGGGGATCCACGAGTCCGACCTGCAGCCCAGCCAGATAGTCTTCACCGGCATCGTACCCGACAAGGCTTGTACCCCCATGGGAATGTGCCGGCTAGACGTCATCTTCGGCGATAGAACCAACTTCCGCTGTGAAACCATCCAGTTTGAGGTGGTGGAGCATCGCAACGCCTATCACGCCATCCTGGGGCGTCCGACTCTCGCCAAGTTCATGGCGGTGCCCCACTACGCATACCTGAAGATGAAGCTGCCAGGTCCGAAGGGCATCATCACCGTCTCAGGCGACTATAGACGGTCCATAGCCTGCGCCACAGCCGGCTCCAAGATAGCCGAGTCCTTCGTCATCGCCGAGGAGTTCAAGGAAATCAAGCACGCCATCAAGATGGAGGAGCCGGAGATGCCGGCTGCGAAGCGTCCGGCTGGAGAATCACAGTTCCAGGCGTCGAAGGACAGCAAGAAGATACCGCTGGACGCAAGCAAGCCAAACAAGAAGCTCATCACGATCGGGTGCAACCTCAACAGCAAATAGGAAAGCAAGCTCGTGGACTTCCTCCGTGAGAATCGGGACATCTTTGCATGGTCACCAAAGGACATGCCAGGTGTACCGGGGGAGTTCGCCGAGCACTCACTCCACGTCAGGCCAGCCGCTAAACTGGTCAAGCAAGGACTCCGTCGCTTCGCGGAGGAGAAAAGAAGAGCCATCGGTGAAGAGATAGCCCGGCTGCTCGCAGCCGGCTTCGTCATGGAAGTGTTCCACCCGGACTGGCTTTCAAACCCAGTCCTCGTCCTCAAGAAGAATGGCACATGGCGCATGTGCGTTGACTACACCAGCCTGAACAAGGCATGCCCAAAAGACCCCTTCTCCCTACCCCGCATAGACCAAGTCATCGACTCCACGGCCGGGTGCGACCTCCTGTCGTTCCTGGATGCCTACTCCGGCTACCACCAGATCAAGCTCAACCCGGCCGACCGGCTGAAGACGGCGTTCATCACGCCGTACGGAGCCTACTGCTACACCACCATGCCCTTCGGGCTGAAGAACGCAGGTGCCACCTACCAGCGCTGCATGCAGAGGTGCCTCCATGACCAGATCGGCCGGAACGTCCACGCCTACGTCGATGACATCGTCATCAAGACCAAGGAGCGGCGCACCCTCCTCGACGACCTCAAGGAGACCTTCTCCAACCTACGCCGGTTCGAGATGAAACTCAACCCAGACAAGTGCATCTTTGGCATGCCGGCTGGCCAGCTGCTCGGTTTCCTCATCTCCGAGCAAGGGATTGAGGCCAACCCAGACAAGATCGCGGCCATCGAGAACATGAAGCGCCCTACCCGGCTGCACGACATCTAGAAGTTTGCCGGCTGCCTCGCTTCCCTCAGTCGATTCATCAGCTGGCTGCGAGAGAAGGCCTTGCCGTTGTACCAACTACTGAAGAAGGTGGACAAGTTCACTTGGACTCATGAGGCGGATGCGGCGTTCCTCGAGCTCAAGCGGGTGATGTCAACCGCACCCATCCTAGCACCGCCGGCTGCAAAAGAGCCAATGCTGATGTACATCGCCGCCACCAACCGGGTCGTCAGCGTCGTCCTCGTGGTTGAGCGCCGCGAGGAAGGCAAGGAGCAGCCGGTCCAGCGGCCCGTGTACTACCTGAGCGAGGTCCTCTCGCAGTCGAAGCAGAACTACCCCCACTACCAGAAGATGGTGTACGACGTGCACTACGCCGCCAAAAGGTTGCGCCACTACTTCCAAGAGCACCCCATCATAGTCGTCTGTGCGGCTCCGCTTGCAGACATCATCGACAACAAGGACGCAACCGGCCGCGTCGCCAAGTGGGCCATTGAGCTGGCGGCTCACTCCATACTGTACGAGCCCAGGACGGCCATCAAGTCTCAAGTCCTGGCCGATTTCTTCGTCGACTGGGCAGAAACCGAGCACCTACCACCGTGTCTGGACAGCTCGTACTGGCGGATGCACTTCGACGGCTCCAAGATGAAGGAAAGCCTGGGAGCCGGCACCGTCCACACCTCGCCCAAGGGTGACCGGCTGGAGTATGCGCTCCAAGTTCACTTCAAGGCCTCCAACAACGTAGCCGAGTATGGGACACTCGTCCACGGACTCAAGCTAGCAAAAGAGCTAGGCATCCAGCGCATCATGTGCTTCGACGACTCAGACCTGGTAGTCCAGCAGGCGTCGGGGGACTGGGACGCTAAGGATGCAAACATGGCGTCCTACCATTTCTTCGTGCAGCACTTCACCGCACACTTCGAGGGGTGCGAGTTTCTCCACGTACTCCGGATCGACAACGAGACAGCCGACGTGCTTGCCAAGCTTGGCTCTACCCGGCAGGCCATCCCACCCGGCGTCTCCCTCCAGCACCTCTACAAGCCGTCCATCACGCTTTTGCCAGAATCGGGCTCCATCATCCTGAAGGCTGACCACAACCCGCCAGCCGGATCCACGGATCCGGGGGCTAGCCGGGTCGCAGCGGCAGTCGTTACAAGATCCAGGGCTAAGGCAAACCAGAGCACTTCGCAGCCGGACCCGAGGGCTTCGCGGCTGGACCCGGGGGCTTCGCAGCCGGATCCCGACGAGCCGCCGGAGTTACCCGTCATACCAGTCGCCAGACAGCCAGACCAATCCGTCATTCTAGGTGGACGAATGACACCAGCCTGGGCACAACCCTTCCTCGACTACCTCGCGCGAGACATACTCCTAGAGGGAGAGCTGCAAGCCAGATAGGTGCTGCGCTGCGCCAAGGGCTACACAATCATCAACGATGAGCTCAACAAGCGCTGTGTAGTCGGCGTCTACCAACGCTGCGTCGAGCCGGCGGAAGGACGCCGGCTGCTCGAGAGCATCCACAAGGAAGAGTCTGGCCACCACGCGTCGTCCAGATCCATAGCAGCGAAGGCCATGCGGTACGGTTTCTTCTGGCCGACTGCGCCGGCCGACGCCGAAGAACTCGTGCGGACCTGCAACGGCTGCCAGCGCTTTCGGAAGCAGAAGCATACACCATCGGCCGGCTTGAAGACAATCCCGATCACCTGGCCCTTCGCCGTCTGGGGCCTCGACATGGTCGGCCCGTTTAGGACGGCTCGCGGCGGCCTAACCCATCTTCTGGTGGCGGTGGACAAGTTCACCAAGTGGATCGAGGCGAGGCCGATCAAGATGCTAGACGTCCGGACCGCGGTCAGCTTCTTTCACGACATCATCTACCATTACGGCTACCCCAACAGCATCATCACCGACAACGGCACCAACTTCGCCAAGGGTGCCTTCGCATGTTTCTATGGCATCAACGGCATCCGGCTCGACCTTGCATCGGTCGCGCACTCCCAGACGAACGGGCAAGTGGAGAAAGCAAATGGCCTCATCCTAGCCGGCATCAAACCCTGGCTAGTGGACCCTCTCGAGCGGGCAGTCGGGTGTTGGATAGAAGAACTACCATCCGTCCTCTAGAGCCTCCGGACCACTCCGAACAAGGTCAACCAGCTACACACCCTTCTTCCTCATCTACGGGGCGGAAGCCGTCCTGGCGGCTGACATCCTGTTCGACTACCCTCGAGCCATCCTGTACACCGAGGGGGAAGCCAGGCGAGCAAACGAAGACGGCGTGGACCTGCTGGAGGAAGCACGCGAGTTGGCCGAGTCCAGATCTGCCTCATACCAGCAAGACCTACGCCGCTATCACGCCAGCCGGATTCACCCTCGTTCATTCCGGGAGGGTGACCTCGTGCTCTGGCTGATCCAAGACACCAAGGGCCGGCACAAGTTATCCTCCCCTTGGGAGGGACCCTTCATCGTCAGTCGAGCATTGCTCAACAACGCGTACTACCTCACCGACGCACGCGGACACCTCCTTCGAAGAGATGGAGCATCCGTGGAACGCAGACCTGCTGTGCCGTTTCCACGCCTAGGAGTAACACCCTGTATCTTTACCGTTTTATGTAAGGCGGTAGCTATCGTGGGGCTACCTTTCGGGTACCCCACGGTGGTGGTACCTGGGTCACGCCAAGGGAAGCCCATTGAAGCCCATGAAGTGTACCGTGTGGCCCAAGTAGCTGGTTAGGCCGGTGATAGCTTTCCTTATCCTGTAATGTGCAATCCGCACCGTCCACCCGAGACCTGGCCTGTGATATAAAGGCCAGGAGGGTGCGTCGCCTAGGTCAAGAAAGACACGAGAAAACCCTAGCGAGACTTCGATCTCGCCATTGTAGCCACCTCGATAATACCAGACAAGCAGGAGTAGGTCTTTACCTCACCTCGAGGGGCCGAACCTGGGTAAACTCGCCCCCTGTTAGCCGTCGTGATCACCAACGTTCCTACTCTCTCCCCCTCAATCAACCCGGGATACACAACCTTGGGATTTGCCGAGTCCACACCTCGTCAATTGGCGCCGTCTGTGGGAAGAACAGATCGTTGGAGTCATGGTTGCGCCGGCCTCATCCGCAATGAAGAACGGCATCAGCGCCAGGGAGTCGATCTACACCGGCTTCCTCGAGTTTGTCCAGCACTCGCCGACGGATCTCTCGGCGTACGCTGAGCTGCAGCAGAGCACGTGGATTACCTTCGGTAGTCTACGCTATCTGGTGGACAGTCGTGGAACGCTCCGGCCCACGCTGGCCACGTTGCGCGCGACGGATGCGCCTGCATCTACATCGACTGCGCCGACCGCGGCTTCACTCACCGCGAAGATCGCATCTACTGCGGCCACGGCGATCGCGTCATCGACTGCCGTGAAGATCGCGTCCACTTCGACTGCGTCAGCACCGTCTACGACCGCGTCAACGGCGACTGCGGTGACCACACCCGCGGTTACCAGAAAAATCGCATCTACTGCAACCCCGGCGCGAAACAAGTCTACTCCGACCTTCTTGTCCGCGCCCCGGACGAAGCCAAAATCTACGCCGATTTCGACTACGCCAACCGCGCCTCTGCATCGCGGAGTCGCCAGTAGCAGTGACCGTGGCACCCGCCACGTTGCTGTGATTTTCGACTCTGAGCATAGCTCGGACGAAGGAAGCAGGACTGGGAGCATCAGCCCCACTCGACGGGTTTACCCCGCGCAAGTTTATATGGCCAGCCCAGCACGATCCAACGGCGGGGAACCCCTATACCCGCTGGAGGTGACCATGCCGGACAGGGTGACAAGACTCACCATCACTCGGGAGATGGCGATCAAGGCCATGAAGCACGTGGACGAAGGCACGTTCCCTTCACCAGATGAACCCCGAGAAGACCAACTGGCGGTCCAATACTTGCTTTGGAAGGAGTCCGAGCGAGTCCGCCAAGAGAAGGCCGATCTGATTCGGCGCAAAGAATTAGCCGACGCGTCGAGTGCCAGGAGGGCAGCACACTCGTTCATGGCCGGATCGGAAGAAGTCACACAAGGAGGACGTTACAGGGCTCGCATGCCACGGTGCCAGAGGCTGATCGCGTCCATCTTGCCCGCAATCTGGAGTCGTCATTCATGACGGAGGATGCGGACGGAATCCCCGTCCCCAAGACACCCGCTTCGGCCCTCATGGCAGTCGAAACCTACCTGCGACTAACACAGCCACCGGAGGGTGACGCCCATGCTCGCCTTCATAGGCGACAAATTCAATCCCTCAGGGAAGTCGAGGAAGTCCTGGCAAAGACAGCACCAGCAGAAAGGGCGCACGAGAATCGAGGCCGCCGCGATCGTGAACCCGCACCACTTGCAGACCCAGCCCCAATTCGACTGTGACAGCCGCAGCCAGGCAAAGATGTCCGCAACGTCGTCGCACAGAGAAGGGTGGATCGCAGTCGACGGATGCGAGCAGCAAGTGCACAGGTCAACGACGACGACAACGACGACTTCGAGCCACGCGAAGCCGCATGCTTCAGCTTCAACATCCGTGACATGAAGATGCCCAAAGGCTTCAAGCTAACAACAGAGACACCCAAGTATGACGGGAAGCAAGACCCAAGAGACTGGCTGGAGGACTACCTCATCGCGTGCAGCTGTCAGGGTGGTACTTCGACTACTGCAATGCAGTACATCCAATTGATGCTCACAGGATCTGCACGTGGGTGGCTCAATACTCAGCCCAGGGACGCTTTTAGCACCTGGGATGAGTTCAGGAACGCCTTCGTGAAGAGCTTTCTGGGGACATACGCAAGGCCAACAACCCTCATCGAGCTCCAGGCGTGCAAGCAAGGTCGGGACGAGCCACTCCGTTCGTACATCCAGCGGTGGACTTTGCTTCGCAACACCATGGACGGAGCCACCTCAGAAGATAGGGTAATGGACGCATTCATGCACGGCGTTTACCGCCGCGACCTCCGTGAGGAGTTTGGTAGGCTTAGGCCGAGGAACATGATCGAGCTCATGCAGATAGCTAACCAGTGGGCAGATGGAGAAGATTCTGTCCGTGACGCACCACGATCTCCGAGGCAAGAAGCAGGACCTAGCAATTGTCGAGAAGGGCGCCTGAAGAAGAAGCTGCGTTACGTCGGCAACGACTCGATCGAGTTAGTAGCGGCGGGATTCGAAACCCCCCGTGAGAGTGAAAGACAGTACAACCAGGGCGGTGGCAGCGGCTACCATGGAGATGGAAGTCGCAAGCGCGAGTGGCGGAGACGCCCACTGACTGAAGAAGAAGAGTTAGAGCAACCCTGCAAGCATCATATGTTTAGGGACCCAGAAACAGGCAAGTGGGGATCCTGCCACCTATTGAAGGACTGCAAAAAGGCGCGTAAGATATACAGGGCGTTCGCGCGGATAGTCCCTCAGAACGGACAGCATGAGAACCAAGCGGCACCCGTGGCACAGCCAGCCGCACAGCTGGCTCTCCAGGCGCCACCTGCTCCTGCAGTCGCCAACCCAGCGCAAGCAGCGCTGGCCTTCTACCCGCAGCAGCAACAGCAACCACAGCCACAGCCGCAGGATCCTGCTAATGCGTTCCCGGCAGCACGTGGGCAGATTAACATGATACAGAAGGGACGTCCTTCCAACAGGACCCAGAAAATCATCACCCGCCAGGTCTACCAAGCACTCACCAACCCAGCTGCAGTACCCGATTACCTG
This sequence comes from Puccinellia tenuiflora, assembly GCA_012064385.1. Taxonomy (NCBI): domain Eukaryota; kingdom Viridiplantae; phylum Streptophyta; class Magnoliopsida; order Poales; family Poaceae; genus Puccinellia; species Puccinellia tenuiflora. The sequence continues at coordinate 234,542 of QRDG01002066.1, read as the reverse complement.
AGAGGCTTAGAAACAGCGATCACTTTCTCCAGAGCGGACCACCCGCCGGCGATACCACGACCCGGGCACGCTGCTCTGGTAGTCGAAGCTCAGATCGGGGAGTACACCTTGAAGAAGGTGTTCATGGATGGAATCAGCGGTATCAATATCATCTTCGCCGACACCCTAAGAAGGATGAATAGGTCAACATCCAACCTAACGCCATCAGCAAACACCTTCCACGGTATAGTACCAGGGCAAGCAGTCACACCCATGGGCGCAATTACACTCGAGGTTATATTCGGCACACCCGAAAACTTCCAGCGAGAGGCGATCGACTTCGAGGTAGTCGACTGGAAGTCGCAATATCACGCCATACTGGAACGCCCGAGCATGCACTCGGGGGCTACCTTGTATCAATGCAAGTTTAAGTTTTATCGTCCGCCTGTGGCTAGCCGGTTGTTTATTCTCTCTCGCGATGGCCTACTAGCGTGCTGGACGCCCAAGGCCCACTCTGCGGTTCCGCGCTGCAGACTCGCCGGCCAGAGCAAAAGCTGGAAGGCTCACGCATGAAAAACATCAAAGGAAAGAATAAGCATCCAGCCGGCCACGAAAACCTTACCCTGCTCGCCTAAGTCAAACTCCTAAAGTCTGACTGTGTATTCGACTAGCCGGCCTACTCTGCGGTTCCGCGCTACAGTCTCGCCGGCCAGAGCAGCGATAATGACCGTCCGGGTGCATAGAAAACGACTAAGGGGGTGAAACCAGGGCGAGCCGACACTTAATAAACTGAAAGATGCAAGTAAAGTGCCAAACCCTTTTGGTTTATTGCACTAATTATTTAACGACATTTCCGTCCTCTTATGCAAGCTAAGGCAAGATTCTAAGGACAAAAGAACAAATTCGACCCGGCTCCCTCCGCGAGCCGGATCTAATTTCGGGGGCTAGTCCTCAGAAAGCAAGGAAAGAAGTTTTCAACCGGCCACTCCGGGAAGTTGGGCAAGTAAAAGATGAAAGACCCTTTTTGGCAAATTCGGCCCGCCTCTCTGTGCGAGCCGACCCCAATTTCAGGGGCTAGTGGGACCCGGTGGGCGGAATCAAACCTCCACCCGGTCAGAAAGTGTAAGACAGTAAGTGCAAGACGATAAGTGCGAGACAGGACCCGGTGGGCGGATCACGACCTCCACCCGATCAGTAAGTGCAAGACAATAAGTGAAAGACGACAAGTGCAAGACATTCAGAAAAACAAAAGGCGGCCGGCTAGCAAGCAGCCGGCCCATAAGATTAAAGTTTGTAAGATGCAAGATGACAAGTTCTACAGTTACGCCCGGCATCCCGGGGGCAAAATAATTTCAAGACATCAGAACAACTACACCCGGCATTTCGGGGCCCTCACTGGTCAGTTTTGGCCTCCTGGCTAGAGCAGCCGGCCTCGTCAGCGCCGCCTTTGCCACCATCAACCTTCTTCTTCCCCTTCGGATCTTCATACGGCGGGATGAAGTCCTCGAAGTCGACGAAGTCTGCAATGGTGGAGGCGGTACGGTGAACTCCATCGAGCAGGCGGAGCTTCGAGTACTCCGTGCCGGCGCGAGGGCCCTCGTTGAAGACCTCGAAGTCGGCGTCCGGGTACTAGGACAGCAGCAGCGACAACGCCCACTGGGCACCACCGCGAGCCGCGGACTCCTGCAGCTCCAGGATCCGATCCGGCGCTTCGGCCAGCTGACGCGCCAGCCGGGAGATGAGTTCCGATAGGGCCGTGTCGTAGGGGAACAACACCTGGAGCACCTCGTGAGCCGCCGTGGCCAGGAGGGAGCTCTCACGACCAAACTGGGCCAGCACCTCCCGCAGCGTTGGCTGGCAGGCGGACAGGGCAGCAGGGGTCGGAGGCAACCCGATAGATGTGAGGTGGGTCTTCTTTGCCTCCTCCTCGACAGATGGGTAGAAGCCTGAAGCCGGGAAGAAGCCAAATGAGAGGAAGCTGGAGGAAAGAACCGGAGAGAAGAAAGTAAAGAAAAGTAAAGTAACGTACTCTTCAAGGCCACGGCCAAATTGCCGATCTGGCTCTTCAGATGAAGCTCCATCTTGTGCTGCTCAGCCTCCACACCCTGCAGCCGGGTGAACTCGCCCTGCAGCCGGGTGATCTCCTCCTGCGCGGTTTCCTGTTGCTCGGCGTGCTCCTTGTCTGTGGCATCTTTTGCCTTGGACAGGTCGTCGAGCTCGGCTTGGCGTTTCTGATCCTGCACCCCAAGCCGCTTTACCTCAGCCTCCAGCCGGCTGAGGACCTCCGGATCCGCCTGCGGGCGCTGCGCAACACCTGCACTCGCCATGAAGAGGGTTATTCCCCAAAGAGAAGGCCATCGGGCGAACAACGCACTAGTAGAAAACAGCTTATAGGTAAGGTGCTTACCTGTGGCGCATCTGCCTGGCGTACCCGGCATGGGAGATGTATTAATGATATTATTCGTGATGTATTAGGGTTAAATAAAAATGGACCCGAGCTATGTAACTTGTAATATGATGATAAAGTACTTGTAATGCATTCGATGATGAACTTGCTATTTCGATGAACTTGTCTATTATACTGTACCGTGCACCTGTGTATACTGTATTATAAACTGTATAAACGTAAAAAAATTGATTTCTTGGAAATACAGAAAACCTTACCAGTGGCGCATCCCTACACTACCAGTGGTGCACGTCTACCAGTGGCGCATCTAACTGGTGCGCCACGGGTAAATATTACCAGTGACGGGGTATCCGTGGCGCACCCTGATGTGCCACTGGTAGGCACATCAGGTGCGCCACTGGTAAGGTTTTTTCCACTAGTGGCGGTTGCTTACTCTTGGCAGCCGCCAATTCCCGCTCGAGCTCCTGGACCCGACCGCGGAGCTCCCCGACCGAGTGCTGAAAGAAGACAAATCAAGATCAGAACCGGCTAGCAACGGCCTACCATGCATAGCCCACAAGACATACCTCGAGCGCTTCACGGAACCGCTTGAAGTCCGAGAGCTGCACCTCCAGGTCCTTCTCCACCTCCCGGGCGAAGGCGAGGGGATCGGCCGGCTTCCGCTCCCGGCCTTCCAGATGGCTGCCTCCCCCCTCGTGCAACACGATCTTCTCGGGAGCTGGTCTCGGCTCGGGAGTTGGTTGCGGCTCGGGGGCCGCCGGCTGCGGTGAAGTCTGGGGCGGGGCAGGTGTTTCGTCTGCCTGCAACGGGAGCGGGACGTCCGTCGCGCCCTGACTCCCTCCAGCATCTCTGCCGGCTGGCGGCGTCGCCTGGTCAGCCGGAGGAGTCGTCTCCGCCGAGCCGGCGCCGGCCTGCGCGTCGACATCGGCCTTCCTCGGGCCCTACGGTGCAGCCGGCCTATCACCAGTTCTCTTGCCCAGGAGCGACCTGGGAGGACTGAAGCGGAAAGAGCGTGAACGAAGGACAAACAAGGAAGTTGATAGGCAAGATGAAGATACTTACGCGACGGGGTTCCCTGGAGTCTTTGGCACCCGGAGGCGCCTCTTCTTCACCGGGGACTCCGCGGCTCCGGCGTCGGCGGAACCACCCTCGTCAACCGGCTTGTCAGCAGGCGTGGCTGGCCGTTGGTGCTTCGCGTCGGCAACAGCGGACGAGCCGCGGGTCTCTGCATCCGTGTCAGAGTCCACCGGGTCAATAACCATAGCGTCGGCATCAGAAGGTGCACCAGGAACGTCATCCGGCTTACTGCGGGCGGCTAGCCAGGTCTGTTCGCCCGCACCAGCCGGGGCAGACGGGCCACCGGCACCAGCCGATTTCTGGCACCCCTCGCCACGGGCGGGCGGCGCGTCGCCGTTATTTTCGCCGCCTGTCGCGGCGCCGTCTCCTTCCTCTCCGGCAGCAGGACGCCGAACCGGCCTCGGCAGGTTGGGAAGGAACTGGGGGCCGTTCGGCCCGTCCTCGACCGCTTGGAGGCGGAAAAGCTACATGCCGGATCAAGTCTTCGTCAGCCGGATCAATGTTGTCAGTTGTAAAGCAAAAGCAAAAGAAACATACCTTTGGAGGCGGGTGCTTGCGGTTGTAAGGCTGCAGCCCAAACTCCCAGTCCTCACCAACATGACCCTTGGTGATCATCCACATCCAAGAGTCGAGGGCGGAGGTGGAGTAGTTCTTCGTCGATAGCCGGGTCGGATCCAGCTGGCCCGACAAGAAACACATATTATGCGCCCGATTCTAGAGCGGGCGCACCTGGCGGGACAATCATCACAGCGTCAGGTCCTCCGGCGTCAGGCCCTCCTTCATCAGGCTGTCCACGCATCGCACCATTGCGTCGACGTCCTTGTCACCGGGTCGGACTTTCCCGCCCCAGTTGGCCTTGGGAGAGGGCGCGGAAGTGAAGGCCGGCAGGCCGACCCGGTCTTCGTCCAACCTCCGGCTGCTGACGTAGAAGTACGTCTTCTGCCAGCCCTTGATGGAGTTCGGCGTCTTGAAGGCCAGCAGGGCGATCTCCCGCCGCTTGTAGACGATGGCACTGCTGCAGTCGACGGTCTCCTTGTCGGAGAACTATCCGAGGAACTGGGTGTGTCTCACAAGGATCGAGTAAGGGGCTGAACACGGAATCAAACAACCCTCAACATGCCTCGGCGACGATGCTCGTCGAGCTCGCTACGGGACGGCACTGCAGAGATAAACGAACGGCATTACCCAGGTTCAGGGCCCTCTAGGAGAGGTAAAACCCCTACGTCCTGCTTCGGATGTATTGCTCTTGCTTGGAGAGGTTTCAGTACAAAGGGAGCTTGGCGAGCTCAAGGTGGCTAACAATGGCTAACCCTAGAACTCAGAACTTCTAACCCTTGAAGAAGAACCAACTTCCGAACCCTTTGCCCGAGCGTGCTCCCCCTCCTTTTATAGGTGTCTCGGACCTCTTCCCCCAAATATCTTGGCGGGAAGGGTTACCACATAGCGACGAAGGAGGAGGACGGGTGAACGATAAAGGTGGAGTCCATGGACGTGGTCCATGACCGGGAGCAATGTCACCAAAGCTGGAAAAGCCACCGTCCAACCAGGACGGTGGGCTGGCGCCGCTGAGGTGGGATGTGTCCCACGGTGACGTCGCCCTTGGAGGGTAGCTGCAGACGGTTCCCTTATCACCAAAGTGGCAATTCTTGGGGCTCCTTTGCTTGGTGCAGCTTTGTTGACTGCTTTATACGTAAGAACGGCAACTGTGGCGATGTCGACACCGCGCGCAGGCGCGGTCGTGACTCTGCGGAGGATGCAGAGCCCATGTGCGCCCTGCCGCGGAGGCAGAGCTGGCTTCGTGAGGAAGGAACCCTCGCGAGGCAGGAGGCCTCGCCGAGCCCTTCGGCTTGATCCTTAGCAGAATTTGCAGGCAGCATCCGAGATGCCCTCTCGAGGAGAGGTCCCTCGCCGAGGGAAAAACCCTCGGCGAGGAGGAGAGGTCCCTCGCGAGGCTCGCCAGGCTTGGAGAGCCTGGTCCTTAGCGAAATCTTCTCAAGAAAGTTGTGGGCCCTGGCAGGCCGGCCCGTGGTACCCTGGCTTCCACTGTGCCGACAGTAGCCCTCGGGCCCGCGATGGGCACGCCGAAGGCCGTAGATGTAGGCGAAGCGTCGGGGGCCCAACGATGCCTGCCTGGGCCGTGACACGTGGGGCGCAGTGGTTGCGCCCGAGGCCACGATCTCCTCGGCTTCAACGGGCGACCCGGTGGGGCCTGCCACGTCGTTGGTTTTTGGCCAATAAAGCCTGCGCGCGCAGACAGCGCCCATCACTTCTCCCATAACTCCGTTGCTCGCTTCCCCCCAAACGCCTCCTTCTTCCCAGAGCACTCCGCCTCCAAGATACTTTCCCCTGCCGCGACGATGGCGCCCAAGAAAACAACCGATCTGGCGAAGGGAAAGGCTCCAGCGCAGGCTGGCAGGCCCGCGGCGGCATCGGGGAGTGCTGGACTCGAGGAGGCGCTGCCGAAGTCCCGCATCCACTCGGCGGTGATTGAAAAGGTGCGCCACCTGGCGGCCACGAGCTCCAACGAGCACGGAGCCACCAGCATGAGACCAGCCGGCAGCAGGCTTCCCGAGGGCTACTACCCCATCTTCTTTCAAACTCTCTACGTCGGTCTTGTTCCTCCTTTCTCCGACTTCATCCTGGGGATTTTGGAGGTGTACCAGATCCAACTCCTCCATCTTCATCCCAACTCCATCCTCATCCTCTCCATCTTCGCCTACCTCTGCGAGGCCTACATTGGCATCCACCCCTCGGTGGCGCTCTTCTGTAGCTTCTACTCCCTCTGGAAAACCGCGCAGAACGAGCGGATCGGATGTGTCTCCTTCCGCATTGCCGACGCCAGGAGCAAGAACTACATCCACATCGCATGGTGCGGTGAGAACGCCATCACCAAGGTGACGAAGAAGGTGGAGGACTTCCGCAAGCGGTGGTTCTTCGTCGACACCAAGGGGACCAACCCTCTCCTGGAGGTGCCCGTAGCGCTCCCGAGGAAGTGGGCATGCTGGGCGAGCGCAGGCTTCGAGGGCCCGAAGCTTGATGCGGTGTACGAGTGCATACGGAGGCTTCGCGACGCCGGACTCACCGGCCAGATGGTGGCGAAGGACTTCACGAGGCGCCGAATCGCCCCCCTCCAGTGGCATTCAGAGCCGGTGTGGCAGTACACAGGCAGGGAGGACAAGATGCGCCTGTGCTCGGACAGCTTCACACCGGAGGTGCTGTACCAGGTCATGGGGATCCTCTTCGCCACGACGGACATCCCATCCCCCACCTGTGACGAGGCCCGGACGCTCTTCAGCTTTGTTGAAGAGAGCGTGCACGAGCACCGCAGGCGCCTGCCTGTATTCGATGAATGGGGGATCGTGCCCGCAGGACACCGCGGGCCCCGCACCAACCCGTGGGTGGCGGAGCCGGAGCATATGGACGAGTCACCAGAGCCAAATGAGGTCGAAGACTCTGGCGAGGGCAAGGCCTCGAGAGACGCTGACCCCTCGGGAGGCTACGCGAGCTCCTCAAGGAGCGCACTGGCTGACGAGGACCTCCAGGTGATCTCCTCCAGCGACGATGAGGATGCCTTCCGCGTGGCTCCCTCCCGACACACCACAGATGAGGAGAGAAGTGGCGGCACGGGAGGACGTTGCGAGCCCCGCTCCAAGCTCTCCCACGACAGGGACGCCGGGGCTGCGAGGGCTGCTCCTCGCGAGGAGGCAGAGGCGCCTCGGGCGGAAGCCAGGGTGAACAGCCCCCCGCCGCCGAAGGCGAAGAAGAGGGTGTGGAGGATGGCCGACGAGTAAGTCCTGATTTCCCTTCTTTCTTTAGGATTTACCTTTGAACACCCTCCTGAAGGATCTAGGTTTGTTTTTCTTTTCAGGAAACCCTGCGGCGCCGAAGAGGCGGCGGCTCCGCAAGCTTGGGGAGACCATTGGCGCCACCGCGGCGATGCCTGCGGATAGCAAGCCGCAGCAGGTGGCTACTCCTCCCGTGGGTGAGCACCGCGCGGAGGAGGTGGTTGAAGAGGTGGCACCGTCGCCAGCCCGGGCCGCCACTCCTCCCGCGGGTGAGCACCGCGCAGAGGAGGTGATTGAAGAGGTGGCGCCGTCGCCAGCTCGGGCCGCCACTCCTCCCGTACAGCAGGAGGCGACGGAGGAGGAGGAGGAGATCGAAGAGATCATCATGGAGCCGCCTCCGGAGGAGGAGGCTCCCACAAGAGGGGCTGACATGCCCGAGGCCGCGGCAGGCGCGGCCACCACGGAAGGGGCGGGAAGCGCCCCTGAGGAGCAGGAGGTGGAGGCGCCTCCGGAGCCCATGGACGCCGGAGCCGGGGGCGAGAGGACGCCCAGGCCCCAGAGGGCTCCCGACGTGTGCGGTGAAGGAGGCGCCCACACGAGCCCCCAGGCCGCTCCAGAAGAGGCCGTGAGCCCAAGGCAGGGTGCCTCGGGCGCCCCGCTAAGAATCGAGACCTCTGCACCCTGCAGCGGTGCAGGGACCTTGGCGCTGCGGGAGCCGCGGCGCCAAGCGGTTCGTCGCCACGCCATCTTCAGCCAGGCGCGGCGGATGCTCGATGAGCTGGAGGCGCAGTACGATGAAGAGGAGCTCGCCAGGGCGGAGGAGCGGGCGAGACTCGATGAGGGCTGGGCCCTCCTCCGCGAGAGCGTGGAGAGCTGCCGCCGGTAGGACGCGGCGGCCCTGGCGGCACGCCAAGAGGCCATGCGCTTCGCCGAAGAGACCCGCGACAGCGTGAAGCGGGAGGCGGCGGAGACCATGGAGCAGCTGGACGCCGCACGGGAGGCACTCGAGGCAGAAACTGCCTCCAAGCGACAGGAGGTTGCGGCCTTGGAGCAGAACTTCATCACGCACTCCAAAACTGTGGAGGGCAGCTTGAAGGAGCTCCGCGAGAGGCTGGACGCTCGTGAGGTGCAGCTGACCCAGCGCGAGGCAAAGCTCACACGACGCGAGGGTGAACTGTCCCCCCACGAGATGGAACTGCGTCGGCGCGAGGAGCAGGTCCAACAACTTGAGGCGGACCAGGCCACCCGCGAGGAGCAGCTGAAGGCTCGCGAGGGCCGGGTGGCCAAGGACGAAGCCTCCTACGCGGAGCGCCTCGAGAAGGCCAATGCCGATCTCGCGGCAAAGCAGAAGAAAACGCAGGAGGAGGCCGACGAAAAGGTAAAGCTCATCCGCCAAGACCTCTCCAAGGACTATGACGAGAAGGCCACGAAGCAGGAGGAGCGCTTCAAGGCGAAGCACAAGGAGCTCCAGGACCGCATCAAGGGGCTCGAGAAGGAGGAGAAGTAGATGGCCTCTCGCCTTCAGAGCGCCAGGGAGGCCCAGGCTCGCGCGGAAGGGAGAGTCGCCGCCCTGGAGAAGGACCTGAGCGAGCTCCACCAGCAGGTGGGGCCGGTCGTGAACCTCGTGGAGGAGGCACGGAGCAACGCGGAGATCGGCCGGACCATGTCGCGTCAGCGCCAGCTCATGCTCCAAGACCTGGTGCTCCGTGCTCGCGCCGTTGGGGACCGCCTGGGGGCCGAGGTCCCCTCCTTCGCCGCAGGAGGGAGCGACGACGAGGCCGCGTACACGTTCTTCTTCGAGCAGTTCCTCGCAAAGCTTGAAGAGACCGCGAAGGACCTCAACGAGCATGTCGTGGAGGAGAGCCGCGATCTCCTCGTCCTCGCCACCTGCCGCATCTTTGCCAACCTCGCGAGGCTCCAGCCCTCCCTCGACCTCGAGGCCGTGATGGCGCCCGTCGATCTCAGCAGCCGCATCGCGCTGAGCGACAGGACGCGGAAGGCCGCCGAGGAGTACGCCAAGATCTTCGACCAGGTCGAGGTTGAGGAGGACGAGGCCGACGGTGAGGAGGACGCTGCGGAAGAGGAGGAACGCGCCGCCGCGGGCGACGAGGGCACCTCGGGAGGCCCGACGGCCTGAGCTTTTCCTGTAGCTGGATGTGCATGAAGCACACATTACCTTAGCATTTGCTTGTAAAACTTTTGTAAAGACTTGTTTAAGTGTCGTTTGAATGTGCTTGGTGAATTTCCCTCGGGAGGCTTTTATCTTTCCTTTCATGTCTTTTTCGCTCTACGTCTTAGGACCCTCTCTTAGCGCTACACCACCGCCGCTTCGGTATGTGAGAGTCAGGGCTCCACAAGGCCGGGGGGTGCGTGAGGCCTCGAGAGGTAAGAGCCCCCGAGGCGCGATGCTCGGGGCTCCCCTTTAACGCGCAAGCAGCCCATGAGGCATAGGAGAGAGAAAAGAGACTCGAGGGACAAAGACCAGCGAAAGGAAATTTTAACCAAGTGTTTGAATTTAGCTTCGCGAGGCGTTTTTCGCCTTGGAGAGGGTGTTGGTTCCCTGGTGAGGCGTTTTCTTCTCGAGGTTGCCTGAGGCTTGTTTTGAACTTGCTTTCCTGCGTTTGGACAGATAGGCATACCCACAAGCAATACATAGCTAGATAACTTCATGCGTGCTCATAGGTTCCTTCATGTGTGTCTCGCGAGGAGAATAGGCACCAAGGTCCTTGGTGAGTTGACGTGCACGGGAGCCGGTCCATGAGTTCAGAGCTCCTTGGGAGTTGACATGCATGAGAGCTGACCCGTGAGTTCAGAGCTCGGTCCTTGGGTTTGAGGCGCTGCTGGGATGCTCCCGAGGCATAGGCACCATGCTCAGCCCCCGCTCGTGAGATACACAGGAGGGATCATACGAGCAAGGATGAAAAGCAATAACATAACTGCTTACCAAAACAACAACATATGCTGGCGCGAAACGCAAAGGTTCAAAGTGACCTGAAACAGAGGTTCATTACACTGGCGTGGCCAGAAACACAAATCCGCCATGTCTGCGCATGGGGTTCCACATGGAGTGGCTGAGACTCTCGCGGCCCGAGGCGACGCTGAAAGAACAACTATGCCCGAGATGTCGCCTAGAGGGGGGGGTGAATAGGCGATTAAAACTTTTTCTATTTAGGGGCTTGATAATTGCGGAATAACACTAGGTGTTTAAATTAACAAGCCAACAACCTAAAATTCTAGGTTTTCCTAAAGTGCACCAACAACTTATGCTAAACAAGGCAAGCAACAAGTTGATAGCAAGATATAGACTTCAAGCACGGTGGCTATCACAATGTAAATTTGCATAAGTAAAAGCTTGGGTATAGAGATAACCCAGGCACGCGGAGACGAGGATGTATTCCCGAGTTCCTCCTTGTTAAGAGAGTACGTCTCGTTGGAGGGGTGTGAGCTCGCCAAAAAAGGCCTACTCAAGATGCCACAAAGGCCTCACCCTATTCTCCGATGAACCGCACCCAAAGGTTTGGTTCACCTTCCACTATCGGAATCCTTTGGGGCGGATTCCGGAGCCCTTACAACATTTGGGGCACACACCCACAACTCAATTGGGGGCTCCCAATGTGCTGAAGCATCACAAGCCGAAGTCTTCACGGCACCACCACTGTCTAGGGTCCAATGACCCAAGAGTAACAAGCTCCCAACCTTCAATCCCACGAATCACCGTGGGGAGCACAACCCGATGCAACAAATGCAAAAGGAGAAGAACACACATAGTGGTCAACTTCTTCTCCCCAAAATCCAACCGAAGCAACTAATGCTACGGAGGGATTTAGGAGGAAGAATGGAGGAGAAACACCAAGAACTCCAAAATCTAGATCCCACAAGTTCCCCTCACTTAGAGGAGATTTTGTTTGGTGGAAAGATGGATCTAGATCTCCTCTCTTGTTTCCCTAAATTTGGGCAAGAATCATCGGAGGGATTAGAGGGAATCGAGCTCTCAAAATGTTGGCAATGGAGGAGAGAGAGCAAGGGATGAGATCTGTCGGAAAAATGGGGAAGAAGCCCCTTTTATAGTGGGCTCCAAAATGGAGCCGTTGGAGAAGAAAACGAGGGAAAAATGGGGCAGCAGGCAGCCCGGCCTGCACCCGGCCAGCACCCCGGCCTGGCGGGGAAACAAGCAGCGAACGAACAAAGCAATCAGCACAGCAACCAGCAGCAGCCCACAGCCCAGAAAAAGAACAGAAAAAAAACAGACAGCCCGGCCTGAAACCGGCCTGCCAGAACAGGAGGTCGGGAGGCCCACCGAAGCTGCCGGCTACGTACCCGGCCTCGGGCCGGCCTCGCGGGAGGGAGCAGGCCGGGAGCCCACCCGAGCCGCCCGGCCTTGGGCCGGCCTCGGGCCCGGTCAGGACGGCCAGGCCGGCCAGGCAGGGTTTTTTTCCGTTTCTCTTTTTAAATTTCTGTTTTGAAAATACACCGAGAATAAAACCACAATAACTTTCGCCCACGAACTCCGTTTTCGATAATCTTGGACTCGTTGGAATCTTCACAACAAGCACTACAAGAATATGTATAGAAACATCATAGTCCAAGAATATATTATAAAAATAAATGGGGAAAGGTAAAACCTCTCATTTGCAAATTGGAAATGCAATAATTTTCACCCACGAACTCCGTTTTCGATAATCTTGGACTTGTTGGAATCGTCACAACGAGCACAACAAGATTATGCAGAGAAACATCATAGTCCAAGAAAATATTATAAAACCAAATGGGGAAGTTAAAAACTCTTTTTGAAAACCGGAAATGCCGAAACTTTTGCAATTGAAGTCCGAATGAAGTAAAACCAATTTTGTTGGAAAGTGGACAACAAAAACAACCTTTGAAAATGGCAAACAAGCAATGGAGATTTTGCAAAGAAATGGAAGAGGTAATCTTCCGCACGGATGAACCGGCAAAATCTCCAATACCGAAACCGCAAAAGAAGATGCATATAAAAACCGTTTTCGGTTAACTTAGCTTTGTCATGACAAGCACGACAAGCACCAAGACCACACCACGATAAGAGACAAATAAGAACCAATAAAGATGATAGCATGGATGAAAAGGTTTGTGCTCTCTACGACGATACGATCACGATATTCGGTCGAGAGCCCCTCTTGATAGTACGGTTATCTATCCTATAATCCGGTCTCTCACTAAACAATATGAGACCGGTAAAATAGAAAACCTATCAAGATCATACCTTTGCCTTGCGCTTAAACCACTTGAGGTCGATGAAGACGATCTTCAACTCCTCAAGACGCACCACCTTTATTCGATTGCGCTTCGGTGAAGATTCACTTGATGCTCCCCCATACACCAAGATGGGAGACACTCTGTTCGGCATATCTTCACTTGGCCTTGAGTGATGATCAACCCGCACAAAGCCTTGATCAACCCCTAAACTTTTCTCCTTTTTCTTCCCTTAGCCTTGATTCCAACATATGGAGATCAAGCAATGCAAATGGACAATACCTACAAATATAGCTCAATGCAAACATTAGTCCATAGAGATTGTCATTAATTACCAAAACCATGCATGGGATCAACCATGCACTTTCAATCTCCCCCATTTTGGTAATTGATGACAATCCCTTTTAAGAGGGTTTATATAATGAATAAAGCACCCTTGCATGACAAACAAACAAGAATGCAAAGCGCATTAAAGGCAAATGCAACAAAAGCATAAAACCCAAATTCCCTTAAACCCTCTAAACTTCTCCCCCATTGGCATCGATTGCCGAAATGGGAAGAAAAATTTAGAGAGCCAATATAGTATGAGTTCCTCCATAAAGGTGATGGCAATCCCTTTTAACGAATAAATTAGAGGAAATCAAACTATATTGAGGATCAAAAGATTGCAAAAAGGATGAAACCATTTTAAACATCTCCACAAAGGAGAAAAGCAATCAAAAAGATCCAAAGAGAGAGTTCTAAATAAAAACGGAGAAGCTCCCCAATGTTCATGCACAATGGAGAAGTGCACAAATATGGTATCCTCACTCCCCCAAAATCATCTAGAACACGCAACAAGTGCAATAGTGCATAATGCAATAGCAAATCATAGCACTTGCACCAAAGATGTGGTTGAGCCATAAAAAGATACCAATTTTCAAAAATTCATCATAAGATAGGCCCAACCGAGAAAATAGATCTTTTAAAGAAATATGTTCACAAGCTTAGGGATACCAATTGGAAACTAAAACCAATTGAAAATGCCAAAAGCTAGGGAGAGCATTTAGTCAAATGAAAAATCAACATGCTCACCATGGTAAACATGAAGTCAAAGATCTTCAAGAAATACATGAGTGTGCAAAGATACCAATAAACAATAAGACAAGCACTCATGAGACAAATTTGGAGCCACCAAAGAATTATAGATGAAACACAAGGTGGCTCAAAAAGAAATAGGATACCAACTAAAAGATGACCTCTCTCATATGTATAGGTTTCTTATTAGACAACCATTGAAGATATACATCCGCAAAGAAACATATACATACGAAATAGTTCGGGAAAAGGAGAACAAGGTATCCAAAAGGAAGTCATAAATATACAAACGAGATTGTTGCTTAAAAGCATATCACATAGCTCAAATTTATCTCATTGTATATAAATGAACTTCAAATATATCAAATGCATCACACATATCACTAAGGGAACAAGAGATAGTGGAGATGCTTTGAGTTAGGCAACAAGTATCACAAGGAAATAATACCAATTGAAGAAAGGTTTTTGCAAATTCATCACACATATCACATAGGTATATTAAGTGAAGAAAATAGGCCAAAACCACAACAATTGCATATAAACGCTTTCATGCCAATAGGCAACCTACACAAGGTTGGAACTAGAAAAGTATGCATGGGTAGATACTTGTTACCGAGATGACAATGGTGATGAAGATGATGAGAGTTGGTTTGAAATCAAAGCTTGACTCCGACAATCACACGGTGAGAATACCTTCCTTATGAATGAGGCAAGCATCCAATGCATCTCCATTGTACCTAAAACACAATTAGAGTACAAAATGGTTCCCAAACTCATTGGGTCCCATAGTAGTTAGATAAACTACAATATATAGGAAACACTCCACATAAATATGTGCATATAGATATGAAATTGAATTTCATGCACATGTTAGCCAATTTAGGATTCGGTGGAGTATCCCCTATATATTGGAACTAGAAAGACTAGCATGCCATAAAATATATATACTAGTAAATATGCATGCATAGACTTACAAGAACCAAACGAGATACAATTTGGACAAAAACACCAAGTAAACCAAGAAGAGAGCACACCAAGGTGTGACACAAAAAGGTTGTCCAAATTATATCAAAATCCAAATCAACACATGATTGAGGAAAAATCAAATCAACAAATGATTGATTCCAAAACACATCAACACATGAAGTGTGATATCAAAAGGAATCGAATCAACACAACAAATGATCGATAAGACACCAATTGAAAATAAGATACCAATTAAAACAAAAAATATCAACTAGGAGAAAAGATACCAAGAAGAGCATGATACTTGACCGGAATCAAGTAAAGTGAAATAAGGCAAAAAGGTATCAAGACTCCCACAATCTTATATTTACTAATTGGAGGCACCGTAAAGCCTCCACGTTAATCCACATCATTAGAATAATTAAGACAATTAGATCTAAAATAAATGACTAGGATTAGTCGAGAGAGCCGTGATTTTAATGTAACATACTAGGCGCGTTTATGTTCAGTTGTCACGTTACCGATAGCTGGGACGAGCCTGACTTTGATTTGGTCATATTTAAAGATCGCAAGGCTCAAAGTCCCGTTTAAAGACCACAAGGCTAAAAGATAAGTTGAAGTCCAACATATATACGTCTCCTTCAAATCATGGGGCTGGCTCAACTAATCGACCTGGTGGGATTAAGTTGAAATAACTGCCAAGATATTCCATCGCAGGCTCCAAGTAAAATAGGCCCGTCCAATATTTTCAGAATCCATCATTAGTCGTTTGATTAATGATGAGACAGTCCTCATCTTCCGTAAAAAGAACAAGACCATAATCCCTAACCGCTAATCATGGATAAAAGACTCCTTTCCGATCTGGCGGGGACGCTTTCGATTCGGCAGCCATCCTCCAATTTTCCGTCGCCTACATGCATCATATAGATCGTGCACCTGCGCGCCAGCGGCAGCCGAAGGCATTGCTGCGGCTGATGCCAAGATCGTGGCATCGCGTAGCGGCATGACCAGCGCCGGCAAGGACAAGCACCCGATGGCTTCCAGGGAAATGATTGGATGTAATTGGCCATCCGGATACTACTGACTTCATATATTTAATTGCGCAGGGAGCCATGGTGGGTAGGGCGCGTGTGCAACGGATCAAGGATCGGTGCTTATGACCAGGTGATACTGTACTCCATCTGTCCATAAAAGGTTGTCTCAATTTTGTCTAAATTGAAATATATCTAGACCGGATTTAGTACATAGGTACATCTAATTTTTGACAAAAATGTGACATCATTTTATAGATGCATAGAGTATTTAATTTCACATGTAAATTTCCTAGCATCGTTGCTCTTGATTTTCTTTCAATGAAGTAACATGTTGTTTTCGCCATGCCTAAGGATATATGGATGCACTTTTTCCGTTTAACTTTACTGTACCGTAGTCATCAGATTTAACGGTGTAGTCTCATCCTTGATTAGTCGTTGAATTTCTACTGCATGCAACTTTGCAGGGGAGGCCACGAGCGTGCAGTACACCGACACGGTGCCTTCTCCGCCGACGAGATGGCTGCCGACTTGCCGAGGAGTGCCGGATGAGGGTTCTGAGAAGTTCAGGGAGCTGGACATGCTGGAGATTGTGTCACCCGATGGCTGAGCAAACGGTCACGGTCTTCGTCCCGCTGCATGCTTATCTCCCGGCCGTAAACTATAGTCGGAGCTGGAATGCTGTGAGTTCGCTGATCATTCCAGTGATTGCTCAACGAAGGCAGCTTGGCAGCAATCATCCCTGCTCTTCATCAACCCGTAATGAAAATAATTTGATTTTGACTGCGCTGACCTGCCTCCGATTTACTCTGCCATTCATGGTGGAGAACTGGAGAATGCAGCCTCCCTATCATACAGATTTTGCGGCTCCACAACTACAGAGCAACAGCCGAACTAAGCCAGTACATGATGGTGGATCATGAGGGCAGAAGCAGCTTCGAACTAGGCAGCGATCTTCCGTCGTATACGCCGGAACCCTGTTGTGACTCAGCTCCAAACAAGTTCCAGTGATCTCGGGTAAGGTACGTAATCCTATCTTTTTCTTTGATGCACCAGATCTTTGTAAAAATAGTAAAGCATTACCAAATCTGAGGTATGATATCAATAGACTAATGCTTTAAAAAGAAGAAAAACATCGCCAGGTTAATGCTTGCAGGGGATTAGAACAATGCATATTCAGTTAACGAGGATTATGTGGCTTTCCCATCGCCAGGTGGTTGGGCAGTTTCCTGAGGCTTTCCGGCCACTCTGATCGTCCATATCGAGCCCCGGTAGTTGAGGAACGAGCCCTCATGTCAAGAAGCAACGGGGAGAGTGCCTGCTCGATCAACTCCCCCTGTATGGCGCTGAACGAGGACGGCCGCCTGCCACATCTGATGTCTTCTTCTCTAGGTGTGTGGCATCATGCGTGTGGTCTGCATGTCTACATATACGTGCTAAACCAGACCGAAGATCTGATCATTATGCTTTCTTACTTTATGCATGACTCTTAAGCGACTTGAATTTCAAAATTATTGGTAAGCACAATCATACCAGTGCAATGGTAAGTATAATTTATAACCTGAAGCCTTGCCCTATCTCCTGAGTACGCGTGAGTGCCTCCTCCTTCTCCCAGTGCATGGAGCATGGTTGTGCACAGCTGCATACAGTCTGTTGTAAGTGCTGAATTAAATAACCTGTCCATGATTAAAGACAAGCATAGCTGTCTAAAAGCAAGGGCCGACGGCAGAAGCTTGGACGGAGTTGTAGATGAGTTTAATTTGTTGTTCATGTCGTTTGAACTATGTCTGATTTTATCAGATCCTCCGACAGATTTGATAACTATGGATTTTGATAATTTCAATTGATTTACCAGTAAGTGGTATGTATATAGACACGAAATACAATGGATTTGATTTATGGCACAGATTTGCTACAATGCAAGATAGGCCATCTGCAGCGCAAAAAAAAAAAAAAAAAAAAAACAGATAGACCATCTGGGATTTGGAATACTGATCTATGAGCAATGCTGAGCAAGAATACACGAAGAAAATGCTAACTTGACAAAAGCAGCACTAACTTGCAAAGAACTATGCATTCATTTATAGCTTTTTTTGTAATATAAATCACGAAACATACACACATGATTGAATACTAAGTAAGAACTTAACTGAAATTTATATTTTTTTGACTGATGAGTTGCAATGTGACACTACAAAAATTGTGGAAAATAAATAGTCTACATTTCAAATTTCGTGCCCCGTGCAGCGCACGGGTTGATGACTAGTAAATATTAATTGGAACAAATATCTATGGAGGAGATATTAAATTCCAATTAATACCAATTGAAGGTACCAACACAAGATAAAGAATCAAATGCCAATTGAAAGGATCAAAAATTGATAGATAGGTTAGTGTTCTAAATAAAAAAGGAATGCTCCCCCAATATTCATGCATTATCTTTGATATTTGCATTTGAATACAAAATGCATGCACAAGGGATCATTACTCTCCATATTTTATTTACAACACTAAACACTACCAATTGAAAAATAGGATCCATTCAAAAGGCGAGGAAGGCAAAAGATAAAGCAAGTCAACGCAAGAGCCAATGTGAAGATGGTCTACAAAATCCACCACAATTACAAGTATCACTTGTCATGGACAAGGAGTATATAGAGATATTTCTCGGTGGTATAAATGAATGATGTTCAAGGCCAACTTCACAACAAATAAGTATATGGCAACAGATAAGAAATAGAACGCCATATTGAATACGGTTTATTGATAGTTTCAATTATTCGAACCAACCGGCAAACCCATGGTTAGAATAAAAAGAAACAAATGGATTCTCACATAATATATGGAAATTGATATTAGAGAAAAACCACACCAAGGAAACTTACACAAACAAGAACCAAAGAGTAACCACAAAGTAAAATTGGAACTTGTTTGAGCACACATGCCACATAGGAATTAGATAATTTACAATATCAAATCTAAGTGGCAAATCTCAAATGTTCACATTTTGTGGGATTGTAATATGCACATAGCTTATTACTCCCCCATAATGTGATAATTCATTTTTTTTAAACAAGAGGCAAATAAAACCAACTAGAGAAATTAATGGACATTATAGAATTTGAATTTCTCATGAACATGACATACCACATAGTAGCTAGATAATATTGAAATATCAATACTAGGTGGTGTGCCTCATGTATACCCATTTTTAGGTTTGTGAAGTGCACAAAGCACATCACTCCCCCAAAATGGGATAGTCCATTAATATCTCAAAAAGCCAATTGAAATCAACACAAGATTCAATGAAGCTCAACACACAAATTACACATACATGATATACAACTAGCATACACAACCTTGACTAACAAGACAAGTAGGAAGGTAGCATATCACATACAAGCACATGCTAGGAACAAAACTAACACATGCAAGGGAGCAAGCAACTTTCAATGTATATATGAGTTAAATACAAGTTACCGCAAGGAGGAAGCATTGTATATGAGATAGATATGTGATACTCCAATTTACTTGGCTTGAGAAATAAAACCATGAAGATCCCTTAATTCTTCAAAAATAGCCAAGTCACCAATGTCCTCCACAAGCACCTATTGATCAAGTTGAAGCTTGTTGGTCCCCAACCAAGTTGGGTCCTAAGAGGTTAGTCACAATAGGCTTGGGAACCCAAATGGTGCGTTTCTTGACACCACTTTGGTGCTCCCACATAGTTGGCAAACACATTGCCAACTCTATCCTTCCTAAGAGAATATACATCATCAACTATGATAGGAGAGGATGAGGTACCGTTAGTGCATGAAGAAGCAAGATGACCTTTGCCACGGCAAAGGTAGCAACACCGACTCTTCTTCTTCTTAATAGGCTCTTCAACTTGAGGAGCAATAGCTTGAGTCTTCTTGGGAGGTGGCCTTTGTTCAACACGTGGTTGAGCACGAGTTTGAACAAGAGGCCGCTTCCCTAGTTGCTTCTCACTAAGAGGCTTCTTCTTCATTGGGCAATCCCGAACGTGGTGCCCTTCAACCTTGCACTTGAAGCAAGTGATCTTGGCCGGATTCTTGACTTGAACTTGGCCCTTCTTCTTCTTCTTCTTCTCAACCTTGGACTTGTTCTTGTTGTTGGAGTTGAATCCAAGTCCACTCTTGTCATTTGGGGATTGTTGCACACTCAACATGTTGTCAAGTGCACTCTGCCCCTCATGACGCTTTTCCAAGCCCTTCTTCAAAGAAGTGGCTTGGGCCTTGAGGTCTTTTGATGGCTCTACATGGTTAGTGACAACAAAGGCACTAGAGGAAGTAGAAGCTTCATTGCAATGACAACAAGGCAAAGCAAGTAATTCATCACATGATGTACCAATATTTTTAGTGGATGAATTACTAGGACTAGCACATGGCATTTTAGCATTTTTAGTTGAATTTGTGCTATTATCCACATGAGGATCACAAGATGTTACCTTGGTAGTGATTGCCTCATGAGCTAACTTTAGACTAGCATAGGATGCTAGAAGATCATCATTAGAGCTAGATAGCTTTTCATGACTTTCTTCCAACACCCTATACTTGCTTGTTAGCAAGTCAAGTTGAGACCTTAGCTCAACATTCTCCTTCAAAGTGGATGCTTCACAAGAAATAGAGTTAGTAGCACAAGCATCATTGACCTTAGGAATAGAAGAAGGCATAACAAGCTCATCATTTTTAGATAGTTGAGTTTGAAGTTGATCATGAGACAAGATGAGGAGAGAGTGTTCACGTTCCAAAGCCTTTTGAGCTTTGTCACGTCTCTCTATATCCTCAATTAGTCTAGCATTGCCAACCCCAAAATCAACCTTTTCCTTTTTAAGCATTTTATATTTGGAAATGGCATGGTCACGTTCTTTAATGATTTTAGCAATTATAGCATCGTGAGACTCCTCAATATTCTCAAGTTTCTCTTCAAGAGAAGCCCGAGTCTCTCGCTCTTCCTCAAGAGCATCTTCTAACGAAGCCTTTTCCATAGCATCATCTCTTTCAATCTTACCCTTTTCTTCAAGGCTTGCATCCAAAGCCTCAATAGTTTCACGGCGCCCAACAAGGGCACCCATGATTTCATAGAGGTTATCACAAGCATTTTTATTTTTAGAAAGAGCCTTAAGAATCATTATGCCTTTCTCATGAAGGAGAGCATCATTATTTTCCTCATCATCTTCTTCATCATTATTATCATTATTGTTATCATTGCTAGAAGATGATTTAGCCATAAGGCAATGATGGGTGGATGAAGAGGAAAAATTAATTTTGAACTACTCAAGTTCACATCTTGTTGCATAGCAAATTTGGTTTCCTCTACATTATTATTAATGCAAGAGTTAGAGGGAACACAAGCATTTTCATCATGGCAACAAGATAAAGCAAGCATATCATAAAGAGATTTATCCAAGCAAATTTTAGAAGATATGCGAGGACTATCAACACTAGCATGTAAATCATTTATAGTGCTATGAGTGTTTAGGTCCACAGATGAAGCATTGCAACAAGATAGAGATAAATGATCATCAACAATGAGCTCACTATCCAAGTTGCAAAACCCATCACTACTCACCATTACATTAGATTGTGGCTTACCACATTTTGGTGAAGTAGATGAAGACGAGAACTCGTCACGGCTGGAGGTGGAAGGAGAGTAATCATCCTCAATAGAGTTGGACACTCCATATTTTTCTTGAAGCTTGGTCCAAAGATCATGAGCATCCCGTAGAGGCATGATTGACTCAAACACAACTACACTCACAAACTTGCAAAACTCGTTAGATGCTAGAGCATCTAGATATAAGTTTTTTTCATCCTCTAAAGTCTTACTTTCGCAATCCTTTGGAGGAGAAAAACCTATATCTAAGATACGCTCAATATTGGGGTCCAAGACCCGTAAGTGTCTAAGCATATGAGTTTTCCAAACATTAAAATTTGTGCCATTAAATCTAAATAAGGAATTGTGCACTAAATCCCTAGACGACATCTTTACTCTCTAGGCGGTAAAGCCAAACAAGAGAGACGAGGCTCTGATACCAATTGAAAGAACAACTATGGACGAGATGTCGCCTAGAGGGGGGGGGGTGAATAGGCGATTAAAACTTTTTCTATTTAGGGGCTTGATAATTGCGGAATAAAACTAGGTGTTTAAATTAACAAGCCAACAACCTAAAATTCTAGGTTTTCCTAAAGTGCACCAACAACTTATGCTAAACAAGGCAAGCAACAAGTTGATAGCAAGATATAGACTTCAAGCACGATGGCTATCACAATGTAAATTTGCATAAGTAAAAGCTCGGGTATAGAGATAACCGAGGCACGCGGAGACGAGGATGTATTCCCGAGTTCCTCCTTGTTAAGGGAGTACGTCTCGTTGGAGGGGTGTGAGCTCGCCACAAAAGGCCTACTCAAGATGCCACAAAGGCCTCACCCTATTCTCCGATGAACCGCACCCAAAGGTTTGGTTCACCTTCCACTATCGGAATCCTTTGGGGCGGATTCCGGAGCCCTTACAACTTTTGGGGCACACACCCACAACTCAATTGGGGGCTCCCAACGTGCCGAAGCTTCACAAGCCGAAGTCTTCACGGCACCACCACCGTCTAGGGTCCAATGACCCAAGAGTAACAAGCTCCCAACCTTCAATCCCACGAATCACCGTGGGGAGCACAACCCGATGCAACAAATGCAAAAGGAGAACACACAAAGTGGTCAAATTCTTCTCCCCAAAATCCCACCGAAGCAACTAATGCTACGGAGGGATTTAGGAGGAAGAACGGAGGAGAAACACCAAGAACTCCAAAATCTAGATCCCACAAGTTCCCCTCACTTAGAGGAGATTTTGTCTGGTGGAAAGATGGATCTAGATCTCCTCTCTCGTTTCCCTAAATTTGGGCAAGAATCATCGGAGGGATTAGAGGGAATCGAGCTCTCAAAATGTTGGCAATGGAGGAGAGAGAGCAAGGGATGAGATGTTTAGGAAAAATGGGGAAGAAGCCCCTTTTATAGTGGGTTCCAAAAGGATCCGTTGAAGAAGAAAACGAGGGAAAAATGGGGCAGCAGGCAGCCCGGCCAGCACCCGGCCAGCACCCCGGCCTGGCCGGGAAACAAGCAGCGAACGAACAAACCAATCAGCGCAGCAACCAGCAGCAGCCCACAGCCCAGAAAAAGAAGAGAAAAAAAAACAGACAGCCCGGCCTGCAACCGGCCTGAAACCGGCCTGCCAGAACAGGAGGCCGGGAGGCCCACCGAAGCTGCCGGCCACGTACCCGGCCTCGGGCCGGCCTCGCGGGAGGGAGCAGGCCGGGTGCCCACCCGAGCCGCCCGGCCTTGGGCCGGCCTTGGGCTCGGTCAGGCCGGCCAGGCAGGGTATTTTTTTGTTTCTCTTTTTAAATTTCTGTTTTGAAAATACACCGAGAATAAAACCGCAATAACTTTCGCCCACGAACTCCGTTTTCGATAATCTTGGACTCGTTGTAATCATCACAACAAGCACTATAATAATATGTAGAGAAACATCATAGTCCAAGAATATATTATAAAAATAAATGGGGAAAGGTAAAACCTCTCATTTGCAAATCGGAAATGCAATAACTTTCACCCACGAACTCCGTTTTCGATAATCTTGGACTCGTTGAAATCGTCACAACGAGCACAAAAAGATTATGCAGAGAAACATCATAGTCCAAAAAAATATTATAAAACCAAATGGGGAAAGTTAAAAACTCTTTTTGAAAACCGGAAATGTCGAAACTTTTGCAATTGAAGTCCGAATGAAGTAAAACCAATTTTGTTGGAAAGTGGACAACAAAAGAAACCTTTGAAAATGGCAAACAAGCAATGTAGATTTTGAAAAGAAATGGAAGAGGTAAATCTTCCGCACGGATGAACCGGCAAAATCTCCAATACCGAAACCGCAAAAGAAGACGCATATAAAAACCGTTTTCGGTGAACTTAGCTTTGTCATGACAAGCACGACAAGCACCAAGACCACACCACGATAAGAGACAAATAAGAACCAATAAAGATGATAGCATGGATGCAAAGGTTTGTGCACTCTACGATGATACGATCATGATATTCGGTCGAGAGCCCCTCTTGATATTATGGTTATCTATCCTATAATCCGGTCTCTCACTAAACAATATGAGACCGGTAAAATAGAAAACCTATCCAGATCATACCTTTGCCTTGCGCTTAAACCACTTGAGGTCGATGAAGACGATCTTCAACTCCTCAAGACACACCACCTTTCTTTGATTGCGCTTCGGTGAAGATTCACTTGATGCTCCCCCATACACCAAGATGGGAGACGCTCTCTTCGACATATCTTCACTTGGCCTTGAGTGATGATCAACCCTCACAAAGCCTTGATCAACCCGTAAACTTTTCTCCTTTTTTTCTTCCCTTAGCCTTGATTCCAACATATGGAGATCAAGCAATGCAAATGGACAATACCTACAAATATAGCTCAATGCAAACATTAGTCCATAGAGATTGTCATTAATTACCAAAACCATGCATGGGATCAACCATGCACTTTCAATCTCCCCCATTTTGGTAATTGATGACAATCCCATTTTAAGAGGGTTTATATACCGAATAGAGCATCCTTGCATGACAAACAAGCAAGAATGCAAAGCGCATTAAAGGCAAATGCAACAAAAGCATAAAACCCAAATTCCCTTAAACCCTCTAAACTTCTCCCCCATTGGCATCGATTGCCGAAATGGGAAGAAAAATTTAGAGAGCCAATATAGTATGAGTTACTCCATAAAGGTGATGGCAATCCCTTTTAACGAATAAATTAGAGGAAATCAAACTATATTGAGGATCAAAAGATTGCAAAAAGGATGAAAACATTTTAAACATCTCCACAAAGGAGAAAAGCAATCAAAAAGATCCAAAGAGAGAGTTCTAAATAAAAACGGAGAAGCTCCCCAATGTTCATGCACAATGGAGAAGTGCACAAATATGGGATCAACCATGCACTTTCAGACGCATGTAGAGAGAGCTCAGAGAGGGGCCCCCTATGCGAGGGTGGCTTCGAGAGCCTGCGGTCCACCATGACTGGGCATGGGGATCCACCTCGCCAAGGCATGGTGCTTGAAGAAGTCACCTTGCCGAGGCGTGGTGGCTTGGGAGTCTTCTCGAACGGCCCGCAGCAACGTATAGTAGAGAGGGGAGCCCGAAGTTTTTCCTCGTGGAGGATGATGGCGCGAGGCTCTCCCTTGATGCAAAAAATTGCTCGTCGAGGACGATCAGGGTAGAACTTGTGCAGGTGATGGATCTTCCAGGGGTTGGCGACAGGGATGCCGTCCTCCGTCTCGAGCCGCGCGGAGCCAGGCCTGGCAATGTGCACGAATCTGTAGGGTCCTTCCCACATTGGCGAGAGCTTGTGGAGGCCTGCCCTGGAGAGGATTCTCCTCAGGACCAGGTCTCTTGCTTCGAGAGTGCACGGGCGGATGTGGCGGCTGTGGTAGCAACGGAGGTCTTGCTGGTACCATGCCACTCTCAGGGCCGCATTGCGGCAGAGCCCCTCGAGCAGCAGGAGGTCGTTGTTACGGAGTTCGTCCAGCTCAGCCTCCTTGAAGGCCAAGACTCGTGGAGAGCCGTGGGTGATCTCGCTGGGGAGAACGGCTTCAGCGCCATAGACGAGGGAGAACGGCATCTCGCCGGTTGGCTTTGTTGGCGTGGTGCGGATGGACCAGAGCATCGAGGGGAGCTCATCGATCCAGTGCTTGCCGCTGGCCTTGAGGCAGTTGAAGCTTCTCGTATTGAGGCCCTTGAGCACCTCGGCGTTGGCTCGCTCAGCCTGCCCGTTGCTTCGTGGGTGAGCTGCCGAGGCGTTGCAGATTTGGGCGCCGAGGCTGTCGCAGTAGGACCTGAAGGCACCGCTGATGAATCGTGAGCCGTTGTCGGTGATGATGCAGTTGGGCACGCCAAAGCAGTAGACCAGGCTCCTGATGAATTTCACCGCTGATTTCGCCGGAATGGTGCGCACGGGTTCCACCTCAGGCCACTTGGTGAATTTGTTGATGGCGACGTAGAGGTAGCGGTAGCCCCCGAGCGCTCGCGGGAAGGGTCCTAGGAGGTCCAGCCCCCAGACCGTGAATGGCCAGGAGAGCGGGATGGTTTGGAGTCCTTGCGCGGGCTGGTGGATCTGCTTAGCGTGGAATTGGCAGGCGTCGCAGGATTGGACGATTGCGGCTGCATCTTGAAGCACTGAAGGCCAGTAGAAGCCACTCCGGAAGACCTTGCCTGCAAGGGTGCGCGAGGATGAATGGTGGCCGCACTCTCCGCTGTGGATGTCGTTGATGAGCTGGCGGCCTTCCTCGGCAGGGACGCACCGCAACGCAACCCCATTGGGGCGCTTACGGTACAGGTCTCTGTCGTGGAGGCAGTAGGACTTGGCCTGGCGAGCAACCCTTTCGGCTTCTGCATCTTCTTCGGGGAGGACTCGATTTTGCAAGTAGTTCTTGATCTCGTCGATCCAACCAGTGTCTTGGCGTACCAGGGTCATCAGCAAGCGATCGCCTGAGGGCAGCCCGCAGTTTGGTGCTCCACTTGATGGGGCTGGTGGGAGCTCCTCATTGATGCTCATGTTGACAGCTGGTTGCTTGACGGAGGACTTGGCGAGTCTTTCCTCGAACACTCCAGGCTTCTGGGCTTCCCTTCTTGCTGCTCTCCTGGCGAGTTCATCTGCTTCTTGGTTCTCTCCTCGTGGAATATGCTTGAGCTCCATGCCCCTGAAGTGCTTCTTGAGTTTGCGTACCTCTTTAAGGTAGGCCACCATGTAGGTGTCCTTAGGCGTGTAGCTTTTATTGGAGAAGTTGACGAGGAGCTGAGAGTCGCCCTTGATGAGGATGCGCTTGATGCCGAGGGCGATGGCAGCTCTGAGCCCGGCGAGGAGGCCTTCGTACTCAGCAATGTTGTTGGAGACCTTGTCGTTGTCCTTGAAGCACAGCTGGACGGCGTAGTAGAGCTTGTCGCCTGTCGGTGAGGTGAGGACAGCACCAGCCCCTGCACTCCGGGCCGCGAAGGCGCCGTCGAAGTGCATGGTCCAGTAGCCTGGTTCCGTCCCTCCTGAGGCTGTAGCTTCCTCCTCTTGAGGCTCTTCTTCACGCGTGTCCGTCCATTCGGCCATGAAATCAGCCAGCGCCCTGCCCTTGATGACCCTTGTGGTGTCAAACTCTAGCTCGAAAGGTTGTAGCTCGATGCCCCAGCTTGCGACGCGATCTGTTGCGTTTGGGTTGCGCAGGACTTGCTCCAGGGGGTATGAGGTGACCACCTTAATGGGGTGACCCTGGAAGTAGTGGCGCAACTTCCTGGAGGCGCTGAGGAGCGAGAAGAGGAGCTTTTGCTGCATGGGGTAGCGCTCACGAGCGTCCCGCAGCACTGTGCTGACGAAGTACACGGGATGCTCGACGAGGGTAGTCGTTGGCGTGGCAGCGGTTGGCTCCTCTCGAGGCTCGGTGGAGTCCTTGTCGAGGTTTTCTTGAGGCCCCACTTGTAGGGGCTCGGCATGAAGCTAGAGGCTTGACGAGGCTGCTTCCTCGGCGAGGAGTTCTGGGCTTGGCGAGGCAGGGCTCTGCTTGGCGAGGACTGGCTCTTCCCTTTCAGCCACCAAGACCGCACTTGCCGTCTGAGGAGTGGCTGCAAGATACAGCTTCAGAGTCTCGCGTGGTCGTGGGGGCAACCAAGATGGGTGGGCTCGCCAGGTATTTCTTCAGGTCCTCGAAGGCCTTTGCTGCTTCAGGGGTCCATTTGAAAGGACCGGACCTCTTCATGATCTTCAAAAATGGCAGCGCCCTCTCGCCGAACTTGGAGATGAAACGACCAAGGCTGGCCATACATCCCGCTAAGCGCTGCATGTCCTTGAGGCGACGAGGAGGCTGCATCTCTTTTATGGCTCTGATCTTATCGGGGTTTGCTTCGATGCCACGATGAGACACCAGGAACCCGAGGAGTTTGCCTGAAGGGACCCCGAAGACGCACTTGGTGGGGTTCAGCTTGATGTTTACCTTGCGCAGGTTGGTAAAGGTCTCCTTGAGGTCCTTGATGAGCGTGTCCTCTTCGCGGGTCTTGACCACGATGTCGTCGACCTAGGCCCCTGCATTCCTCCCCATTTGAGCCCCCAAGGCGATCCTCATGAGGCGCTGGAAAGTGGCGCCGGCGTTTTTCAAGCCGAAGGGCATGCAGACGTAGCAAAACACACCACAAGGGGTGAGAAATGCTGTCTTCTCCTTGTCCTCCTTCGCCATCTTGATCTGGTGATAGCCTGAGAAGGCATCCAGAAAACAGAGGAGTGCGCAGCCGGCGGTGGAGTCCACGATCTGGTCGATCCTCGAGAGGGGATAGGGGTCCTTGGGGCAGGCTTTGTTGAGGTCGGTGAAGTCGATGCAGAGGCGGCTTCCTCCGGTGTGCTTGGGGACGACCACACCATTGGCGAGCCAAGTGGGATGGACAACTTCCTTGATGATGCTAGCTTGCTTCAACTTTTCTACTTCTTGGACGATGAAATTTTGCTTCTCTGGCGCCTGGCGCCGCGCCTTTTGCTTGACGGGGCGTGCGTTTGGACACACGGCTAAGTGGTGCTCGATCACCTCCCTCGGTACTCCGGACATATCTGACGGTGTCCATGCAAACATGTCAGAGTTTGCCCTGAGGAAGGTGACGAGCGCGCTTTCCTATTTGGGAGGCAAGTTGGCGCCGATGGTGACGCTAGCCCCCGAGCCGTTTGCCTCAAGAGGCACTTGCTTCGTCGCGGCCTTCTCTTGAGAGAACAGTTGCTTCTTCTTCGCTGGGGGCCTCGGGAGGGGCTCCTCATCCTCGTCAGCGGGTGATGCCACCGCGGCAGCCTTGTAGGCCGCTTGCGCAGCGTACAGGGCGTCTGAGACCATGCCGCGGATGACGATGGTGCCACCCGAGCTAGGGAGCTTGACGAGGTTGTAGGTGTGGTGGGTCACCGCCATGAACTTGGCGAGGGCGGGGTAGCCGAGGATGGCGTTGTAGGGCAGGCCGATGTGCGCGACGTTGAAGTCGATCAGCTCGGTGCGGTAGTTGGCTTGCGTGCCAAAAGTGACCGTGAGCCTCACTTGCCCCAAAGGGGTGGTGAGACCCTCCGTCACCCCCGAGAAGGGCCTGGTGGGCGTGAGCCGCTCGTAGGGCACCTGTAGCTTCTCGAAAGTCTCGACAGAGATGACGTTGAGGCCTGCACCCCCATCGATGAGCGTCTTAGAGACTGCAATGTTGTTGATGGTGGGGGTGCAGACCAGCAGGATGGTGCCAACAGTTTAAGTGGACTTGGGGTGGTCACTGGAGTCAAAGGTGATGGGGTACTGGGACCACTTGAGGGTCCTGGAGGCCTCAACCCCGGGAAGCGCTGCCGCGACCTCACGAGCGAGTTGCTTGAAGTGGCGGTTGGAGCTGGGGGCCTGAGCCCCGCCGAGGATGCAAGCGTTCCCGCGAGGCACCTGGTAGCCCTCAGGAGTCTCAGCAGGGAGGTTGTCGTTCGCGGGCTGGGCTGCGTTGGCTTGAGGGTTCTGCTGGTAGTTGTCGTCGTAGTTTTTGTTGTTCCAGCGTCGCCCCCCGCGGCCACCGCGGCCGCCGCCACGGCCGCCGCAACCTCGCGGCCGCTCGTTAGCCTCACGAGGCTCGCGAGCCTCGTGGAGCCTCTTGAGGTCGTAGTAGTCCTCGGTGGCGTGGGAATGCCTGTTGTGGTAGATGCAGAAGGGGCGATCATCTTTCTTCTCGGGGTCCGTGGCTGGAGCGGCACCGCGAGGCTGCTTGGCGTCAGGCTCAGCCGCGAGGACCGCAGTGGTCTTGCGCTTCTCGGTGGACTTCTTCTTCTTCTTGGATCCCTCGGCGGGGTCCCCTGGTTCGTTCTTGACGAACAAGCGGCCCTCCTCAGCCTTGGCACACTTGTCCGCCAAGTCGAAGAGCTTGACGACGGTGGTGATGTTGTCGGGGATGCCAAGCTTTTCGAGCATCCGCACATCCGTGGCCCCAGCCTGGAAGGCCGAAATGACCTGTGCGTCGGTGGCATTGGGGATCTTGTTGCGCACCTGGCTGAAGCACTGGATGTACTTGCGGAGGGTCTCGCCAGGCTTCTGGCGCACAGCGCGGAGGTCGTTGTACGTGAGGCCGCGCTCATACGTGCCCTTGAAGTTGGCGACGAAGCACCGGCAGAGGTCTTCCCAGGTGTTGATAGACTCAGCGGGGAGGTTCGTGAGCCACGAGGACGCAGAGTCCTTGAGGGCCATGGGGAACCAGTTTGCCATGACTTTGTCGTCGCCCCCTGCGGCCTGGATGGCCAAGGTGTAGAGCTGCAGGAACTCCAGGGGGTTGTTCTTGCCGTCGTAGCGCGGAGGAAGATCCGTCCTGAACTTGACCGGCCAGACGATGCGACGGAGGCTGCGAGTGAACGCGGCCGTCGTGCCGTAGGTGACCGGGCCATTGGCGAGGGTGGCGCGGAGGTGGCGCCCCACGGTGGCGACGTCATGGACGGCGCGGTTGTGGCGATCCTGGTTGCGCTCAATGCTCACGCGTGCGTCCTCCGGGGCTCGCTGCACGATTTGGCAGTCGTGCGGCGACGACGCGTGCGACGCAGCGCGGTTGTCGCAAGGAGGAGCCCCGGATGGAGCAGGTTGCGGTGGAGCTGGTGGAGCGGGGGCAAGCGTGGGGTGACGAGGAGGAGCATGCGGCGCGCCATGCGCCACGTCCCCCCGCGCGTGCAGAGAGAACCAGCGAACGAGACGGTGCAGGAGCGGCGACGCGAGCGGCGCCGACGAGCTCGGAGAGGCGGTTGAGCCAGGCTTCTTGGGCCTCCGGCGTGGGGCGGTACTGCAGCAGCTCCTGCGCCATGAGAAGCGCAGTTGCCGGGCTGGGCGCGGGGCGGCCCAGCGAGGAGGCAGCACGGTCCCGCGACGGGTGCAGGGAGGAAGCCTCCTCTTCGCCGAGGTCGTCCTTGGCGTGGTCGTTGTCGTCGTCCTCCGGGTGCTCGACGCGGGGCTCGGGGTCGACGTGGCGCTCCGAAGCAGCACTTCCGCGCGGGCGGCCGCGCGGGTTGCCAGCGGGAGCGGTGGCGGCGCTGGCCGTCCGGCGAGCGAGACGTTCGGCGCGAGAGCCGGCCATGGCGGTGTTGAGGTTGAAGATGCGCCTCAGCCCCCTACCTGGCGCGCCAAATGTCGGAGAACTGTCCCAGGAACTGGGTGTGTCTCACAAGGATCGAGTAAGGGGCTGAACACGGAATCAAACAACCCTCAACGTGCCTCGGTGACGATGCTCGTCGAGCTCGCTGTGGGACGGCACTGCAGAGATGAACGCACGGTATTACCCAGGTTCAGGGCCCTCTAGGAGAGGTAAAACCCCTACGTCCTGCTTCGGATGTATTGCTCTTGCTTGGAGAGGTTTCAGTACAAAGGGAGCTTGGCGAGCTCAAGGTGGCTAACAATGGCTAACCCTAGAACTCAGAACTTCTAACCCTTGAAGAAGAACCAACTTTCGAACCCTTTGCCCGAGCATGCTTCCCCTCCTTTTATAGGTGTCTCGGACCTCTTCCCCCAAATATCTTGGCGGGAAAGGTTACCACATGGCGACGAAGGAGGAGGACGGGTGCACGATAAAGGTGGAGTCCATGGACGCGGTCCATGGCAGGGAGCGATGTCACCAAAGCTGGAAAAGCCACCGTCCAACCAGGACGGTGGGCTGGCGCCGCTGAGGTGGGATGGGTCCCACGGTGACGTCGCCCTTGGAGGGTAGCTGCAGACGGTTCCCTTATCACCAAAGTGGCAATTCTTGGGGCTCCTTTGCTTGGTGCAGCTTTGTTGACTGCTTTATACATAAGAATGGCAACTGTGGCGATGTCGACACCGCGCGCAGGCGCGGTCGTGACTCTGCGGAGGGTGCAGAGCCCATGTGCGCTCTGCCGCGGAGGCAGAGCTGGCTTCATGAGGAAGGAACCCTCGCGAGGCAGGAGGCCTCGCCGAGCCCTTCGGCTTGATCCTTAGCAGAATTTGTAGGTAGCATCCGAGATGCCCTCTTGAGGAGAGGTCCCTCACCGAGGGAAAAACCCTTGGCGAGGAGGAGAGGTCCCTCGCGAGGCTCGCCAGGCTTGGAGAGCCTGGTCCTTAGCGAAATCTTCTCAAGAAAGTTGTGGGCCCTGGCAGGCCGGCCCGTGGTACCCTGGCTTCCACTGTGCCGACACTCCTTTCGACCATCGGTGAAAGTCTTCTGCCAACCGCGGATGAAGAAGAAGTGGCATAATAGATCAAGATTGGGCCAGATGCCCAAGTATGCTTCGCAGAGGGTGGCAAAGAAGCTCAGCTGGGCGATGGAGTTCGCCCCGAGGTGGTGGGGCTGGAGCTCGAAGTAGTCCATGAATTGCTGGAAGAACAGGCTCACCGGAAGGGCAAGCCCACGCTCCAGGTGCTTGACGAAGAGGACCGCCTTGCCGTGGCGTGGAGCCGGCCAGATCTTGTCGACGGGAGGGACGCGCACCGAGACGTCCTCCTCAGTGACCAGTACGCCCTCTGGCCAGAGGTCCGCGATGAGCTCGGAGGAGACGAAGATCCTTTCCAATCGTCGTCGCCTTCGTGAGCAGCCATGGCAGCCTCCAGCGTGGAGTTGGGGCGGCGGAGGAACACGGCGGAGAAGCGCTATCTCGTGGTGCGCTACTGCAAGAGGCGGAGGAAGAGGAGAGCAAGAGTGAAAGTGGCGGCACAGGAGATGGCGGAGACGGAGAGCGAGAAGAGCGAGAAGAAGAAGAAGGAGGCCGGGGCGGCCTATTTAAGGTCGGAGGCCGCCTCCTGGGCTCCCGTCACGATCCCCATGATCTGGGCCACGTGGAGCACAACCATCGGTCATGCGCGGCGGTTACATCCACAAAGGATCCCACTACCTCCGCTAACACGGCAGCCAGCGTAGAAGATCCCGGGCCGGAGCCCGAGGCGTCGCGACCGAACCGGGTAGTGGGGTGTCAGACCGACGGGACGAGTAGATGTCATCCCTGACGTCAATTCTAGACGGCTCGACACTGAATTCAAGACACCCAGCTGGCCGACCTCGGCTGGAAGATGCGAGCCGGCGCTTTCCAGCCGGCGACAACCTCGACATCGACAAACTCAAGGGCTGATACTACATCAACACGCAGAAGTTTACCCGGCCGTACCACCCGGACAAACCCCAACGCGTTCGGGGGCTAGCGTCGGGGGGATGATCCCCGGGTGGTCATAGCAGTTTACAAGACAAGATTTCAAGGCATCCGGCTGGATGTATCCGGGTGGATCTTTCCGCCAGATCAGCTTGATGCCGGCTGCGACTTGGCTGGTTGGCCATCTGCCAGCCGGATCACCTACGAGGAGAAGTCCACCGCATCCCATCGGACACACGCCGGCTGCCTCCAGCCGGCCAAGGTCGCCGACAGAGCGACGTGGCTACAGAGGTAGCCGCCGGCCTCACGTCGCCCCCTACGCCTCTGCGCCGGCCTCCACGACGCATAGTGTCGGGCGTGCCATTGGTCGCTGATGGCCTTGAAATTAGCTTAGGTTGAGACTCTAAGCACAGAGTATGTAGTATAGGAAAGACGGTTTCCCCACGAGGGGTGACTCGACGGTTTAATATCGAACTATCGGGGAATCAGTAATGAAAGATTTATCTTCTTATCCTTCTCTTGAAAACCTGCAAAACAAAGTAAATTGTTTTGTGCCCTCAACCTCACCAAGTGGTTGTCAAGCACATGGTGTGAGAATGATATGAAAATGTAACAAATGCAAAACAAGAAATAAATATGCAATGATGATAAATAAATATGCAAGGATGGTGGAAACAATGATGGATGATATTTTTGGGTTTTGTATTGTGAATGCAAGATATAAAAGTATTTTTGTATTTTCGGATTTTGAAATGGCAGAAAATGGAAAATGCTTATAAGTTGTTGGAAAGGTGTTTCTTATGATTAAAAATGGACCGGGGTTCATGGTTTCACAAATGCACTCTCTCTTTAATAAAGTGGTAGATAATGGAACACTAGAATTGACATATGAGATTGCAACATAAAGGTTTCATGACAAGTTACTAATTATATGGGCATCACGTCCTGACATAGAGATCTTTTGTTTATTATACTCCACCAAGATGTGAACTAAATCTTAGCACCTCAGTAATTAAGATAAATCAGAGTATAGTTTTAAGTCTTATGACATGAAGTTAAAATAAGAACATGCTAGATCTAGTTATGGAGAAGTGGCAATGGTCACACCCACACCTCCGGTAGCATGGTGTTTTTCTTTATCCCTAGTGAGGCAACAAAGTAAGGTAAAAATACCCAAGTGGATCGCGGAACTTCTCTCACTTTAACCGCACTAGCCACCCCCTCATTACTCCAACTAATGCACATGTTCCCCCACACACGCTCTCATAAACATGCTTGATCAAAACAAGTAGACAAGAACAGGGTACATAATATGCATCTACTTTCATAACTGAAACAAAACAATTGCAATCTCAAACATATATTAACTCACAAAGAGATCCACCACAAAGGTTTTACATAGATGACCGTAATCATGTTCGGCAGCTCATACGATGCTATTTAGTGAAGCTCAAGAGAGAGGAGAGATACATAAGTTACTTCCACAAACCCATAGTCCAGGGGTGGACTATTCCCTCTTCATCATGGAGACGGTGGAGATGTCGTTGGGGGAGATGGAGACCACGCCGGAAGCGCTCTGCCGGAGTTTTCCCCCTCCAATCTATAGCTCCAGATCTCTATATAGTCGGTTTTAGGTCAAGACGAAGGTTCTGGAGAAAAGATCGACGGTGGAGATGTCGTTTGGGGACTATTTTTATAGTCGGTTTTAGGTCAAGACGAAAGTTCTGGAGAAAAGATCGACGGCAATGGAGCCTCGAGGCCCCAGATGGTGGGTCCCACGCGGCCAAGGAATCTAGCCGCGTGGGCCACCCTCTTCTGGCCCTTGGGCCTCCTACGCTTTGTTCCTTCCAAAAACTGATGCTCGTAAATTTCAGGTCATTTGGACGTCGTTTGGGTCCCTGAAACATCAAAATATAGAAAATAGCGTTTTCTGCCAGTGCAGGGTTAATTTCAGAAAAATAGGAAAACAGTGAAATCTTCCCAAAATCATTATAAAACAATGATATAACCCTTATATGCAAATATGATTGAAATATGAGTATTATAATGCAAAGTTCATGTATGCATTTTACATGCATCAACATCCCCAAGCTTAACCTATACTCGTCCTCGAGTATAAAGGTGATAAAACTAACATGGACTTTGCATTTTAAGACTATCAATGGATATCAAAGATGATTACTATTGCTACATAAAGTCAAATGATTCATTCTTCAAAGGGGTAGCAATATGCAAGATAGATTATAAAGTGATATCAAATATTCAATGTAAGGATGTTCAATGATAATTCACAAAGTGCAACATAGAAGAAAGTACTATGGACCAAATATATACATAATGAAAAGTAAAAACATCCTATGATGGTCATAGAGTACTCTTGTAAATCTGAATATAAAAGGTGGACACTTTTGAAAGATATATAAATGAGTAGAGGTAAAACATGAATAAGTTTCATATAACTTCCAAATGCTTCTACTTAAGTTAATGTTTGCAATGTGGTATTCATTGGTGTCAAGCTCTCATTACCCCCATCATAACATCTTGAATGGTTAAAGTTTAAAGTGAAAGCAAATATGAGTAGTGTGCTTGACAAAGTATGGGTTGAAAGCTTCATGCCCCGTGAATACGAGTGCCTACACCATGGTGTTACTCAATTTGGGCTACCAAGCAAGTTCAAGTTAAAGTCATTTTAAAAATAGTGTCATCAAGAGGGACATACCTCTTGTCCCAGGACATGGAACAAGCCCATGTAAAAATGACAAGACAAACAAACATAAGGAACAATCTCAACACCCTTTTTATTTACTATTGATATAGCTTTTTATTATGAGGTGCATCACTGAAGGTTCACAATAGTATGTAAGTAAATTTCCACCATGAATGATGCATGGCTTAGATTAGCGGCCCAGGTGTCTCTCTAGCCATTTGTACAAACTACTTAAACTTACTTAGTTTCCACATTTATTTGGCACTATGATAGGAATCCATAAACAAAAGTACATGATATCAACTAAATATAATTAAGAACATGTTGAAAGCTTGCCATGTGACAGCACATATGAGCTAACCCCCAACCAAGACTCTTGTCAAGCTCACAACTTCATAATTTTAATCACAATGGTTCATGTTTATTAAGTGCAATAAAAGTAAGGTGTGAGAGCTTTTTAACCAACTTTCCCCATAACAATCAATAACATAAGCATTTACATTCAGAGGTATAGATAATACAAAGTAACATGATAAACATACTCGGAATAGCATAAAGCTAATAGGTAGATATGGTGGACTCACTGGAAAAACTTTGGTTGAAGGTGTTGGAAAACAAGTTTTTACTTGTTGGAATTTTTGGGCTAGCAAAAGGGAGAAAGTTGACCGTCTAAATGCATGCAAAAGTGTCCATAGAACTAACCAATCCATGTTAAACAAAGTAAAATAACATTCAGCATCGAAACATGAATAAGAGATAGCTCTTGATAAAACACCTGCAAATTAACACTCATTAAAAAGCACATGAATCATGCAACTATATGTATCTTAAATCAACTCAAACATCCCTTTCCTAATCTTTTGAAT
This sequence comes from Puccinellia tenuiflora, assembly GCA_012064385.1. Lineage (NCBI taxonomy): Eukaryota > Viridiplantae > Streptophyta > Magnoliopsida > Poales > Poaceae > Puccinellia > Puccinellia tenuiflora. The sequence continues at coordinate 198,246 of QRDG01002066.1, read as the reverse complement.
AGCATCCAACTTAATTCAACCCAAATTCCAGTATCTCTCTTATATAAAAATGATAGTGGTGGTCTCAAAAAAAAAATCAAACCAAAATAAAAAGCAAATGAAAGACGCTCCAAGTTTATGCGATAAAGTGCATTGATCGAAAAACAGAAGTTAGACGTGTGCAAACCGAGAGTGTGTTGGTCCAGTGGGGTTGTCTTCACATCCCCAAGCTTATGGTCTTCACCATCCTTGGATAGCTCTTGGTGCATCTCCTCTAATCCCTGTGAAAAACTTCAAAACACCGTTTCTCCCATTTCTTTTCTGTGGGGTGACATTAGTAGTGATAGACAAATAAATTGCTTGCTGCATAAAATACTTAAACCAAAAGTCATATGAATGGCCAAAAAGTGTATAATGTTGTGTGCCTACTTATAAACTCAATTGGATAAAAAATATTCAAGTTAAAAGTTCAAAGAATGCATCAAACAAAATGGGACAGAATCTGTCCAGAAAAATAGCAGCTGTGAAACGCATTTTTCTACCCAGCTTAAGAATGTCGAAAAAATTCTGAAAAACTTCATGCATACATAGGATGAAAAGTTGCAGTTACAGTAAAAATTTCAGCTCATTCGGAGTTACATAATAGGAATGAAAAATCAAACCATGCACATATTTGTGCTGGAATAAAATCTCCAAATACAAATAGCAACTTTTTCAAACCAAAATGGGTAAAACTTGGTACTTTATTAAAAATTCCAGAAACAAAACTAAAAACTAAGTCTCTTGTTACAGCAATAGGACACAAAGAAAATCAAAAATAAAAACAACCGGGTTGCCTCCCGTAAAGCGCTTTCTTTATAGCCATGTAGCTAGCTTTCTTACTTGATAATTATGATGGACGAGGCTCATGAGGGAGCTTGAACTTTGATGCGTCCCTCTTCCTTGGGAAGTGTTCCATGCACTTCTTGTGTGGAAACTGAAACTTCACATTCCCTTCTTTTGAATCAATGATAGCACCTGTGGTACGAAGAAAAGGTCTTCCAAGAATAATTGGACTAGAGGTTTTATTCCCCATATCCATGATTAGAAAGTCAACAGTACAAATGTCATATGCAACTCTACCATAACATCACTTACTTTTCCTAAAGCATGTTTAATGGAATCATCAGCAAGTGCAAGTTCAATAGAGCATTTTTCAAGATTCTTTAATTCAAGAACTTCATATAATTCTTTAGATAAAACAGAGACACTAGATCCTAGATCTAATATAACATGGTGTGTCTCTTTTCCAATGGTTACTAGTACTTTGGGAATCCATACATCCCCAAGCTTAGGTGGTATCATAGCTTCTTGGTTGTACCTAGCAATCTTTTCTTTTAAAACATGATTAGCAATATAAGAACCAAAACCTGCTTGGTTAACATTAATGGAAGGATCACTTGCAAATTTTTGTAAGATAGATATTAATTCATGCAAGCTACAATTATCTAAGTCAAGTAGTGGTTCCTTGACTTCACTAAGCATTTTAACTTCCTCAACTTTTCTTTCTAATTCAATTAACAGAAGAGATTCATCATATTCAGTTTCATTAACTTCTTCTTTTAAACCAACAAGTTGAGACATAAATGGCAACAAATATTCAGGATAGTTCAATAATTCATTAAGAGTTTCCTCCAAAGTAAGAGGAACATTTTCAGCAATATTAATAGAATTCATTCCAACCACAGGTGGTGCTTGTGGTTTCCCTGCAGACATACTCAATAAAGTGGCTTGGTTATTAGCTAGTTTTGAAAGGGCTTTGTCTAGTCCTGTAGCTTGGAGTTGTAAGCCTTTAATATCGGAACTAATAGAAGCAACAGACTTATTCAACTCTTGTATCATGGTATTATGACTAGCAACTTGTTCCATAAGAATTTTATTAGCCTCAAAATTATCATTACTTGGTGGCATAGGCTTCCATTTATTATCACTAGTATTAGGATATGGAACAAAAGGATGGTTGTTGGGAACATATGGGGTTTTATTATAAGAATTATAATTGTTGTTACCATACCCATTGTTACCATAGTTCCTAATGAAGTTAACATCAACATTTTCTGGATTATTACCAACTAGTTCTTGCAAAGGGACATTTTCAATATTTTGTTTATTAATGAAAGCAAGAATAATGTCCATTTTAGATGACAAATCATTTGTTTCTTCTATGGAGCTTACTTTCTTAGATGGATTAGGTGCTCTTTCAGTATTCCATTGACTATAGTTTTGCAAAATACTTTCTAAGATGTTCTTAGCTTCTACTATAGTTTTTCCCATAAAAGCCCCTCCAACAGTGGAATCAAGAATATTTCTAGACATGTAATTTAGACCATTGTAGAAAGAGTGTAATATGGTCCATTCGTTGACCCCATGTGATGGAAAAGTTCTGAGCATAAGTTTTATCCTATCCCAAGCCATGGCAACATGTTCATTTTCATTTTGCCTAAAAGAAAGAATATTGTTTCTATTTTGCAAAATTTTAACAGGAGGATAAGATTTCTTAATGAAAGCTTCTTTTAGATCATCCCAAGAATTAATACTATCAGTAGGTAGTGAATGCAACCACTCTTTAGCTTTTCAGCTAAGTGAGAAAGGAAATAACTTCAGTTTTAGAATATCACTTTCCACATTTTTAAATTTTTGCATGTCACATATCTCAACAAAATCATGAAGATTCATAGAGGCATCCTCCATACCACTACCGCCAAATTGTTCCCTAGTTATCAAGTTCAACAAACTAGGACTTACTTCATAACTGTCAGCTGTTATCTCAGGTGTGGCAATGGGTCTAGCAGTAAATTGATCATTTGGAGTGTTTGTGTAGTCACACAACTTAGTTCTATCACCCATTTTTGCAAGTTTTTTTTAGTGTTTTTAATTTTTAAATGCAAAACTGAAAATAAAATGACACTAAACAATGCAAACCGAAATAACAAATGCAACACAAAATGCAAAACTGAAAATAAAATATGCAAACCGAAATATAAATATGATATGCAAGACGATAACAAAACAAAATAAAGTACTTTGAAGGTAAATATGGATAAGATGATGCTCACGTAGGTGCAACCTCCCCAAGCTTAGGTGTTTGCACAAGTTGGTGATGAAGTTGACTTTGTTGTGAGATACTCCTTTGGACAAATCTTTACGGCAATGATTCCCCGGCAACGGCACCAGAAAATGTCTATGATGGCCTTGAACTTAGCTTAGGTTGAGACTCCAAGCGCAGAGTGTGTAGTATAGGAAAGACGGTTTCCCCACGAGGGGTGACTCGAGGGTTTAATATCGAACTCTCGGGGAATCAGTAGTGAAAGATTTATCTTCCTATCCTTCTCTTGAAAACTTGCAAAACAAAGTAAATTGTTTTGTGCCCTCAACCTCACCAAGTGGTTGTCAAGCACAAGGTGTGAGAATGATATGGAAATGTAACAAATGCAAAACAAGAAATAAATATGCATTGATGATAAATAAATATGCAAGGATGGTGGAAACAATGATGGATGATATTTTTGGGTTTTGTATTGTGAATGCAAGATATAAAAGTATTTTTGTATTTTAGGATTTTTAAATGGCAGAAAATGGAAAATTCTTATAAGTTGTTGGAAAGGTGTTTCCTATGATTAAAAATGGACCGGGGTTCATGGTTTCACAACTGCACTCTCTCTTTAATAAAGTGGTATATAATGGAACACTAGAATTGACATATGAGATTGCAACATAAAGGTTTCATGACAAGTTACTAATTATATGGGCATCATGTCCTAACATAGAGATCTTTTGTTTATTAATCTCTCTTATACTCCACCAAGATGTGAACTAAATCTTAGCACCTCAGTAATTAAGATAAATCAGAGTATAGCTTTAAGTCTTATGACATGAAGTTAAAATAAGAACATGCTAGATCTAGTTATGGAGAAGTGGCAATGGTCACACCCACACCTCCGGTAGCATGGTATTTTTCTTTATCCCTAGTGAGGCAACAAAGTAAGGTAAAAATACCCAAGTGGATCGCGGAACTTCTCTCACTTTCACCGCACTAGCCACCCCCTCATTACTCCAACTAATGCACATGTTCCCCCACACACGCTCTCATAAACATGCTTGATCAAAACAAGTAGACAAGAACGGGGTACATAATATGCATCTACTTTCATAACTGAAACAAAACAATTGCAATCTCAAACATATATTAACTCACAAAGAGATCCACCACAAAGGTTTTACATAGATGACCGTAATCATGTTCGGCAGCTCATACGGTGCTATTTAGTGAAGCTCAAGAGAGAGGAGAGATACATAAGTTACTTCCACAAACCCATAGTCCAGGGGTGGACTACACCCTCTTCATCATGGAGATGGTGGAGATGTTGTTGGGGGAGATGGAGACCACGCCGGCAGCGCTCTGCCGGAGTTTTACCCCTCCAATCTGCAGCTCCAGATCTCTGTTTCGGTGTTTCTGTTTTTTCGGCGGCCACCTCTCCGAAGGGCGTCGGGGACTATTTTATAGTCGGTTTTAGGTCAAGACGAAGGTTCTGGAGAAAAGATCGGTGGCAACGGAGCCTCGAGGCCCCAGATGGTGGGTCCCATGCGGCCAAGGAATCTGGCCGCGTGGGCCACCCTCTTCTGGCCCTCGGGCCTCCGTTTGTTCGCTTCCTTCGCTCCTACGCTTTGTTCCTTCCAAAAACTGATGCTCGTAAATTTTCAGGTCATTTGGACGTCGTTTGGGTCCCTGAAACATTAAAATATAGAAAATAGGGTTTTCTGCCAGTGCAGGGTTAATTCCAGAAAAATAGGAAAACTGTGAAATCTTCCCAAAATCATTATAAAACAATGATATAAACCTTATATGATGCAAATATGATTGAAATATGATTATTATAATGCAAAGTTCATGTATGCATTTTACATACATCAGTCACCGACCCGCACCCGCCGCAGCCGGAACTGACCAGACTGGAGACGCGCCACCCGGACTCGCACATCCCTGACAGCGAGCCAACCAGACCGGAAGCGCGCCACCCGGCCTCGCACGTCCCCGACAGTGGCGCTCCATACTGTGCGGCGCCCACTATACCTGATGGAAGAACACCATGGGAAGGGAGAAGACTTTAGCCGGACCCGCCGGGTCCGGGTCGGGCAGCTGGCCCCCGCCGGTCAGTGTGTAATGAGCCGGCCCCACACATGTACAGCACCTCCTCAGCCCTATATAAGGGGGGGTGCGGCCTCCAGAGAAAGAGGTCGATCAGTCACTTAGTCCAGGAAGAAACCCTAGCAATACTCACCCGGCTCAAGGAGCCCTTGTAAGTTGTTCATCCGGAATAAGAAAGAGCAAGGCAGGATTAGGAGTTTACCTCACCTTGAGGGCTCCGAACCTGGGTACATCTTGTGTTAGCATGCATGCTTGTGCCCAATCCCGCCTGCAGGATCCACCGGCTGTGTTAGTTGCTCCCACACCTCACAAGCCTAAGGCATATGCCCACACCACGACACTAATGGAGTTGATTGACTAGTCAAAGTCTCTAAACACGTCATTGGAGGCATATTCGATCATCATATTCTCCTTATCCATGGAGTCATGTGGTAGATGGAATTCCTCGGCGTTGCTTGGTGCTCCTTGAACATCTTGCGAACATCCAGTTTCCATGTTATTTTCCGGTTGAAGATTGAAGTGTGCTTCATATCTTGCTCCTTGGGCGGGTCTGTTGCGTCCCATGGATTGCAGGTGGAGGTTACCAGATGTTTTGGGGTGCGGCATTTTTTAGTTACATGCTTGTAACATCCACATTTCTGGAAAAAATTAGTTTTATCAAACTTGTTCTTTGCTATGCCTTTTCCCTTGTCTGAATTATGTGGTTTGTTCTTCTTGTTGCGGTTGTGGTTACCCTTAATGTTCTTTTTATGGCCTTTGAAAGAGCCATTGAACTTAGCGTTTTTCTGAAAATTTGCAAGTACCTCAGGTAGAGGGGCAGCCCCAACTGGGCATTGATGACTATTCTTTAAAAGAAGTTCATCATGTTTCTCTGTTTGGAGGAGTACATGTATAAGTTCAGAATAAACTTGGTAATCCCTAGCACGATATTGTTACTGTAAGATCCGTTCAGTGGGGAGCATCTTTGATAGAGTTTTTTCTATCTTCTCCACTTCTAAAGGTTCCTTCTCGCAAAACGCAACTTTGAACAAATCTTATGAACCTCATGATTATAAGCTCCTACGGATTTGAAATCCTGAAGTCTTAAATGGATCCACTCATGACTAGCTTCAGGCAGTATAACTGCCTTGTACACCGACATACTCCGTGTATAATAGGCCTCTGGCCAGATCAATAAAGCAGACCTTTTCATTCTACTCACAACACATTATCATGCACTAGTTCTACTAGAGAGCGATCACAGGAAAGCAAGGACAAAGGAAAGGAAAGTACGATGGTAAGAAACTTTCCGGTGCTCGCATCCGCTTTTGTTCGCTTCCTGCAAAGGGAGAATCGACGCCCGTTCTTCGCCCGTCGTCGTCATCTTCGTCGCTTTGGCAATGTTCCCCGTCGCCACGGCCGCGGGGCCAGATTTCGCGTCACGGCAACGGCGGTGGCCTTCACCACCACGCTGGACTGGGTGGCCAGCGTCACTCCTTCAATTGGAACCGTCATCGTCACGGCGGCCGTCGCCACGGCCACTGATACGTGCCAAAAGTATCAATAATTTTTGATTATTCCATGCTTGTTTTACATCAATGCCACATGTTTCTACTATCTATTCTATCATTTTGAGACATTTTATTGAACTAACCTATCGACAAGATGCCCAGCGCCAGTTCCTTGTTTTTGTGCTGTTTTTGTTGCAGAAAGTTACTTCTAGAAATATTCTCGGAATTGGACGAAAATTAACAGATATTTTTATTGGATAAATGAAGAGCGTAGCCAAAAGGGAAGCCCAATGGGCAGCCCGCAGGCCAAAGCCGACCCCCAGCCGCGGGCAGGAGGGGGGCCATGGCCACCACCCGTCCCTGACCCTGGAGCACCTCCTCGAGCCACCTCTTCGCCTATAAAATAAGTCGTGATCTAAAACTGACGACCCCCGAAGGATTTCTCCAGAAACGCAACAGAGCTCCGCCGCCATCGCCGACAAGTTTCGGGGGTCAGATTGATCCTGTTCCGGCACCTTGCCTGGACGGGGATCGACCTCCGGAAGCCATCTCCATCGACACTGCTGCTTCCTATAATGAGGAGGGAGTAGTCCCTCGTCTGGGCTAAGGCTTGCACGAGTAGCAATGTGGTTATCTCTCTCCCATAATGTGATTCGTTGTGATCATGAGCTTTGTTGATATAGTTGAATACATGATGTTTCCCTTTGTGTAAAAGATATGATGTTGCTCAAGTGGTGTTATCTAGTATCACGAGTTTGTTCTTTATTGTTGGGATGAATAGATGATTTCTTGATGTTTCTGTTTAGTATAATCTCCATGGGGCGACAGTGACAGCGCGTGCCGTGGATGTATTAGAAAAAGACTATTCAAGAGATAGGTTGTGGTGTTTGTTAGTACTATCTTTGGATGATGAAAGTGACAGCGTGCATTGTCCCTAGATGTGGAATACGAACTTTAAGGTGTGCTTTTTGTAGCCCTACGCAATTCTCATCCTATTTGGTTCACGAAAGAATGATCTCCGAGTAACATCTACCTTGCATATCATGTGTTTAATTATGTTAATGATGTGAGAGTTGCCACTACTGAAAGTATGAAGCCTAGGCCTTGTTTCCAAGCATTGAATCATCGTTTTAAGTCAATTTTGCCACTTGTACGCTTGCTGCCATTTTTATTACAGAATTACAAAATCACCTTTTACCATCCATATCACTTGCATTTTACTATCTCTTCGCCGAACTAGTGCACCTATACAATTAGCCATTGTATTAGGTTTGTTGGGGACACAAGAGACTTCTTGTATCTTAATTGCAGGGTTGGTTGAGAGGGATGCATTCAACCTACACCTCCCTGAGTTCGATAAACCTTGGGTTACTCACTTAAGGGAAATTTGCTGCGGTCCTACAAACCTCTGCGCTAGGAGGCCCAACATAGTCTACAAGAATAGGAGCGTGTAGTAGACATCGAGCTCTTTTCTGGCGCCGTTGCCGAGGAGGAAAGGTAAGCGGTACTCACACTCCGTCGACGAAGCTAGTCTCTAGCATCGTTGTTGGGGAGGTAAGTGCTTGAAGGTATCTTCTTTAGATATTGCAATTAAATCATTTTGTTTCTTGTTTTTATTCACTAGTTCGGTTTAATAGAAAACAACAAAAAATGAGAGAGCTTTATAAAATTTATCTTGAAATTGGTCATGATGCTTTTGAAGATAAAATTAAAAAACCTATGGAACTTTATTTGCATAATAATCATGCTAGTAGAAATGTTATTAGTATGATTGTGAATGCCATAGTTGCTAATGCTATGGAAAATTGCAAGCTTGGGGATGCCGGTTTTGATGAATATGATCTTTTTAGTCCCCCAAGCTTGAAGGAGGAAATTTACTTTGATGATACTATGCCTCTTATATATGATGATTATAATGATGAATGTGATCTTTTCAGTCCACCTATTATTGAGGAATTTTTTTATTATGATTATGATATGCCTCCTATTTATGATGGTTACAATGATGGCTTTGATAGTTTTACTCCTACTATTACTAATGAGAATGATTTTGCTTATGTGGAGAGTAACAATATTTTTATGCATGTTGATCATGACAAGAATGCTTTATATGATACTTATGTTGTTCAGTTTGTTCATGATGGTACTGAAATTTATTATGAGAGAGGGAAACATGGCTCTAAATATCTCAATAATATTAAGTTTCCTCTCTTTATGTTAAAAGTTTTGAAGTTGCACTTGCTTTGCCTTCCTATGCTAATTACTATGTGCTTCATTGATTTATTTTCTTACAAGATTCCTATGTATAGGAAGTGGGTTAGACTTAAATGTGTCTGATATTTTCTTGTTGATGCTCTCTTTTGTGTTTCAACTCTTATTCTTATGATAGCATCTTTTAAATTAATAAGCCTAGCTAAAAGGCAATAAAGAAAAACGCTTTTCGGAGGCAACCCATTTTTATTTCAGTTTGTTTTTTACTTTCTTGAGTCATGGAGTTGTTTCTTCTGTAGAAACTTCATTGTATATTTTTCTTTAGGTTGTTTGTGCCAAGAATTAGCCTCTAATGCATAGAAAGTACGAGGTGTTGATTTGCTGTCCAGAAATAGATTCTGAGCTCCTGTTACAAAAAATGTCAAAAATTCCCAGAATGTTATCTTTTTCTGGAAATATTTTATAGTAAGCCTGATACTTTTATCTATCTTTCATTATTTTAAGTTTTCGGATTTGAGCTACGTAAGTTCCTCTGAAAATTCAATCTTTACAGACTATCCAGTTTTGACAGATTCTGCCTTTATTTGTATTTGCCCCTTTTATTTGCGTCATTCGTGGTACTTTTTGCAAGGAGTGCCACTTTGAGGCTTATTAAACAGTAGCTAATGCTAAATCAAGGTTGTGCAATTTATCTTGGTGGAATCCAAGTGGATTTTATTTTATGAGTACTAACCCTCTAATCAGTTTATGAGAAGTTTTGTGTGAAGGGAGTTTTTAAGTTTCACGAGAGAGGATGATGAAAGAAGTTGAAGAATGGATAAAAGCACAAGCTTGGGGATGCCCCCATGGCACCCCCCTGGATATTCAAGAAGACTCAAGCATCTAAGCTTGGGGATGCCCAAGGCATCCCCTCTTCTTCATCGACAAACATCGGGTTGTCTCCGTTGAAACTAAGTTTTTATCACTTTGTATATAATGTGCTATTCTCGGAGCATCTTTTTGTTTCAGTTTGTTTTGTTTTGTTTTGTTTTGTTTTCTGGTCATTAAAATGTTAGATCACATCATTCTTGTTTGGGAGAGAGACACACTCTGCCTTTTCATTAGAATATTCATGTGCTTCGCTTATATTTTGTTGAGTATTCTTATATCTTGTTTTTCTTATCAGCTCTTGTGCTTCGCTTATATCTTTTTAAGAGCTGTTAGTTGTTGTTATTAGACTCTCTTGTGATTCACTTATATTTGTTTAGAGAGTTGTTTATGGTTGCTTGGTGGATTTGTTGGAATGATAAAATGCCGTCCATGTGGTAGTGGTATGATGAAAAACTTGCATAGTCTTGTAGATCTTCATGTTTGAATAACCTGACACTTGCCAATTGTTTTGAGATATTAAGTGAATTAATATTTAAACTTGCTGGTTATTTAAGTCAAGGCTCATTAGTGAAGAACTACTGTTAAAGCTTGAATTTATAAAGTTTTTCATACTTGTAAGTTCGATAGTCAAGTATTTTCATCAAATGAAAGTTTGGTTAACAAGGAAGACAGTATAGAGTTTTGTGTTTATGCTTAATGTATGTTCTATAGTCATTCTTGTTCCGGTTGCTAGTGCTTGTTTGCTTTGATATCCTTTGCTAGCCAAAAACTCTGTACTGAGCGGGAATGCTGCTCGTGCATCCAAACTCCTTGAGCCAAATATCTTTCCATCCGTGTCCACCATACATACCTATACATGGTATTTCGTTCCATTCGAAGTAAATTTGTCATGTGCTACCTTTAAATATTCAAAATGCTTCTTTTGTGCCTCTGTTTTCAGCTCATGAGGAAGTAGTAGGGAAGTTTGTTATATCCTGTGTCAAGCAAGGTCATTTCTCCCCTTTCACCGGATGAGCATGGATTACGTGCTCACTTAAATTTGCCGAGAGCTGGCCAAGGGTTCCCAGCCCACAAAAGATAATTACAACATAACACTAATATCTCCTTCACATAGTGCAACCTGAGAAATCAGTCAAACATTGGCTAGTGATAATCAAACGAGAAAGAGGAATGTACTCGTTCCTCTATGGGAGCCGCTCTCACAAGTCTAAAAGCATTGCTTGGTACGGGGGACTAACGAATTTCTTTGCTACAGATTCGTTGACGAAAGCATGCATGTCTCAAATTGTTTTACTTCTGTTTAATAAAAATAAAAAAGCTCTAGCACATGATTAATCCCTGCTTCCCTCTGCGAAGGGCTTTCTTTTACCATTTATGTTGAGTCAGTTTTCCTTTTCCCTCTCCATCTACTCGAAGCAAGCTTACAACACAGACTCTAGGTGCAGTTGATTATATTGCATCTTTATGATTAATCATGATTCTTTATGTTGATTTTATCTATAAGATAAGCATGTTGAAAGTTGAAGCAATGCTGAAACTTGCATCTTCCTTTATGTTGACTTCAAACACTTTTGACAAGAAAATGTTACCTTCAGGACTTTCATGTTATGTCAATCTTTATGCTTTCATGTCTCCAAAGTATTGTGGGGACCCCGGACTAGCCGTCCGAAATACCCTTGTGCCTACATCAGCGATCCCATGATCAGTGTGTCGCTGAGCACAATCAAACTGGTAATCAAGGAACATCCATAAATACCGAAGGAATTTACTTACTTGATTGAAGTCATACTCTTCAATAGGTACTTGCAGCGGGAATCACCAAACAATGTGGAGCCCAAGTCATTCGCCTTAACCCTACAGGCAACTGACTGGGAAGCGCCCCAGTTCGCATTGACGTCATTTCCGTCTCCTTCTTCAAGCTGCCCTTTTTTAAAATCTGGCTAAGACAATAGCCAGGGACGAAACCAATATGAGTACATTTGATTGTACTCGCAAACTACTCCCCCCGAATGAGCATGCACTACACTTTTTATAGTTTGAGTAAAAATTTGTTTGCTTTGAAAACTCTATCCTTATTGAAAAGAGAAGGATAGACTTTTGTTTAATAAAACTTTGTTTGAAAACTCTATAACTTTCGTTGAAGAAAAATAAGGACAATTTTACAAGTTTTCATAACCCATGTATATTTTTTGAAAACATCTATAGCCTTTGTTAAAATAAAAGAAGGCTTTTAGATCTTTTTCCCACAAATCGGTCTTTGTAAGAAATCTCTTTTAAAACGTTTTCCCGAAAGTAGATGTTTGTTGAAAAAGGTAAGAAGTCCCCTTTTAAAAACGTTTTCCCGGAAAATCACCATTTTGTTTATTTCTCCAAAACTCCTCCTTTTTCGACCATAACCCTTCCTGGTCATTCAATCCCAACAACCTCATGCCGGCCCATTGGCATAGTTGCATAAAACATCCTCCACTTAATTTTCTCTTTCAAATCTCAAATCTTTTCCAAAACTTGCACACGATCTAGGACAGCCTCCCAACTGTCCATATCCGAGGACTCGGCTATTCGAATAGTTTTACCCTCTGCAGAGGTAGCACACTTTTCCCACATCCATCCGGTAACTCATCGTGTCTGCCACGTCCCGCCATACAAGGTGTATGTGAAGTTGAGCCACCGACCATAGCATGTCCTTTGCTCATGCTAGTATAGGACCCTACCGCTACGAATTTACCATTCCCTCGACACCTAGTACAGGATCCCCTGTCGAGGAACCTAAGTATGAGGACTCGTAGTTCTGCCCGGCGAGCGAACCCTTCAATCCCCCGTCCATCAGACACCGGGACCCAGGTCAGGGGGTAGGTCGCCATGACCATCCCCTCATGGAACAAGGTCATCCTTGTTGTTGAGGCATCCCATACTAGCAGGAGCAAATTATATGACTACGCCCTTTCCCATATGTGGGTAAATGTGGTCGCACAGGTTATTGGCTGGTCGTCATAGTACTAGGACACAATGTGCATTTTTCACAAACATCATCATTCTCCACTTCTCCATTTCCACACCAACATCGTGGCATTCCATAACCACACAAGTATTTTCAAAGGAGTTTTGAGTAAACAATATTTTTCCCATCCTATAGTTTGAAAAAAAGAATTTCCATCTAATACCTCCATATAGGGTGTCAAATAATATACTATGTTTTGGAAAAGGGTTTTCAAAAATCATAGCTTTAGTGGCAAAAACCACATAAATCCATTATGCTCTTTATAAGTAAAACAGGTGAATCAAAATAGATGTATATAGGTGCAAGCTCAGAGAAGTAGCTTGCCTGTTTTCAGCATAATGTCCCTGGACTTCTCCTCACTGATCAAAGAAATAAACTCTGATTCTTCTCCAATAAATCCTTCCCAAGGATCACTCCGGTAGCGTTTATATCTAGCGTCGCAAAAAGGAAAGAACATAATTCAACATACAGGAGGACACTCCAACAACAAACATCAAGCAACACTAACAAACAACAATCATGATGGAAAAACTATTATTTAACAAACAAGTTTGGCAATCACCACACTACTCATGTTTAAAAATTATGATTAAAGTTGTGATTAAGCATCTTTATTTAAACAGGAAATACTTCAGACAAAAGTTAAGCCACTTATTATTCTCCGTAATTCTAAATAGCTTACCAAGCTAAGGTAGAGATATTACTAGATACTCAAGCTAGTACTCAAATTAAAGACAACCAAGTTTAACAAGCAAGGCAATTATATTAATCACACAAAATAATCTAATCATCAAAATAAACAAGCAATACATACCATTACTAAACTACTCAATCAAGAATCACAACAACTCTCAAGCATCACACATAGCTACTGCACTCATACAGCAACACAATTTGATTTCAATTTAATTGAATTAACTATTATTTAATTAGGTCTTAAATATGGCAGAAACTAGTAGTGCATGTTTAATTGCATAACTTAAGTTCTGTTGATCACAAAAATATGAACTAAATTTCTAAAGATAGCTACTGATGTGTGGAAGACAACCCAATTGGATTTGCTTCAAAAATCCTCACACAAAAATTCACAAAATTCACTAAAGAGCTACTGATGTGTTTACAAGAATGAATAGAACTTTTGTTTTAGGTTTCACTTACAAGCAAGACCAACAGATCTAGAAAGGTATCACTTCAGGCTATCCATAGAATTTTAGTTTACAATATTTGTAGTTATAAACATCTAGATATTGCATATTTAGTGAAAATGATACTTTCTACAAGATTTAATCTAGGCAACACACCAAATCATATTTTGAAATGCACCAGTGCTACATGTCTAAGAAAACACATAGGAATTCCACCAAATTTGAATCACTCAAATATCTAACACAAGAATTTAATGGTGAATTAATTCCTATAACAGATCTAACTGGATTTAATTAAACAGAAAAAGAATTAACCTAAAAGAAAGAAATGGGCCAGATCCAGAGCCGGGCCAAGCAGCACCGTGCAGGGCCGGCCCGATGCGAAGCGTTACATAGGCCTTCTTCCTCCTCTCGACAAGAACAGAGGCGCGAGACGGTGGGGGAACACTGCGAGGTACGGCATCGGCGACTCCGGTGATCCCTGGGCAAAAGGAAGGGTGCATGAGAGGGAGCAGAGCAAGGGGATCTCGGAGATGCAACAAGGGCGGAGAATGGTGGACGGGGCTGCTCACGAGCTTCCCGGCAAGGAGGCGGCTGGAGAAGAAGAGGATGAGCTCGGTGGGGGCGATTCCGGGCTCTTCTTTGCGATTCCTTGGTCGAGGATGAATAGGGCGATGAGGAGGACCTTCGGGTGGTCTTGGATTTGGACGGGGAGCTCTCCCTCGACGGCGACGCGCGACGGCAGTGGTGCTGGGGTTCATGCGGTGGAAGAAAATGAGAGAGGGGGAGTGAGTGAGGGAGTAGGCAAGGAGGTGAGGGAGTGAGGGCAGAGGAGCCTCGGTGGTGCTTTTATCTACTTCGACGAGGAGAGGAGAGGAGGGGGGTCCGGTGCGGTGCGAGGCGAGAGCGAGGAGCACCGCGGCATGGTGTGGACAGTGCTGGCTGCACGGTCTGGCGAACTGGGGGCAGCGAGGGAGCAGGGGGGACAAGGTCGCGGAGGAGATGGGCCGAGGGAGGCGCGGCGTCGTGCTCCTCGCAGGGCAGTGGAGTAGGAGGGGCCCGGGCGGCAAGCTGCGCGACACCGCCGCGAAGAACACGACGGCGTGCCGTGCGGAGAGGAACACAGTGATGGTTTTGCAAAAAGGCCCCTGGCAAATTCTTTTCCATCACAAACCTGTCCCTTTTTTATTTCTTTTTAAAACCAGAAGCTTTTAGGGGATTTAAATAAGATCATTTCCCTTAATTTAGGATTTCAACTTAGGTGTGAATAATTTTTAGAGGGTTTGTTTTTATTCAAGTCACCCTCCAAATTTGTTGTCAAGTGGGTGTTATTTAAGTATTAAGCACAACTGAGGAATTATCCTCACAAGCAACAACACAACAATGTCAACCTCAAAATCAAGACCACACAAATCAAATCACATGAATTAATCATACCACCATTTCCATAATTATCAATACTATCTTGTAAAAATGATCACACTCAATTATGACAAGATGATGTTTAAGGAATCTATCAACTCATAACTTAATAGTTTTCAAAAGGTTTGATAAAGAGAAATATGTGGGGTAATATATTTCCCACTAGTGTTATTTTCAAATGGAGTGGAAATCAGAGTTTATGAAATGGGAGTTGCATTCACATGCAAAATATCAAGGTTGATAATTAGATAGGAGATAACATATAGGTCTCCATATTTTTGGGAACACATAATTTTGGAAATACTTTTACTTTCTCAACTAAAGGGTATTTTATTTGTTGCTGAAATCAAACATCATTGAAATAGACTTTGGCCAAAAGAAGATTGGAAAAGATATATGGAATCTACTCTTGTCATAACATGAGCACCAAGTTTAATATATTTTTACTTGGGTTGGGTTCTTGGATTAATATTTACTAGTCAAACAACATAAACATCAAGTCACACAAGGCCAAACAGAACAATATAAAGGAAAACACAATCAGTAGTGAAGAAATTTCAAAAAGTTTTTGTTGGTTCTGAATTTTGGGTCTTGTTAATTCTTATTATAAATTTGGGATGTTACAAGTACTATTCATCAAAGGTTTTGCTTCGATGATGCAACTTGTTTATTCATTATTTACTTCATATCAACTATAGACAATTGTTTCGGATCACCTTATTACATCATGTGTTTTACATTACTATCTTGATCAAGATTGTGTTGGTAGCATGTCACATAAAAAATTATTCTTTTTATCACTTACCTACTCGAGGATGAGTAGGAGTTAAGCTTGGGGATGCTGATGCGTGCCAAACGTATCAATATTTTTTGATTGCTCCATGCTTGTTTTACATCAATACCACATGTTTCTACTATCTTATTCTATCATTTTGTGGCATTTTATTGTACTAACCTATTGACAAGATGCCTAGTGCCAGTTCCCTGTTTTTGTGCTATTTTTGTTCAGAAAGTTACTTCTGGAAATATTCTCGGAATTGGACGAAAATTTACGAAGTTTTTTTATTGGGCGAGCGTAGCCAAAAGGGCAGCCAAGGGGGAAGCCCACAGGCCAGGGGCGACCCCCAGCCACGGGCTGGAGGGGGGTTGTGGCCACCACCCGCCCCTGGCCTTGGAGCACATCCTCGAGCCGCCTCTTCGCATATAAATCAGTCGTGACCAAAAACTGACGACCCCCGAAGGATTTTTATAGAAACACAACAGAGCTCCGCCGCCATCGCCGACAAGTTTCGGGGGTCAGATTGATCCTGTTTCGGCACCCTGCCGGGACGGGGATCGACCTTCGGAAGCCATCTCCATTGACACCACTGCTTCCTACGATGAGGAGGGAGTAGTCCCTCGTCAGGGCTGAGGCTTGTACGAGTAGCAATGTTGTAACAGCCCCAGCTTTGTAATGAAAAATATGAATAATTTTTTCCACTTTTTCCTTATCATGTTTGCATCATGGCATGCATATGAAAATTTATACTTCTAACAATCAACAAATGCAAGCAACTAAAATGGGGAAGCAAAGCAAACTTCCCAAACACCCAACCCAAATGCAATGCCCAACTTGGCAACAAACTAAATGAACTTCCAAATTGTTTAGGAAGTTCCAAATTACATCTTAGAACAAATTGTTAACATCCAATTATTAACAAGCAAATGTTTTAAACGGAGAATTCAAATTGGTGCCAACCAATTCTTATTTTTAAAACCAAATTAAACTTTCCAAAAATTCAAACTAAAATCTTGGGGAGCTTCAATATTATGGTGAGAGCCTCCATGCTTAATTTCACTATTTTTGGAAATAATTAAGAGCTTCAATTAAATACATTTTGTAATTCATCAAAATGATCATAATGCAAAACTATGAACAAATATGGATCTAAACATTTTATGTTGGGGCAAAAAAATTTGTGGAGTTTCCTCAGGAGAGAGGGAGCCCACATAAATTTTCCCAGATTTTCTAAATTTGCTTAAATAGCTCAATTAAATAGCTAAACCCTGCTGCTTTAAACATCAGAAAAAGATAATCTACAAAAGTTTAAAAAATCTGACAGGGCCCCCCCCCTGTCAGCCTCTCTCTTCTTCTCCCTCTCTCACTGTGGCACCAGGGCTCCCTGGTGCCATGCGGCTCTGCCGGCCGAGCCGCCGCGTCACCTGCTCCCTGGGGGATTACGGAGGCCTCCTCAACGCCACCTGCTCCCTCGCTCGATCCCTCCTCCCCGTTCCCCTCCTCGCGCAAACCCTAACCCTAGGTCGCTCCGAGCTCCTGTCGCCGCCGCCGCCTCTGTCGCGGTTGCCGTCGTCCCCAGCCACCGGAGCCCGATCTGAAGCCGCCATCGGAACCGCCTCGCCGTGCTGCTCCTCCACGCCGAAGGAATCGGTGCGGGGTAGCCGAAATCGAAGCCCTTGTCGCCGTCACTTCTGCCTCGGGTCGCCGCCGTCGAGCAAGCTCGCGTCGCCGTCCGGCCTCCCCCGACCTCGCCGTCCGCTCCATCTTACCCAGGGTGAGCTCGCAGTGCTCCCCGTACCCTTAACCCTCTTCCTCCCCCTCGGTTTGGTGTTCGCTCTGGCGACCATTAGGTGGCGGCGCTGCCTTAGGGAGGTAGCCCGTAACACGCCGAATCGAACGCGTCCCTCCCCGCCCGTTCGCGTGCTCGCCTGCGCGTGTGCCGTGCGCGCTCGCCGTCGGCCCGTGCGTGGTCACCGCGTCGGCCACGCCGGTCGTGGCGTTGACCAGCCACGTGCGTGCCCGCCCTGGACGCCAGCCTCGCGCTCGGCTTGGGCCGGCCACGGGCCGGTGGCTTCGGCCACCCTCCCGGCCTGCACCCCAGCCTGGGCCGGCCAAAGGACGGAGGCTTCAGGAGCCCCCCCGGCCTGCAACCCGGCCTGGCCAGCACAAGGCCGGCATGTCTGGCTGTTTTATTTTTTCTTTTTGTTTTTTTTAACCAAATTTGAACAATCCATAACTATTTAAATAATGATCCAAATTTGGCAAATCAAATTTCAAAATGATCAGGAAAACAAACTCTCCTTGTTAGAATCATTGTAACTTTCTTTTGAAATTATATTCTTGCTATTTATTTAGGAATTCCTAAAATGGTATAAATAGAACCTAATTTGGGAAAAACCCTAATTCGATAAATATTCAACCAAAATTTGTGAATAAAATATCAATGTGATCAACACTTCAAATGCAATCAAACCATGCTAATATCCCATCATGATCACAAATATTTATTTGATGTTACTCGTAAATTGATTAACCGAATTAAATTCAAATAATTATATAATTCGCTATTTATTCTTCGGTACTCAGAAAATTACAAATAAGGTACCAAAATGATCGGAAGAACAAAACCTATTTAATTATGTCATGTTCATGCATATTGAGCCACATCCTTTGTAATATAATAAATTATAAATAATGTGGTCACTAAGACAAATATGGGGTTGTTTCCAAATAATTGCACTAATTATTTGGCTCTCCATTTAATTTTGCTAATTAAGTTATATGGTGATACCTATGCATAAACTTGCCATGTCATCATGTGATTGTGCATTGCACCTTGACTTCATGTGATTTATTTGTTCTTTTGTATTTATTTGGGTATCGATAGATTCCGGAGTGGAGGTTAGCCCTACCCACATCGACGAGCAGTACTACACGCCCCGGCAGCAAGGTAAGAGATAAGCTAACCTTCTTGGCATCAAGCATCCAATTGCTTTATAAACTTATTTTATCCACCATAATATTGCATGCGATTCCAATGTCAATTTTTGATCAAGATGTAGAGTATCCTATGAATGCATGTTTATCCCCTGAACCATCACATGCTTCCCCTCCTATGAACCATAGGTATGATGTGTTGGCCGGATACAAAATATAATTGTTGATTATATGCTTAGCCATGCTTAGTCGAAATACTAGTTATGTCCGTTGTTAAATTCCATAATTGTTGATGTTGATGGAATGATGCGGGCATGGTGGTTAATGGTGATGCTTAATTAAAATGCTAAGAAGCCTTGGATGAGTTGCCATCGGGGATGGTGTTTTGTCTCATTCTTGCCCCTAGGTGCGAGTTCTTTACCTCTTGAACCAAGACGATCGTGCTTCCAACGGTGGGGACATATGGAATCCCCTTTAACTAAATAACTTGTGCGGGCGTATCCAAGGGTCCTCTAGTTCGATTTTCCATTTGCGTGTGAGTGGAAAATAAAATGTTGCGGAGGTTTTGTGTTTAGGACGTGGCGATGGGGGCAGGGGCTGAAATAGGCTGGGTAAACTTGCCCTGTCGCCACAGATGACTCTTGGATAGTCTCACGTGAGGTAAAGGTTTAACCGCGCCCACTCGCCGGCCTTCCCCGGAAGAGGGCCAATCAGGTGAGCCGGACGGTACCGGTGGGTAAATTAGTACACCCCTGCAGGGAAAATCTTTTCGAAAAGCCGTGTCCGCGGTTATGGACGACTTGGGAATAGACGATAAGATCATAGAGAACCTTAACTTAATTGATATGGCAGCTAAAGGTTGCATAATCAATATGTGATAAAGGTTCATTTCCTCGAGGGTGATTCGAGGGAGTGCCTTGGTGGAGATGAGTGGGTTATGGCTACAAGTTGGTTCGACGAGAACCAAAGATAAAAAGTTTACTCTCTTATCCCCTTTCGAAAACATTCTGAGTAGACGATGCCATTTGAGTCACTTATACTTTTATAAATGAAAACTAGCTTTATGCAAAATAGCTACATTGCAGCTTTAGAATGCGGTGACCATCAAGAACAAGTACCCCATTCCTCGAATAACTGACTTGTTCGATCAGCTAGCTGGTGCAACAGTATTCTCCAAGATGGATCTGAGGTCAGGCTACCATCAGATAAAAATCAGAAAGGAGGATATTCTGAAGACGGCTTTCACCACTCGCTATGGCCTGTATGAATACACCGTCATGTCTTTTGGCCTCACAAATGCTCCGGCCACATTCATGAGGCTGATGAACTCCATCTTCCACGAGTACCTCGACAAGTTTGTCATTATTTACATCGATGACATCCTTGTCTACTCCAAAACCGAAGAAGAACATGCTGATCATCTTCGGCTAGTTCTAACCAAGCTTCGTGATCACCGCCTCTATGCCAAGTTCTCTAGGTGCGAGTATTGGCTGAAGGAGCTCATTTTTCTTGGTCATGTGGTGTCAGCTGTTGGAGTAGCGGTGATACCTGACAAGATTCAGGCAATCCTGGATTAGCCAACTCCCAAGTCCGTCACAGATATCCGAAGCTTCCTACGATGAGGAGGGAGTAGTCCCTCGTCAGGGCTGAGGCTTGTACGAGTAGCAATGTTGTAACAGCCCCAGCTTTGTAATAAAAATACGAATAATTTTTCCACTTTTTCCTTATCATGTTTGCATCATGGCATGCATATGAAAATTTCTACTTCTAACAATCAACAAATGCAAGCAACTAAAATGGGGAAGCAAAGCAAACTTCCCAAACACCCAACCCAAATGCAATGCCCAACTTGGCAACAAACTAAATGAACTTCCAAATTGTTTAGGAAGTTCCAAATTACATCTTAGAACAAATTGTTAACATCCAATTATTAACAAGCAAATGTTTTAAATGGAGAATTCAAATTGGTGCCAACCAATTCTTATTTTTGAAACCAAATTAAACTTTCCAAAAATTCAAACTAAAATCATGGGGAGCTTCAATATTATGGTGAGAGCCTCCATGATTAATTTCACTATTTTTGGAAATGATTAAGTGCTTCAATTAAATACATTTTTGTAATTCATCAAAATGATAATAATGCAAAACTATGAACAAATCTGGATCTAAACATTTTATTTTGTGGCAACAATTTTTGTGGAGTTTCCTCAGGAGACAGGGAGCCCACATAAATTTTCCCAGATTTTCTAAATTTTCTTAAATAGCTCAATTAAATAGCTAAACCCTGCTGCTTTAAACATCAGAAAAAGAAAATCCGCAAAAGTTTAAAAATCTGACAGGGGCCCCCGTGTCAGCCTCTCTCTTCTTCTCCCTCTCTCACTATGGCGCCAGGGCTCCCTGGCGCCATGCCGCTCTGCCGGCCGAGCCGCCGCGCCACCTGCTCCCTGGGGGATTAAGGAGGCCTCCTCGACGCCACCTGCTCCCTCGCTCGACCCCTCCTCCCCGTTCCCCTTCTCGCGCAAACCCTAACCCTAGGTCTCTCCGAGCTCCTGTCGCCGCCGCCGCCTCCGTCGCGGTTGCCGTCGTCCCCAGCCACCGGAGCCCGATCTGAAGCCGCCATCGGAACCGCCTCGCCGTGCTGCTCCTCCACGCCGAAGGAATCGGTGCGGGGTAGCCGAAATCGAAGCCCTCGTCGCCGTCCCTTCCGCCTCGGGTCGCCGCCGTCGAGCAAGCTCGCCTCGCCATCCGGCCTTCTCCGACCTCGCCGTCCGCTCCATCTTACCCAGGGTGAGCTCGCGGTGCTCTTCCTCCCCCCTCGGTTTGGTGTTCGCGCCGTAGCCGCCGTAGGCCGCCGCTCGTCGCCGATGCGGGCGTCGCTCCGGCGACCATTAGGTGGCGGCGCTGCCTTAGGGAGGTAGCCCGTAACACGCCGAATCGAACGCGTCCCTCCCCGCCCCCTCGCGTGCTCGCCTATGCGTGTGCCGTGCGCGATCGCCGTCGGCCCACACGTGGTCACCGCGTCGGCCACGCCGGTCGTGGCGTTGACCAGCCGCGCGCGTGCCCTGCGTGCCCGGCCTAGACCCCGGCCTCGCGCTCGTCTTGGGCCGGCCACGGGCCAGTGGCTTCGGCCACCCTCCCGGCCTACACCCCAGCCTTGGCCGGCCAAAGGCCGGAGGCTTCGGGAGCGCCCCCGGCCTGCAAACCCGGCCTGGCCGGCACAAGGCCGGCCTGTCTGGCTGTTTTATTTTTTCTTTTTGGTTTGTTTTTAAAACCAAATTTGAACAATCCATAACTATTTAAATAATGATCCAAATTTGGCAAATCAAATTTCAAAATGATCAGGAATACAAACTCTACTTGTTAGAATCATTGTAACTTTCTTTTGAAATTATATTCTTGCTATTTATTTAGGAATTCCTAAAATGGTATAAATAGAACCTAATTTGGGAAAAATCCTAATTCGATAAATATTCAACCAAAATTTGTGAATAAAATATCAGTCTGATCAACACTTCAAATGCAATCAAACCATGCTAATATCCCATCATGATCACAAATATTTATTTGATGTTACTCGTAAATTGATTAAACGAATTAAATTCAAATAATTATTTAATTCGCTATTTATTCTTCGGTACTCAGAAAATTACAAATAAGGTACCAAAATGATCGGAAGAACAAAACCTATTTAATTATGTCATGTTCATGCATATTTGAGCCACATCCTTTGTAATATAATAAATTATAAATAATGTGTTCACTAAGACAAATATGGGGTTGTTTCCAAATAATTGCACTAATTATTTGGCTCTCCATTTAATTTTGCTAATTAAGTTATATGGTGATACCTATGCATAAACTTGTCATGTCATCATGTGATTGTGCATTGCACCTTGACATCGTGTGATTTATTTGTTCTTTTGTATTTATTTGGGTATCGATAGATTCCGGAGTGGAGGTTAGCCCTACCCACACCGATGAGCAGTACTACATGCCCCGGCAGCAAGTCAAGAGATATCCTAACCTTCTTGGAATCTAGCATCCAATTGCTTTATAAATTTATTTTAACCACCATAATATTGCATGCGATTCCAATGTCAATTTTTGATCAAGATGTAGAGTATCCTATGAATGCATGTTTATCCCCTGAACCATCACATGCTTCCCCTCCTATGAACCATAGGTATGATGTGTTGGCCGGATACAAAATATAATTGTTGATTATATGCTTAGCTATGCTTAGCCATGCTTAGTCGAAATACTAGTTAAGTCCGTTGTTAAATTCCATAATTGTTGATGTTGATGGAATGATGCGGGCATGGTGGTTAATGGTGATGCTTAATTAAAATGCTAAGAAGGCTTGGATGAGTTGCCATCGGGGATGGTGTTTTGTCTCATTCTTGCCCCTAGGTGCGAGTTCTTTACCTCTTGAACCAAGACGATGGGGACATATGGAATCCCCTTTAACTAAATAACTTGTCCGGGCGTATCCAAGGGTCCTCTAGTTCGATTTTCCATTTACGTGTGAGTGGAAAAGAAAATGTTGCGGAGGTTTTGTGTTTGGGACATGGCGATGGGGGCAGGGGCTGAAATAGGCTGGCTAAACTTGCCCTGTCGCCACAGATGACTCTTGCATAGTCTCACGCGAGGTAAAGGTTTAACCGCGCCCACTCGCCGGCCTTCCCCGGAAGAGGGCCAATCAGGTGAGCCGGACGGTACCGGTGGGTAAATTAGTACACCCCTGCAGGGAAAATCTTTTCGAAAAGCCGTGTCCGCGGTTATGGACGACTTGGGAATAGACGATAAGATCATAGAAAACCTTAACGTAATTGATATGGCAGTTAAAGGTTGCATAATCAATATGTGACAAAGGTTCATTTCCTCGAGGGTGATTCGAGGGAGTGCCTTGGTCGAGATGAGTGGGTTATGGCTACAAGTTGGTTCGATGAGAACCAAAGATGAAAAGTTTACTCTCTTATCCCCTTTCGAAAAACATTCTGAGTAGACGATGCCATTTGAGTCACTTATACTTTTATAAATGAAAACTAGCTTTATGCAAAATAGCTACATTGCAGCTTTAGAGCCTCCGTCAGCATTGGGCCTATATCGCCCTACTAAACTTGCGAGTACGTCGTACTCAGTCTCTCTTTGCTGCCTTTATATCTTTGTTTCAGAGGAGGACGACACCGAGCAGCTAGGTGGTTTCTTCCTGGACGTCGACGAGTAGTTCGGGGTTCCCAGGTGGCAGCTTGGGACCGTGGAACAAGCTGGCTTGGGTTTATGTTTATTTGTAGGCCTCTTAGGCCATATTTGCATCTTGTTGTACTAGACAACACTACCTCGCTTCCGCATGTTGTATTGACGGTCTGTGACCCTTTTGTGTGTAATATTTGTATCTTTCTCATATATGAGTTGCTATATGAATCTTTGTGTCGTAGAGTCTGTGATGTGCCAGTTGTTCCACAAGTCTTGATCTCTTAACTATACCTGATAGCTATGTCTGAGCTTATGGCATGATCGAGGTGTTGTGTGCCGATGATCCATTCCGAGCACACCTGCCAAAGGTTTTGGCCTGGGATTGGTAAACCCAGTAACCTTCAATTGTGTAGCATGACCGGTTGCACAAAGCTTCACTATATAGTTCTGGGGTCGGGGCGTTACAAATGTGGTTATCTCTCTCTCCCATGATGTGATCTTCGTTGTGATCATGAGCTTTGTTGATATAGTTGAATACATGATGTTTCTCTTTGTGTAATGGATATGATGTTGCTCAAGTGGTGTTATCTAGTATCATGAGTTTGTTCTTTATTGTTGGGTTGAATAGATCATAAGTTTTCTTGATGCTTGTGTTTAGTATAATCTACATGGTGCGACAATGATAGTGTGCATTGTCCCTAGATGTGGAATATAAATTTTAAGGTATGCTTTTTGTAGCCCTACGCAATTCTCATCCTATTTGGTTCACGAAAGAATGATCTCCGAGTAACATCTACCTTGCATATCATGTGTTTAATTATGTTAATGATGTGAGAGTTGCCACTAGTGAAAGTATGAAGTCTAGGCCTTGTTTCGAAGCATTGAATCATCGTTTAAGTCACTTTTGCCACTTGTTCGCTTGCTGCCATTTTTATTACAGAATTACAAAATCACCTTTTACCATCCATATCACTTGCATTTTACTATCTCTTCGCTGAACTAGTGCATCTATACAATTAGCCATTGTATTAGGTGGGGAGACAAAAGACTTCTTGTATCTTAATTGCAGGGTTGATTGAGAGGGATACATTCAACCTACGCCTACCTGAGTTCGATAAACCTTGGGTTACTCACTTAAGGGAAATTTGCTGCTGTCCTACAAACCTCTACGCTTTGAGACCCAACATAGTCTACAAAAATAGAAGCGTGTAGTAGACATCATGAAAGAACAACTATGCCCGAGATGTCGCCTAGAGGGGGGGGGGGTGAATAGGCGATTAACACTTTTTCTAATTAGGGGCTTGATAATTGCGGAATAAAACTATGTGTTTAAATTAACAAGCCAACAACCTAATTACTAGGCTCACCTATGTGCACCAACAACTTATGCTAAGCAATACAAGCAACAAGGTGATAGCAAGATATAAACTTCAAGCACGAAGGCTATCACAATGTAAAGTGCATAAGTAAAAGCTCGGGTATAGAGATAACCGAGGCACGCGGAGACGAGGATGTATTCCCGAGTTCCTCCTTGTTAAGGGAGTACGTCTCGTTGGAGGGGTGTGAGCTCGCCACAAAAGGCCTACTCAAGATGCCACAAAGGCCTCACCCTATTCTCCGATGAACCTCACCCAAGGGATTGGTTCACCTTCGACTATCGGAATCCTTCGAGGCGGATTCCGGAGCCCTTTACAACTTGTCTTGGGGCACGCACCCACAACTCAATTGGGGCTCCCAAACTCGTGCCGAAGCTTCACAACTCGAAGTCTTCGCGGCACCTCCAACCGTCTAGAGTACACAATGCACCCAAGAGGCAACAAGCTCTTGGGAACACAATGCACCCAAGAGTAACAAGCTCTTCAACCTTCAACTTCACGTATCACCGTGGAGAGAGCAACCCGATGAAACTAATGCAAGAGGCAAGAACACACGAAGTGGTCAAGTCCTTCACTCTCAAATTCCAACCAAGCAACAAATGCTTTGGGGGAATAAGAGAGGAAGAACAAAGGGGATGAGCACAAAGCAACCCCAAATCTAGATCCACTAGGTTCCCCTCACTTAGAGGAGAATTTGATTGGTGGAATGGTAGATCTAGATCTCCACTCTTGTTTCCCTAAAGATGGGCAAGAATCATTGGAGGGAAGAGGAGGAATCAAGCTCTCAAAGATGTGCAACAATGGAGGAGAGAGAGAGCAAAAGGTTCACCAAGAAGCTTAGAACCGTTGGGGAAGAAGGGACACTTAAATAGGTGCCCTGGGAAATCTGGCCGTTGGGCACAGAATCCCGCAGGAGCGGAAGTACCGGCCCAAGGGGCGGTACTACCGCCCCACGTGAAAACAGCCCCAACGGCTCTCTTTGGAAGCGAAAACCCGTAGGACCGGTAGTACCGGCCCAATGGGCGGTACTTCCGGCCCACCCAAAAACAGCCTGCCAACGGCTAGAAGAGAAAGCCCGCGAGGTCGGTAGTGCCGGGAAACGGACCGGTAGTTCCGGTTTAGCGGTAGTACCGGTACTACTTCTGGTGCTACTTCCGTTAAGGGTCCATTACCCAACTTTCGTAAGCGGCACTGGGCTCCGGAAGTAACCCCGGAAGTTCCGGGCGGTAGTACCGCTGGGAGCACCGGTACTTCCGGTTTAGCGGTAGTTCCGGTGCTACTTCCGGTGGTACTTCCATTTGAGTCCAGTAACCAACTTTCGTAAGCGGTACTGGGCTCCGGAAGTACCTCCGGAAGTTCCGAGCGGTAGTACTGTCCGATTGGCCGGTACTTCCGGTAACTGAAAAACATCAGAACCCTGAAACTGAATAACTTTTGCGTGGAAACTCCGAATCGAGTGAATCCAATTTTGTTGGAAAGAGGACAACGAGAGCTTACACTACAAAAAGGAGAGAGTTTGACCTCACGAAAAAGGGACAAACCGGTAAAACCTCCAATACCAAAAACGCAAGAAGATATTCATTAAATCCGTTTTTGGTGAACTAGAGCTTGGTATGGAGATGAACACAAGCTCTAAATTCTCACATGGATAAAATCCAAATAAGAACCAATAGAGATGATTGCATGGATGCAAAGGTTTGGTCTCTCCACGAACGATACGATCATGATACTCGGTCGAGAGCCCCTCTTGATAGTACGGCTATCTATCCTATAACCCGGTCTCTCACTAAACATAATGAGACCGGTAAAATAGAAACCCTAGCAAGATCATACCTTTGCCTTGCGCTTAAACCACTTGAGGTCGATGAAGACGATCTTCAACTCCTCAAGACGCACCACCTTTCTTCATTTCGCTTCGCTTGGTGAAGATTCACATGACGCTCCCCCATACACCAAGATGGGGAAAGTACTCTTTGGCATATCTTCACTTGGACTTGAGTGTCGATCAACCCGCACTTAGCCTTGATCAACACAAATCTTTTCTTCCCTTGAGCTTGACTCCAACAAATGGAGACAAGCAAGCTTGACCTTGATCAACAAATGATCTTGACACAAGCTAAAGGACAACCAACACATAGAGCTCAATGCAAATATTAGTCCATAGAGATTGTCATTAATTACCAAAACCATGCATGGGATCAACCATGCACTTTCAATCTCCCCCATTTTGGTAATTGATGACAATCTCTTTGTAATTTGTCATAAATATCGAAATATTTAGTCTAACTCCATAGTCTGATGAAGTGCGTTGTAAAGGATTTCGGAAAGTTCAATACATAATTAGAGGAAATAGAATTTTATTTTCTTCAAACATTTAGTGGACGAAGCATTTTTAAATTTTATGTCCATAATTAGAGAGTTCTCAGGTAAATTATCTCTAAATATTAAACAACTTGGGAAGATATAATAAGTTCATATTTTGCCTTCAAAATTTAGTTGAGCTCCATATTCGAATGGATTACATTAGGTGGACATTTATTAAATTCAATCCATATTTTGAGGGAATTATTTTGGATTTTCACCAAATATTTGGCGAACTGACATCTTGAAATATGTTTTCATTATGCTATAAGTAGTGCAAATAATGTTCGTTTTTTCCTTGACTGCGTAGTATAATGAGAGGAAATGTTTCTGTGAGCATTTATTAAATTTTAATCCACAATTAGATGGAGTGCACCTACAATGTATATAAATATTAGGCAGTTTGAATTGTTTAAGTTTGTTTGTATTTTGGCGTTGGTAAGTACGAAAAAAAATCTGAGCATGCTGATATATTTTGAGGTAACTCAATTTTTTTTAGCAATTTGAAATGTTGAAATGTGCTTCTTTTTCCCAAATAACATTTAAGTTAACTATGTAGTTAGCGATACTGCATATTTTCTGAATTTGTGCTAACAAATGGGGAAAGTCTGTCTATGTTGCATTCAAATTTTGACCATTTTGTATTACGCAACTATATTTTGTGCTTTGCTATATGTAGGTAGTGTTGATTTTTTCTGAGCATTTTGTATGTAGTTTAGTGAATGTCCAAATATTTATCGAATTAAAGTATTTAAATATGTTCGTATGTTAGCATGAATTTTTAATTGTAATTAGGGGAAATGTATTCCAAACATCTCCAAATATTTAAAAGTTTTGAATTTTCAGAAAGTTTTGTTCTATGGCATAAGTAATTAGCACGTAATTTTCCGATTATTTTGTTGTATTACCCAGATTTTTTGTCGGTGGATATACTCAGAGATTTTGATTTTCGAACGATTTTTAATTTTTTTTCTGGAAATTATCTAGCCCTTCACGCTAATTTTGGAAATTCTTTTTTTTGTTGTAGGTATGTTTTTATTTTCTATGTTTGTGAGTACTGCGGTGTAAATAATTAAATTCCAGAAATGTGCATATTTAAAAGTTTTTTGGTTTCTAATATGTTCAATTTCAAGGAAAGTTTACGTTATTAAGTTGATGAATGCTAAAATTAGAAAACTGGGAAGTTATTTATATTTACTAAATTCAATTTAGAAGCAAGGTACAATTAGAGCAAATGAATTTGCATTTTGTTGGAATATTCATCTAATCAAACTTTTTTTGAATACAGTGACTATTTTGCTTTTTTTTTTTTACAATTTTGTGGAATTTGGTTGCATTTGATTTGGACATGTATGTAGTCAAAACTTTTTTTGTAGTTATTTATAGTTATATTTAATTCAATTTAGAAGCAAGCCATAATTAGGGCAAATGAATTTGCATTTTCTCGAATTATTGATCTAGTCAAACGTTTTTTTTTCTGGAAATTATCTAGCCCTTCACGCTAATTCTGGAAATTCTTTTTTGTTGTTGTAGGTATGTTTTTCTTTTCCATGTTTGTGAGTACCGTGGTGTAAATAATTAAATTCCGGAAATGTGCATATTTAAATTTTTTTTGGTTTCTAATATGTTCAATTTCAAGGAAAGTTTACGTTGTTAAGTTGATCGAATGCCAAAATTAGAAAACTGGGAAGTTATTTATATTTACTAAATTCAATTTTGAAGCAAGGTACAATTAGAGCAAATGAATTTGCATTTTGTTGGAATATTCATCTAATCAAACTTTTTTTTAATACAGTGACTATTTTGCTTTTTTACAATTTTGTGGAATTTGGTTGCATTTGATTTGGACATGTATGTAGTCAAAACTTTTTTTTGTAGTTATTTATAGTTATATTTAATTCAATTTAGAAGCAAGCCATAATTAGGGCAAATGAATTTGCATTTTCTCGAATTATTCATCTAGTCAAACGTTTTTTTTTCTAAATGCAGTGACTATTTTGTTTTTTGTTTTGCGAATTTGTGGAATTTGGTCTTGTTTGATTTGGAAATCTAGGTAATCAAAAAAAAATTATATGCAGTGGCTATTTTTTATTTTGACAAATTTTTAGAATTTAGTGTTAGTTGATTTGGAAATGTCTTTGAAAAGTCCAAAAAGTTTTGAAAAAATGGAAAAGCAAAACAGAAAGGAAGGGGGAAAAAAATAGGGAAACCCGGCCCAGCAAGAGCCCGTCTGCAGCCCAGGCCACGTCGTCGGTGGCCGGAGCCGCCGCGGCGGCAACGACCACGCCGGCGTCGAACCAGCGCGTGCGAGGACGCGCCTCTGCGCGGGGTGTCGGAAGGCGGCGTCGCCGCCACATTCTGGCCGCCGGAGCATCGCCGGCGGCGTGCACACGCGGTGGAGGGCTGCGGGCACGGCGGCGACGATTGCGGCGCGACGCGGCCGTCCCAGGACGCGAGGGTTAGCGAGGACGAAGAGGGTGCGACGGCGGAGCAGACCGTGGCCGTCGATCTGAGCGAGGAGGCGTGGTGCGGCGGCGCGGCGCGGCGATTCCGGCGTCGCGAGGAGAGAGAGGGAGAGGGGGGGCTTTAGATGGTTTTGCAGAAAAGTCTCTGGATTTTTCTATAATTTATTATAGGTCCCTGGCCTCGCTTTTTTCGTGGACTGCGGAGCCATTTCTTGGTTTTCGAGGGTTTTTTTTTTTGCAAAACTGTCACGGCGGTCCGGACCGAGTTACTGTAGCCATTCAAAACCCTTAGAAGAGTGCGCGATCGTTGAGGAGGCCGGCAAACGGTTCGTCTTTAAATATAGTATAGATGTCGGTTTACAAGTAGGTAGTTGCTAACTAGCGGTTTGTACATAAACAAAACGTTCATAAAATAATAACAGTTCGGTTGCTCTGCTCCGCTTTAGTATGGGAGACGTTTTGTTTCTCAACATATAGAACCCGCGTTAGAAAATGGCAAAAGGCACCGCGGCCGCCATTCAAAACCCGACCAAAAAGACCCCTTCCTCTCTCCCCACCGGCCTGACCAGTGGGCGCAAACCAGATGGCTGACGTCATCGTTTCCACGGTACCCACGAGGGTGAGTGCATTTCCGCCGCTGCTTTTCCATCTCCCCTGTGCGAAGCTTAACTGCGTCCGCTGTCTTCAAGCCCACAGAGTAATCAACACACACTCACAGTCAGACACGCACTGACACGGGCAGGGGCAGGGTCAGCTCACGCGGGCGCCGCACCGCCGCGACCAGGGACTCGCCGTCTCCGGCGTCGTTCCTCCAGATCTCGGCTCGTCAGTCGTCACTCCGTCTCCCTCCCGTGCGGAATCGAGCGACTGAGGCCGGCGTCGTCCGCAGCTGATTCAGGATGGGCAGCACGAGCACCTTCGTCATTAGGTGGATCAACTTCTTCACCATGGTCAGTCAGCCTCCTTCCTTGCTTCCCTTTCCCTTCCTAGTTGCTCCGGTCGGTGGTCCTTGCTTCCCGATGGCCGAGCCGTTTCGAGCTGGCGCAGCTACCGAGGCTCGGCTCCCGAGCGGCTCACTGCAGATTGCTGAATGCCAGTTATAGGATATACATTGTTTTGATGCAGCACATTTTGGGTAAATCGATGGAGAAGTGCTTGGTGCTTGGTTGGTTGCTGAATTCGGACCGTAACATTATTCTTCCCCTTGTGCTTGCCTCACATTTGGTGTCTGTCCAGCAGTGTCCTTTTATTGTGTTGTATTGCATCCTTGTCCAGATATCCCACAAGGCTACACACACTTACCGGTTCTAGACCACCCTTAATTTCTTTCTTTTCGAACTCTTAATTTCTAGCAAATTAATGTTCACGCATGCAGGCAGTGCTCCACACAGTTTAGTGTCGGGTCATCGAGTTCCTTCCAGGTCGATGTATATTATGACACTCTTCAACTGCTCTTTGCTGAACAGATGCTGGCAATACTGGTGGTCGGTTTTGGGTTTTGGATGAGCACCCACAATGACGAATGCAGACGGTCGCTGACCATCCCTGTCATGGCTCTCGGAGGAGTAATTTTTCTCATGTATGCGTGCCTCGGATTGTATTCCCACTGCGTTAATACTGTGAATAATCATTGCTCCGCATTGACCTGGTTGACTACTGATGCCGCAGGTCGCTTGTGGGATTCGTGGGTGCTTGGAAGAACATCTCTTGCTTGCTTTGGACAGTATCCTTTTTGCGGCATTTGATGCATAAACCTACAGCCACATCATCGCTACTGATGTTGGTTGTCGTCTTGGTACTTTTGGAATTACTTGTTTCCTTGACATGTGGGTATCTAGTATCTAGTAATGCTATTCGTAGTCCTGGTGGCAATCATGGTGTTCACAGTGCTTGCGTAAGTTCCTATGATTCATTTGAGATTTTTTTAACAGTAGCAGAACCTTTTGAGCTGTTGCCAGTCATGGTGATTGGTGTACTTTTTGCTTGAAAATTAACTGGAATGTGCATTGGGTGTTGATGGTATTTAATCCTAGTACCGTTCAGAGGATAATCACCAATTGACTTCAGAGCTCACTTTAGTGGTCGCAAGTTCGGTTAACTTACCTTGCCACGTACTGTTGCAGGTTTATCATTACAAATACTGGATCTGGTCATGCTGTTCCTGGGGCCAGGTATCTAACTATATCTTAGTGTTTGTAGAATGATTGAAATGCCAAAGATATGTTGAAGTAACAGATCGCTTACTGTATGAAAACCTGGACTATGTAGCCACAATGCAATTTTGTTCACTTACTGCCTGCTTGTCACTATATGAACCGTGAACAAAATTGCTTTCTTCAATGGAACACATTGCAGGCATATGGTTCTCAGCTGCATTTTCTCATGTTCTATACAGATATAAAGAGTATCGTCTTCAGGACTATAGCTCTTGGTTCGTCAAACAGGTATGTCCTAACTCTTTGTTTGGGACGTTTGTTTTCAGATTCATCTATGCTGGCATAACTCAATTAATTTATTTTAAAGCTCAACGACACTGAAAAATGGACCCATCTGAGAAGTTGCCTTGTGAAATCGGATGATTGCAATAGCTTGTCAAAAAGATACAAGGTCTCTCCTTTTCTGGGCATCCTACTTTACCTGATGTGATGTCTCAAAGTTTCGATCGTTCCTTTTGCGGTGATCTTAGTTATACTATTCGACTTAATGCAGTTTTTTTTTTTACTTGATCCAGACTCGAAAAGAATACATGATTGCTGATCTGACTCCCATTGAATCTGGCTGTTGCCGCCCACCAGCAGAGTATGCACCTTGTACCCTCCACTGTGTATTTTGAACCTGGAATTGCTTGTCATCAGTGTAACATGGTTATGGTATTTCTCTGAACATTGTCAGATGTGGATATCCAGCTTTGAATGCTTCCAACTTTGATTTGAGCTTCCATCCGGTGAGCACAAACGTCGACTGCAAACTGTACAAGAATGATAAGTCCCTCAGGTGCTATGACTGCAATTCTTGCAAGTAAGTTGTTCATCTCGTATTGACCTATTCCACCTCCGAAGTGCCAACACCTTATTACAATCTCAGTGCTTATGTGAAGTTTGTTGCTTCTAGAGCTGGCGTTGCGCAATACATGAAGACAGAGTGGCGAGTGGTTGCCATCTTCAATGTGATATTGTTTGTTATTTTGGTAAGCCCAATTCCCCTGAAATGCTATGTAGACTATTTTCTCTTGCTTGACACAATAAAATTGCCCCATCTTTATCTGTCATCATGAATTTCTTATATTTGTATGGGCTTTGTTTTTCCCTAGTCATTCGTGTACTTCGTTGGGTGCTGCGCACGTCGACATGCTGGAGGTAGCCATTCTAAAGTTCCTCGAAGATGACAGCTGTCCTTTGAAGTGAATCCTCTCTATGTCCATGTGTCACAGCAAGAATTGTATTTGCCGTCCCTTGCGATAACATTGTTCAATCAAGTTTAGTTAATGAAATGCAATGCCATTGCCATGTCTTTTACTCTTCACTGCTGTTGTTGTTCTGTGAACACAAATGAGTACAACCTTAGCAGTGTCACAACAATTGTGG
The DNA here is from genome assembly GCA_012064385.1 of Puccinellia tenuiflora. NCBI lineage: Eukaryota > Viridiplantae > Streptophyta > Magnoliopsida > Poales > Poaceae > Puccinellia > Puccinellia tenuiflora. Next base: position 164,249 of record QRDG01002066.1, on the reverse strand, counting down.
CTCTATTCTAAACCAAAAGCTGCAGACCTCTGGCTGCATATTCCCTACGCTGGATGCACGTCCATTATCTTTTAAGTCTAGCCGCTAATTCAAGACCAGAAACCCAAAGCAAGGTATGTGACTGTAACATCATCAAATCAAAGGTTAAATCTTACGGTTGATTTGGTTGGGGTGCGCCAGGCCCAAAAAGCAGTGCAACACCTAGGCGACACTTGAGGGCCCCAGTAGCAAGCTACTGTGGTGGACCCTCCCCACAAAAAATAAATTTAATATCATTGTGGATATTTAGCCCACATATCAGATATTTAATAAACTGATAAGAACAGATACTACACTTGATCTTAGCCAAAAGGCCGAGAAAGGTATGTTTTAAACCGTTGCCGTGGGTCTGGTTATATATTGGTTCTCCGCCTGCTGTTCGCTCCCGCTCGGCGGTGTGGGACTAAACGCGAGAGCACAGCACGGCGTAATCTGCTCAATCGAAATTCTTAATACTCCGTACGAAGGAAGCTTAACGTGGATGGGCCAAGTGCGTGGCCTGGCCTGGCCCAGAGATGAGTAGAAAGCCCAAGGCTAATGCAGCCTAGAGAAACGCGTTCCACTAAAAAAAAGGTCAGACCCTTTTCTCCCCTTGTCCGAGTTCTGCCAAAAGTCGTACAGCACGAGGCCCGGACTTATATTGCTCATCAGGGGGCTCAAAATTAAGGAATGTTTCATGTTTGATGATTGACGAAACTGTCGAATGTAAAATAAACGGCGGAGCAGCCTAGGCACCAGTGAAAGAGCCAGGTAACAGCAGCACAGGCCGTGTCTCCGTGTAAAAATGGACAAGCACAAACAAGTCAGATTGAACATGGCTTACTATGATCCGAATCAAAAGGGGATGCCTGAAGCGATTTCATAACTGGAGTCCTGGAATAGTACTAGGAAATCCCTTAATTACCTGCAGTAGTTGGTTCTTTCTGAAGAAAAACTACACTTATTTCTGAAATCCACAAGGACTGCACACCCTCCTCGAAACAGGCTTTCGCCCCGCTTTATAAATAAAGCCAAACGGCCAAACCGATACAAGATGATGAGGTGATCCTCTTACAAAGCAGATCAAAGATAAAAAAAGGAAAAAACACCGGAGAGCTAAACTTGCCACCGATGACAAAGAAACTAAGCCTAAACACACCGGAACTCCACGACAACGCCCCCAAGAAGGAAACGACGCCTAACGCCGCCATTGTCGAGACCAAAGGTCAAGGTTTTCACCCGGAGTCCTGACGCGGCGAAGGTAGCCACGACAACGCCCCCAAGAGGGTCACGACACCCGCAGGCATCGCCGTCGTCGGCGCCGAAGCGCTAGGCTTTCGCCCGGAAAAACCTTCGCCCCACCCGGTAGCTCAGACCGCCCCCGTCAACGAGTCTGGCTCTCCGCTCACGATCTGGGAGCCGCCACAACCGAAGCCGTCAGCACCAGGATCCCCCGCCATCCGCTCCCTGCCAGCCACCTGGTCCAGGAAAGGGACCATCACCGCCGCAACGTCGTTCGCCGCAGAACGCCCGCGCAGTCCACCTTCCGAGGCCGCCGCCTCGGCATCCAAGCCCTCGCACCCGCAGAGTTGGGGCATGGGACAACACGACGGCCCGTGCAGATGGGAGAAGGTTAGGGTCAGCACATCAGCTCTCAACCCGCGAGGTGTAACGAGGGGCGCCTCCCGCTCGTCGCAACCACAGTGCCCGAAGCGGGCCTGCCAGGCAGTCGCCGGATCTAGGCCAACGGCCCAGATCTAGCACCCCAGCCACACATGGCCAGGGGATGGGTTCCCCGGAAGAACCCCTGAAACCTAGGACAACAGGGCCCGCTGCAGCCAGATCGGGCCCAAATGGGCCTAGATCCGGGCCGAGGCCCCGTCGTCCCTGGCCAGCACCGCCCGCCGCCATGGAGAGCCGCTCCGTCCCGGACCTCTCCACTACCACCAGCCTGCTGCGCCGTCCCTGCGCCCACCACCATGCGACCGAGAGCTCCGGCCCACTCCGAGGACTGCACACCCGACTCTTCAGTATAGAAATCCAAGAATCCAATAGCTTTAGTTGCTACTTTTGCAGGGGTCACTTGTAGGAAAAAGGTTTGCGCCACGGATTGTCACGCTACGGGTAACACAATAGCCGTGGCGTAGGGGTCTCGGTGCGCCATGGGTATATACATAGCCGTGGCGCACTAAAACTAGGTGCGCCACGGCTATGAATTTCCGAATTAAAAAAAAGCCACCGGCCACCGCCCACGTCGGCGTGTCCGGCAGCTCGCCGGCCGTCGTGGAGGTGCTCTCCGTGGAGTTGCTCGCGACGTGGAGGAGGTCGCCGTCCTAGAGAAGCTCACCGTCATGGAGCTCGCCGTCGTGGAGGAGGTCGCCGTCGTCGAGGAGGTCGCCGTCGTGGAGGAGGTCACCATTGTGGAGGAGGTCGCCGTCGAGGTCGCCGTCGTGGAGGAGCTCGCCGTCATGAAGGAGGCGCCGTCGTGGAGGAGGTCGCCGTCGTGGAGGAGCTTGCCATCGTGGATGAGGTCGCTGGCCGTCGTGGTTCTAGCCAGCCGTCCCCGGCCGCCGCCGTCGTCGGTGCTCGCCGGTGAGAGGAGGATGGAGGAGAAGGGGAGAGGCTTGAAGAAGTGTGGGACAAAAAAGAGGAGAAGGGAGAGGAGGAGAGAAGGAGGTAGGGAGAAGAAGATAAGGTTGAGGAGATGCCCCCTCTCGACCAATCAGAGATAAGAAAGGACAAGCACACGAATTGTGTGCTTTTTTAAGTCGCTGTGAGCCGTCGGATCGTGAAGCACAGAGATTGTGCCCCAGGTTACCCATGGCGCATGGTATATGTGGTGCGCCACGGGTATTTAACTACCCGTGGCGCACCACTCATCTTATAATTTTTTGCCCAGAAATCTTAAAAGTCCAAAAACTAAATGTTCCCTTGCGAATTTGGGGATTCTGTAGCCCGAAAACACCTCAAAAGGCCTTCGGCAATTTGATTTGGATGTATTTTTTCCTCTAGTTTTTTTTAAGGTATTAAACGTTAAAATCCGAGTTCATATGCAAAAGTTATCGCCGGTTTACTGTTCCATAATGTTTTTTTTGCAAAATATGCCAAAATTCATGTTTATTATTTTTCCTAGCTACTAGGTTATGTAACATAACTAGATCTCAAAGTATTTTATTTTTTGAATTTTGTATCATTTTCTTTTAGCTTTTCCAAAACTGAAAAGGCGATCACCGGGGGGGGGGGGGGGGGGTTGCATGGGAGCACAAAGCAGGAAACTTACAAAAACGTGGTGCGCCACGGCTAAGAGGTTACTCGTGGCGCACCACTAGTTTGGTGCGCCACGGCTATCTGGGGTGAAAATTTGGCCCCGGAACCATTATTTTTGTGGCGCATTGGAATAAGATGCGCCACGGCTTTAGGTGCGCCACGACTAAGGAGGGTGCCCCTCCGTCAGCCCAGCCTGCACTTAGCCGTGGCGCACCACTATTTTGGTGCGCCACGGGTAATGGTCTACGCGTGGCGTACCTATGTTTGCTGCGCCACGGCTATATAGCCGTGGCGCATCAAAATGGTGGTGCGCCACGGGTATATAATCCACCTATAAGCCTTTTCCTACTAGTGGGTACTTTAGTTGCTACTTTTGAGCGCAGTGAGGAAAAATCAGCAAATCCAATTCTTATGCTTCTACAAACCCTTCATTCCTGATGTGTTCTTTTCTAGGGAACTTTCTGTCATGGACCTGGACGGGAATACGCCTGCGGACACGCGAAGACGGAGAGCTGATCGGAACCGCCAGCGCCCAGCTCGGATCGCGGGGCCTGAATGGACTAGCTAGTAGCCAATCAGAGTGGAGCGGCACGTCGTTCCAGGGGGTGACATGGACCATCGCGATGGGCTGGGAGCTTACTAAAGGAAAGGAGCAGTGTCGTGTGTGAGTTGTCGAGAGACCAAGGACAAATTCTACTCCTGTAATCCCCTTTCTCCTTCTCCTCTGTATCCTCCTTCCTGCTCCTCCTCCCGAATTCCTACACACTCTATTGCTTGTATCTGGATTCGTGTGTTGATGAGAGTGAGATAAGTAGCTACATAACATTCGGTATCAGACTGCCTTGGATCCTATTATGCTCGTAAAATACCTCGATCTGAGATAGTAATTCCACATCGGCAGGTGCTGATCACCTGCGGTGGTCGGCACAAAGTTCCGTCAGGAATGCCTTCGATTTGGGTTGAGTTGAAGGGATTCCATACTGGAGCGTCCGCATCAAACCCGGTGGACGACGTCGGAGAGGATCGATAACTTGGGGACAGAGATGGAGGCGATTCAGAAGATGATCGAGGCGCTGTCCTCAGATCTTAAAACTGGTCTCTCCTCGGTGGAAACTAAGTTGGAGAGTACGCAGGCGTCGGTGGATGCGACGGCTCGATCGCTTCATACGCTGGATGAATGGAAGAGCAACATCGACAATCAGGTGTCGGATCTGAACGTATTTGTGGGGGAGCTGCGTAAGCATGTGGATCATATCGCCGTGGGAGTCGGTCTCAGCGCCCTGGGACCAGCACCGCATGTGGTTCCAGGAGCAGCGTCGCCGCCTGCGACACCATTGGCCGCTGCTGTGGTGGCGTCGTCGCAAGTGGAAAACTCCAGGCCCAGTGGCCACCATCTTCGACACGATCTCCGGGGGCAGGCAATGGGTGAAAGTATCGTATGGGCACCTAGAGGGAGGGGGGGGGGTGAATAGGTGCTACACCAAATTTTAATTCTTTTCGATTTTAGGCTTGACACAAAGGTAAATTCTCTAGATATGCAACTACGGTGAAATTACCTATATGACAAGCAAGCAACTACGACTAGGCAAGAAAACACGATACAAGTAAAGACAACTAAGGGATAGAGATAAGCGAAAGTAGAAGCAGGCAGAGACAAGGATGTATTCCCGAGTTCCTACTTGTTAAGGGAGTACGTCTCATTGGAGGGGTGTGAGCTAGCCACAAGAGGCCTACTGAAGATGTCACAAAGGCCTCACCTATTCTCCGATGAACCACACCCAAGGGTTTGGTTCACCTTCCACTATCGGAATCCTTCGAGGCGGAATCCGGAGCCTTTACAATGTTCTTGGGGCACACACCCACAACCTAATTGGGGGCTCCCAAATCAACCAATCTGTCACAATTACAACAAGTAGTAAGCAAGAGAATCTAGGGTAACACAATGCTAACCCTAGAAACGAAATCCGTCAAGTGAATGAGGGGGAAATGAATAACGGCTTGGTGAAGATGCAGATTGGGGCCTTCTCCTTCAATCCCCCAAAGATCAACGAATTTAGGTGGAGGGATTGAGAGATCTAAAAGATTTGAGCTTTGAGCTTTTAGAGCAATAATGGAGGAGATAGGATTCAAAAAGCTAGCTCCACCAAGGTAAGTGAAGGGGTATAAATACCCCTTCATAGAAAATAGGCCGTTGGGGGGGCCTCAGACGCGCCTCACCGGAAGTACTACTAGGCCCAGTGGTACTTCCGGCCTTCCTCAGAGCAGGTGGTCAACGGTCTTCAGATCTGGGCAGCAGACCCGCCAGGCCGGTACTTCCGCTCCGGTGGCCGGTAGTACCGGGATGAGCGGTACTTCCGGACCTAGTTCCGGTCCCGGTTCCGGGAGGAACCAGTACCGGATTTTCCTAAGCGGAAGTGCAGCCGGAAGTTCGCCCGGAACTTGAGGGCGGAAGTTCCGGCCCGGAGGCCGGTACTTCCGGTCCAACTTCCGGTGCCACTTCCGCCCGGATACAGAACCGAAATTCCGCAAGCGGAAATGGGGCCGGAAGTGTTCCCGGAAGTTTGCAGCGGTAGTTCCGGCCCGGAGGCCGGTACTTCTGGACGCCTCCAGGACACTCAAACTGGACAGAAAAACGATGCCGTTTTTGCGACGATTCTTTTTGGATTTCCTGCACAGCTATGATTCAACATTAGAGCACTTAGTTGAACTGTTGTCAACATCAAAACCACATGGGGATGGCACATGCTCTTTCAATCTCCCCCTTTTTGGTGTTGACGACAATTCAACTAATTCGCATAGTCTGTTTTCAAAAGATAAACGCCCCCCCCTAAAGGAGCTCCCCTATCTTTTGGAAACCTTGCAAGTGACAATAGATACATAAAACCATAGATACATGAATGCAAACCATAGATAGAATGTCTAGAGATAAGCAAATAGTTCAACAAAGGTACATGCTCACATCATGTAAGGAGTTCAACGAACGAGATAAAGATAACCCGGGAACCTCGAGATAAAAGATTCAAAGAAAGCAAACCCGAGGTCCCACCCATGCAAATCCCGAAACTACGTTCTATGCTAACACTTCTCCCCCTTTGGCGTCAAGACACCAAAAAGAAAGAAGCGAAACTACCACGCCCCTTGAGATCACTCCTCCTCATCAGACCACACAACACGCTCGGCGACCCATGTTTCCTTGGGGGTAACATCCTCTTCAGAGCCATCAGACACAGGGAGATCCAGTTTGTGCATGATTTGCTTCTGACGAAGGCGGGACTTCTTCTCTTGAACATGAGCCTCATACATGCGATCATCGAGTAGACAGAAGGACTTCTTGATCTTGATTTGGATCGACTTGAGCCACCCAGGTTTCTCAACAGGAGCATCACTCACTTCCTTCTCTTTCTTGTTACGGTCAGCTGGCAGCACATGTTGCTTACGGCGAAGTTTCTTCTCTAAGTGAGGACGCACAGGCAAGATACGATCAAGACGCTGACTCTCATGAAGATATGCCCATTTGCCAACAATGAGCTTCATAATGTAGGGGGCATAAGCTGGAGCACGCCGATCAATGATAGAGAGCCATAGTTCCTCAAAGAGGACATTCATAACATCCAGTTTCTCTCCGGCCCCTTGCTTCTCATGACACAGAATCAGCAAATCAATAAAATACCCATGGACTTGATCCCAATTGCCCACGCGTGGATAGAGAGTCTCACGGAAAATGCGATGCATGATCTCAAAGGTGGGGATGAGATCCTCAGTTTGCCCCGGAGTGCCACCGGGCATGGTGATAGGGGCAAGCACATCTTTGCTACTTGGACGGTCGTTGCCATGAACCCTCCATCCGGTGTTGACTTGATATCCCAAAAGCGCAGCAAAATCAGTCCACTTGGCAGTCACATGCTCATCTTTGATCATCCAGTGAAGAACGGGGTTCCGTTCATCTCCAATATGCACGGTGGCATAAAACTGCCCAACCAACTCCTCATCAAAATCCTGATGCAGCTCCATGATATGAAGCAACCCAAACTCCTCACACATGGCATAGGCTTCGGCAAAGTAGTCCTTGAGCTTCGGAGACGTCAAGTGAGGCAGATTCAGACGGTGTTGCTTGACCACTGCATTCCTCTGTCCCAGATAAACTTGATCATACACAAGCTCTTGATCATTGGTGTAGAAGCAGGGGTTGCGAACGTTGTCATGGCGAGGAAGGAGATAGGGGTTCTTCTCGCGGTACTCTTGGTACTCCCGGGGGGACATTTTGGTGAAAGAAACCGAGGGAGGAGGTTTCTTTGCCACTGACTTCTTGGCAGTCCCACTGGTTCCGGCAGCATGTTTCTTCTTCTCAATGTTGATTTGACGAGCAGACTTGGTCTGTGGCATGACCTCGGACTCTTCCTCAAAATCTTCTTCGAGGGAGGAGGTTTCTTTACCACTGACTTCTTGGCTGAGAAGGAGGAACCTGAGAGAGTGAGCAAACAAGATAGGGAGGGAACTAGGATAGACAAAAGTTCTCAAAAGAAACACGAAGTTTACAGGAGTAGCAATCTTGTATAGACATTGGTGACAGCGGTAGTACCGGGAGGAACCCCGGAGTACAGCCCGGAGCTTCCAAGCACAAGGGCCCGGTTGAACCGGAAGGAACTAGGGTTTCTCACGGTACTAGGATGGCACCAAAATCTACACAAGAGACCTACTCTAGGAAACTAAAAGCATCTAGCCAAGGTCGAAGACATACTCCATGAGAGATTGCAACCAAACAATCGTGCATGTAGAAGTTGCCCTACACCACATCTAGAGAATCAACAAGTGACACCTAGAAAGAGCATGAGGAGGGTGATACGTCACAAACGTATCTACTTTTCCAAACACTTTGCTATTTTTTGCCTCTGATTATTAATGAATTTGTTTGGAACTAACCCGAACTGACGCTGTTTTCAGCAGAATTGCATTTGGTGTCTTTCTTTTGTGCAGGGTTCAGAAGTTTGCGGAAAATTCCAGAAAAATCAGAAAAAGTATTTTTGAGGGAAAAGAGCCACGAAGCCAGAAGACCGCGAAGGGGGGCCACACCAGGAGCAGGGGCGGGTCCCACCCGCAGGTGGGGTCCAGGCCGCGACAGGGGGCCACCCCTGCCCCTGGGACCTCGTCTCTCGACCCCCCTTCGCTTATAAGCTTCCTCTCGACCTAAAACGACGGGCCCCCCGAACACTTTTTCCAGAAACCTTACGGAGCTCCGCCACCATCACGAACCCTAAATTCGGGGTCCAGGATCGCTGTTCCGGCACCCTGCCGGAGTGGAGATCGCCGCCATCGTCACCGCCAACGCCTCTCCATCAACCATCCATGTCGTCCCCCTCCATTTGTGAGTAGTTCCCTGCTGTAGGCGAGGGGATGGAAGGGATTGAATAAGATTGCTCATGTAATTCGATGCCAAATTGTTAGGGCACGATGCCTTGTATTCTCTATTTGTGTTAATCATCGTTGGTGCAACTAGTTATGCTTAATGCTTGTCACTTTGGGCCCGGGTGCCATGTTTTCAGATCTGAACACTTATGTTTGCAATGAGTATAATTGTTGTTTGGATCCTATCTACTAGTTGTATGCACTTGTTGTCAACCGAAACCGGAGACCCCGAGTGACAGAAACGGGGACATCGATGGAAATGGTTGGCTACTCGAGGGTTACATGTATTCATTGTGTGTTAATGCTTTGATCCGGTGTTCTATTAAAAGGAACACCTTAATTGCCATTTGTTCCTTAATTGGCCCGGCTGAAACCGGATGGCAGGACAAAAGATGCCGTGCAAGTTCTTATTGTAAGCATGTACGACTAAATTAGGAATACATGCCTATGACTGTTTGATACTTGGATGCTATTTATATATTTATTTGCTTCGTGCTTAGTTATGTTCATTTCATGAGCTATCTTATTCATGCAACGCCCGTCTATCTGTCCCTATGCCTACGGTGTTTTAATCCCGCTGTTTACAATCATTACTTTTACCATCATCATTGATGTCTTTATTTTATTACCGCTGTTACTATTCTACTACTACCATCAAATCACTGTTACTACTGATAATTTGCTTCGAGAGAAATCCTTTTCAGCTGTGGTTGAATTGACAACTCAGCTGCTAAGGCTTATAAATATTCTTTGGCTCCCCTTGTGTCGAATCAATAAATTATGGTCAAACTACCCGCGAAGACTGTTGCGATCCCCTACACTTGTGGGTCATCAAGACTATTTTCTGGCGCCATTGCCGGGGAGCATAGCTCTATTTATAAGTTCACCTGGGAATTTTTCTGTCTGCTGTAATTTACTCTTCATCATGAAGGGTAAGCGAGATCCTAAGTTTCCAATACTGCCTTCCACCACAAGGAAAGGTACTGCTCTGTACTCTAAAGCTACTCTTGATTCACCTACTGTTTTAAGTCAACTTGTTACACCACCTGTGAACACTCGTCCTATTGTTGATGCTTTGCTTTCTGAGTCCGCTCCTGCTTCTGATAAATTTGTTGATGCTTCTGCTGTGCTCGATGATGCTGGTTCTTTAGGCCCCTTTTTAGAATCTCTTGTCACTAGGTATAAAGAAATTACAATGCCCAATGAAAATCTTACTACACCTGTTAGCTCTCCTAATCCATATAATTATGAGAGTAGGTATCCTGATGATTCCTACATTGATGTTAATGATGATTTTATTAGACAATATATGGATTGTTTTGCTTCTAAAGATCCTGATGCTTTGAGAAAATTGCTTGAAAAGCATGCAGTTAAGAATTATTTTACACCTGATCCTGAGTTTGCTACCTCTCCCATATGCATTAAAGATGATGATTTTAATTTCGCTATTGATCTTTCACTCATACCTAATGTTGAATCTGATCCTTTTTGTGGAACTAAGGATGACAATGATGTAGAACACATGAATAAATTAGCTTCGCTTAGCCTTCTATTTTCTGATGATAAAAAGATACAGCATTACTATTTAGTAAAGTTGTTTCCTTTCTCATTAAAAGATGATGCCAAAGTGTGGTATAATGCTTTACCTTATGGATCCATAAAAAGCCCTCATGAATTGCTTGATGTTTTCTTTGCAAAATATTTTCCCGCTCACATGCAGCATGAGGCTTTGTAGAGAATTTTCAATTTCAGATAATTGGAGGATGAGCATCTCCCTAAAGCTTGGGGGAGATTCGGATCATTACTCAGGGCTTGGCCAGGGCATGATATTCCAAAGAATGAACTCGTTGATATATTTTATAATGGACTAACTGTTGAATCTAGGACATACCTAGATAGTTGTGCTGATTGTGTTTTCAGGAAAAGGACTGTAGATGAAGCTGAAGAACTAATGGCTAAGATTGCCAAAAATCATGATGAATGGAGCATTCCTGAACCTCCTCCATTACCAACTCCGAAGAAAAGGGGAGTGCTCTTCCTAAACCCAGAAGATATGCAAGAAGCCAAAAGATCTATTAAGGAAAAAGGTATTAGAGCTGAAGATGTGAAGAATTTACCTCCAATTGAAACTTTATGTGAGCCTACCACTCACCCACCTATGGTAGAGGTACACTCTCTTCATAATTTTACTGTTAATGATATTCCTTATAGTAAGCCTCCTAGTCAGTGTTTGGATGAATTTGATAACTTTATTGTTAAATAAACTCATTTTAATATGCAAATTCAAGAACAATTAAATGATAACACCCTGGTTATTAAAAATTTGCATTCTGTCTTGGAGAAAACTGCTAATGATGTCGAAGGTCTTGTTAAGCATTTTCATATGGTCAAAACTCAACTTGAACAAATTACTAAAGTGCAAAAAGACTTGCTTGCTGGAATTCCTACACAAAGTAATAAACAAACTTGTGGTGTTTTAACTAGAGGAGGTATCTCTACACAAGATCCTCTTTATCCTGAGGGACATCCTAAAAGAATTGAACAAGAATCTCAACTGGTTGAAAATAATATGACTAGTTCCCCTAAAAAGAAAAAAAAGAAGAAACATAAAGAATTAGGAGAAGCTAGTAATATGGAACTTGATAAAGAACCTACAAGTAATAATCCTAATGCTGTCTCTAATTCGGATGCTGAAACTGAAAGTGGTAATGAGCATGATAATGATACTAATGAACCTGAAGAACAGGAGGAGGAGACTGCACCTCCTGTTGCTAAAAAACATGGTAAAGAGAGAGAGCCATGGGTGCAAAAACCCATGCCTTTTCCATCTAAATCTCAGAAGGCTAAGGAAGAAGAACACTATAATAAATTCTGTGAATGGATGAAGCCCCTCTTTTTGCAAATTCCTTTGACAGATGCCATTGAGTTGCCTCCCTATTCAAAATATATGAAAGACATTGTTACTAATAAAAGAAAAATCCCTAATGAAGAAATATCCACTATGCTTGCTAATTACTCTTTCCATGGCAAGATTCCTAAAAAGCTTGGTGATCCAGGTATACCTACTATTCCTTGCTCCATTAAAAATAATTATGTTAGAACTGCTTTATGTGATCTTGGTGCAGGAGTTAGTGTTATGCCATTTTCTATTTATAAGAGACTTTTATTAGATAAGCTTATTCGTACTGATATTTCCCTACAAATGGCTGATAAGTCCACTGCTGTGCCCATTGGTATCTGTGAGGATGTTCCTGTTAAAGTTGCTAACTGTTTAATCCTAACTAACTTCGTGGTATTGGAAATGCCTGAAGATGATAATATGTCTATTATTCTTGGGAGGCCTTTTCTTAATACTGCAGGGGCTGTTATTGATTGCAATAAAGGAAAAGTTACTTTTTAACGTTGATGATAAAGAACACACGGTGTACTTTCCAAAGAAGATCAATACCAAAATTGGTTTGAACTCCATTGAGAATATTGAATCCATCAAGATTGGAACTATTGATTGTCCTATTCATACACATTCAAGAAAATATGAAACTCTCATGATTGGGACAATTCTTATTCAATATGAGGTAACTTGATTGTCTGTTGAATATTGAATAATTTATGTCAAATAAATTTGGTGTGGCAGCAAGACTTGATCAACCTTGCTAACAAACCAACTTTAGCAACATAAAGATATCAAGATTCATTAAATCTTCTTCTTTTGCTCATCTTTAGTTTTTCTGTAATTTTTATTTCTTGATTAGTTTGTCCCTTTTAAATGTCAAATTCCTGTTTTATTAGCTTAATTTTAATCTCTTATAAGTTCTTCGGGAAAAGTTGTCGAAAAATTCCAGAAAATTTACACGATTTTTATCTTTTGAAATGAGCCACAGAAGTGGCTGGGGCTGACCTGGGGGACCCCCCATGGGCAGGGGCGGGTCCCACCCGCGGGTGGCACCCAGGCCACGGCCAAGGGCCGTCCCTGCCCTGTGGAGGGCCCCACCAGGTGAGTCTCCTCCCACTCTCTCTCTCACTCGAAAAGAAACACTTCCCCATTGCTCAAACCCGAGTTTTTGCTCTTGAGTGCTGGGATTTTCGATCTCTTTGTTCAGCCCATTATTCTTGCTGAAATTTGGAGCAAATCCTCTCCGGTATGTGACTCCTTCACCCCTCCAATTAGAATCTTGAATGGTTTTGTATAAGTTGAGTATTTTGTTGTTGTTTATGACTTTGAATATGAACTTGCATGCTTGATTTGCAGCTTGTTAGATGGATTTGATGCATGTACTAGTTGATATTGAGTTGTAGGAATAGTCTAATGCACTTCCTATATTTTATTTTCAAGATTTATGAGGTTTGTTGAAAAATTTCAGAAAAGGAAGAACATGCCTAAGTTCAATTTAGCTGGGATCTTTAAGAAGAAGGAGCCCTCTTTTCGTCAAGAAACGAGAGGGTCAAGTTCTAATGCACCAATGAGGCCTTCATATAATGAAGATTTGGAGCCACTTGGTGTTATTGTGCTTGCTCGAGAGACGGATGTGCGTTCATCGGTATACCCATGTTATGAATTTCTACAAGTTGCAGCGCTTTAGGAGTGAGGAACTTGGGGCTCACAGGCAAGATGAACACTTAGCCCCAGTACCTCAGGGAGCTCTATGCCGGAATTTGTCATGATGATTGGAGAGACTCTACGCGTGCAAAATTCGGGAGCATTCAGTTTCCAGCTGTGAGGTATTTGGGCTATGTCATTGCTCGTTGTATCCTTCCCCGGGATAACACGAGTAACATGACTAGTCTTGATCTTGCTATTCTTGCCGCCGCTATTAATTGTGATGAAACTCATAATATTGGCGCTCTTATCGCTCGTCGTCTTAGCACTAACAAGGTTAGAGGGCCTATTTATGGAGGCGTTATTGCTTCGATCATGCTTGCTACTACCATGCTTCCTCCTAGAGAGGATGATCTAGAGTTGGATTTTATTAGGCTTAATCTTGCTGCAATGAAAACTCACCACTATGTCACTTATGATTCCACTTTGGAGAATTTGCAGTACAAGTTATTATTTTGTTTTGATCTGGATAACCCTCGCTTTGTGAGATTACCTGCTCCTGCTTTGTTTGACACTATTGCTAGGGACGGATATTCATTTCCCGAGGAGGTGCTGGATGAGTACCTCGCATCATTAGTCCCTGAGGAGGAACCGGAGGAGGAGCCATAGGATATGCAGTGGCAGCCACAGACGGGCGCTAACTGGGGCCTGCCACCACCATGGTAGATGAGCCCCACTTAGGCCAAAAGCCTAAGCTTGGGGGAGTACGTATCTCTCACCGGCACCTTTTTACTATGTTCACTTAAATGCTTTATGTCGGTGTGTTCATCATTCCTTTATGTATCCGTTAGTGTGTTCCTTTTAGTTTCTTTTCGCTCTTTTCAATTTGCTCAGTCGCCTTAGTTATTTTTTTTGTTTATTAATCAAAACCCAAAAAGATTTCCTCTTTGTTTGCCTCTTCTTTCTAATAATAAAAAAAGACCAAAAATATTTTCTTTTGTTTCTTGTTCGTTTATTTTCTACTTCGTTTTTAGTCGCTTCTTCCCAAATTGAAAACAGCAAAAAGATTTCTCTTCTAGTTTTGCGCTATTCCTTTCACTATTTGAAAAACACAAAAATATTTTCTCTTTTTCGTCTTGTAGTTGTTTTAGAGTTCAACCCATGTTTGTGACGACACTTGCACATTTTTATTATTTCTACATCTTTCGGTTGTGCAAGCGTCTATGCAATAATGATGATATTTGGCGACACGGATTTGATGAGGAAATTTGGTATGAACTCTATTTGTTTTCATTTTTGTACAGGTGCTTATCCTCATGCTCATGTTTTAGTTTGGTATGATAGAATGTTGCATAGATGATATTACTTAGCTTTTATGGATTCCTATGCTTAGTCTCAACTTGTTAAGAGTGAATAATTTTTCATGTAGACATGAGCATGTTTTGAATTGTTTATAATATGGTATGGTGAAGTGAGATCCTCCTCCAAAAGATTTATTTGGATTGACTTGGCACATGTTCACACATGTAAAAGACTAAAAATAAAGTCTGTTAAGCCTTGACGGTTTATTGTGCTTAGAATTGTAGTATCACTCTTATGCTTTATTCATTGATTGATTTTGTCGCAAGCATGATTATGACAGTAGTGCTCTTGATCGGTCGCTCCCAAGTCTTTTGCTAGCCTCCATTTGCACTGGGTGTAATTGTCCATCCGTGCATCCATTTTCCTTAAGCCAAAGTATTCCATTTGAGTCCACTATATCTTCCTACATATGGTATTTCACCGCCATTCCAAGTAAATTTGTCATGTGCTACCTTTAAATCATTCATGCTTCCTTTTATGTCTCTGTTTTTAGCTCATGAGGAAGCAGTAGAGGGCTAGATATAACTTGTGACAAGCGAGGTCATTTCCCCCCTTTCACCCGGTGTTGATGGATTATGTCTTCACTTGAATCAACCTGAGAGCAGCTTAAGCAAAATATAAATATAACTCACCATTCTCCTCCGCGCAATGCAAAATCTGAGAAATCAGCTCAAACATTGGACAGTGGTGAAACCAAGGAGAAAGAGGAGCGTACTCGCTCCTCTAAAGAACCATCTGCTCTCACAAGTCTAAAAGCCTTGCTTTTTATGAGGGACTAGATAGCCTCTCTATTGTGAAATCGTTGACGAAAGCATGCATCTCTCAAAACTGTTTTACTTCTGCTTATAAAAATAAAAAGCTCTAGCACATGATTAACCCTGCTTCCCTCTGCGAAGGGCCTTTGTTTTATATATTAATGTTGAGTCATCACTCTTCTTTGAGCACCATCTTATAGAGCATTGTTGTCATTCTGAGTATAACGTGCTTTGTCCCAAAGTTTTAATGATTGGAGCATGATTGAGATACTTCTCAATTATGATAACTTTACATCTAGTCACCGTTTAATGTCTTAAGAGGTGCCCGGCATTCATGTTTTGCCCCACAAAAGGGGCAAGCGAGAGATCACTTTACCATGCCTAGTTATATGCATTGCATCGGTGCTATTTGTTTGCATGTTTAAATTATTACTTGTTAGCATATTGTGAGTTTTGCATAAGTCTTCATGATTGCTTTAGTTATATTGTTTTTGTAACTTCTCTCTTGTTCTTATTAAAATACCGATCATGGTTTAAACTTCTATGCTCTAAATGAAGCAAATGTGTTTGTCAAAGTTTCTTTTATCGCGTCTAGTTTGTCAACTGAATTGCTTGAGGACAAGCAATAAGCTAAGCTTGGGGGAGCTGATACGTCGCAAATGTATCTACTTTTCCAAACACTTTGCTATTGTTTTGCCTCAGATTATTAATGAATTTGTTTGGAACTAACCCGAACTGACGCTGTTTTCAGCAGAATTGCATTTGGTGTCTTTCTTTTGTGCAGGGTTCAGAAGTTCGCGGAAAATTCCACACTACTAGGAAACTAGCTATAGGTGGAAGGTGTTTTTGTGGCGCACCTAGTATGCCGTGCGCCACTGATAATATTCTGTGGCGCATGTCTGACGATGCGCCACAGAAAGTTTAGGGTTTTTGTGGCGCACTAGTTCCCCGTGCGCCACTAAATTAGATCTTTCTGTGGCGCATTAGATCCCATGCGCCACAGAAAAGATGTGGGCCCCACCACCAACGGCTGGATGGCATCCTACCACACATTTTCTGTGGCGCATGAAGTTTGATGCGCCACAAAAAGTAGAATTTCAGTGGCGCATCTGGACGTATGCGCCACAGAATATAGCGTGGGCCGGGCACCAATGATTGGGGGAGGTGTTTCTGTGGCGCATGAAATCACATGCGCCACAGAAATTTGGATTTCTGTGGCGCATGGAAGTTCATGCGCCACAAAATGCCTTTACAGAGTTACAAAAAGGGCAGCCCCCACTCACCACCCCCATTGTCTTCTTCTTCCCCTCTCCTTCCACCTTGAGCAGCTCGTGTTCCTCCTCCCTCCCACCCCATTTTGCTCATACTTTTCTCCATTCTTTGTAGTTAAACCTAATTTATTTGATAGGTAATTGGTGAGGGGGCCGGGGGAGGCTCGATCCATATATACTCCTTTCCCAAATACATCTCTTTTTCTCTCCAACACCGCACACTCTCTCTCATCGATCGTGGTCACATCTCGGTGACAAATCTACTAGGTGAGTATAGTTGGATGGACATGCATATGCATGTTTTGTGTGGCCGGCACAAAACATGCATATGAAGGGGCGGTTTGGACGATGGCGAGACGTTTGTTTGTTGTGCTCCGACCATCGTGTCGTGGAGATGTGGATATTTTTGTGAAATGCTTGCAGGTACCCCGAGAGGCCCTTGAGATTGCCGGAACGTCGATTAACTTCCGTTCCGGCGAATTCGGGTACTCCATATGTCCCTTTTTTAGCAAAGGTCATGCCGAAATTTTTAAAAATTTCGGCATGACCTTTGCTAAAAAAGGGACATATGTGTGTGTGTGCGCGTGTGCGTGTGTGTGTGCGCGTGTACGTGGATGTTGCGGTTTTACTTAACATACTCTCGTTTCTTATTTCTGCTTTATCTATATGTAGCAACCATGGTCATCAAGATGAGCTCCAGTCAAATCGGTAGATACAAGGAAGAAGCAAAGGCGGACATGATTCGGTGCAACAGGCACCAGATAAGATGTCCGTGTCGAACATGCAAACTCGTGAGCTGGATCGACCCTGATTCCGGACAATTGGAGGAACACCTACTCAGGCGCGGTTTCTGGATAGGCTTCAACAAGGCGCCGACAGCAAATGATGCGCATGAAAACGAGGGCGGGCGAGAAGACGAAGAGTCTCCCGGACATGGTTATCATGACGAAGGAGATGCCGGCGGACAAGATCATCATGACGAAGGAGATGCCAGCGGACATGGTCATGATGAAGGAGTAGATGGTGGTGGAGAAGACGCGGATACGCAGACCTCGCTAACTTCGGCCTTGCAGGACACTCATCTTCAAGAACTCCTACTCAAGGAGACGAGCGACGCCAGAGGTGCAGCCAGAGAGAAAGCCAAGCTGGAGCAAATGAAGAAAGACGTGATGACTCCGTTGTATCGTGATTGCCGGCCCCAGCATACGCGCTTGCATGTAACGCTTGATGCTCTACAGATGAAGGAGGAAAACAGATGGACCGACGTCAGCTTCAGTAAGCACCTGAAATTCTGGCACGATCATCTTCCCGAGGGGAACACATTGCCAAGCTGTATCGAGGAGGCCAAGAAAGTTGTGTGCCCTCTTGACCTACCGTACGAGAGATACCATGCCTGCATCAATGATTGCGCAATTTATCGGGGCGTGTACAAGGACATAACAACATGTCCGGTGTGCGGCCAGGGACGGTACAAGAGTGGGAAGAATGTTCCTCGAAAAGTGGTCTGGTACTTTCCTCTCATTCCCCGTCTGCAGCGGTATTTCGTGGACCCTAAGGAAGCAAAGCTCATGCAATGGCACGCGAAAAGGGAGAAGCCCGAAGAAGATCCAGAGAAGGGCGTGATCCTGACACACCCTTCAGACGCTTGCCAGTGGGAAGCATTGGACATGGCCTTTGAACATTTCGGGCGCGACGCAAGGAACGTTAGGCTGGGTATGAGCACCGATGGACTCAATCCGTTTGGCAACCAGAGTAGCACGCATAGCACCTGGCCCGTGTTTGTATGGCCTTACAACCTTCCCCCGTGGTTGTGCACGAAGCAAAAATACATACACATGAGTATTCTCATTCAGGGGCCGAAACAACCTGGTACCGACATACATCTATATCTCGCGCTATTGAAAGAGGAGTTAGCCAGGTTGTGGGAGACGCCAGTCCGTACGTGGGACGCCTACACTGGAGATTATTTCGATATGAGAGCCGCGTTGCTCACGACGGTGCAGGACTATCCTGGTTGCTCATATGTATCAGCACAGGTAGGCCATGGATTCTGCGCATGTGTCAGGTGCATGGATAAGACCCCGCATCTCCAGCTACCAAGGGATCCCGGGTCTTCGAAAACCGTGTTCCTAGGGGCTCGAAGGTGGCTTCGCATGGATCACCCATGGAGGAAACGCGGTGATTTGTTCAATGGTAAAGAAGAGATCGAAAGAGCCCCGTGCCCGAGGAGCGGTGAAGAAATCGACGAGCTTTTGAAAAATTGGGAGGAGTGCCCTGCGCCGGGAAAGAAGCGACCGAGGGTAGACCCCCTGCTGGGTGTATGGAAAGCGAGGTCTGTTTTCCACGACTTGGAGTACTGGAAGGTACTCCACACGCCCCATAGCCTCGATGTAATGCACATTACCAAGAACGTTACCGAGAGTCTGCTTGGCACTCTTTGCAACATGTCCGATAGGACCAAGGATGGGACGAAAGCAAGATACGATCTGAAATGGCTTGGCATAAGGAAAGATCTTCAGGCACCCGATAGTGATGACGACGATGATGATGATGATCAGACGGAAGGGACTCAAGGTCGCTGCAAAAGGGTAAAGAAGAACGTGGTGGTGCTTCCCGCTGCCTGCTTCACTATGAGTCCGGAGGAGCTCGAGAAGTTTTTTAGGTGCCTCCTAGGAGTCAAATTTCCTCACGGTTACGCGGGGAAGATAAGCAGATATCTGGACGCAACGAAGAAGAGGTTCAGCGGGATGAAGTCTCACGACTGTCACGTGCTGATGACGCAGATACTCCCTGTTGCGATCCGAGGGCTAATGGACGAGCATGTCCGTGATACGCTGCTTGGCCTTTGCAACTTTATCGACGTCATCAACAGGAAGTCGATTGGCGTGAGGCAACTCCACAGGCTACAGGAAGAAATTGTGGTGATATTATGCGAGCTCGAGATTTACTTCCCGCCCGCATTCTTTGATATCTGCGTGCATCTCCTTCTCCATGTCGTTGATGACATCAGGCAGCTCGGGCCGACGTTCCTGCACTACATGATGCCGTTCGAAAGGCAGAACGGTGTCATGAAACGATACGTCCGCAACAGGTCCCGTCCAGATGCAAGCATGGCCAAGGGCTTCCTGACCTACGAGTGCATCTCCTTCTGCCAGAATTATCTGAGCACCGAGAACCAGGATGTTGGTCTGCCAATCAGGACGCACCTCGGCAGGCTCGAGGGATTTGGTCACCGCGAGGGCTACCGCTCACTCCATGTCGACATTCATGGTCGACAAGACGACTTCAACAGGGCTCACCGGGTCACGCTACAACACTTACAATTGATCGAACCTTGGGTGGAAGAGCACAAAAGCTTAATCGAGCAGAATTACATCGACCTGGGCCGACCGAGGAAGAAGGGAGACGTAACCAGAGAGCACAACTCCAGCTTCACGCGTTGGTTCAAGAAAAGGCAACTGGTTCAAGCAAAGAGCATACCGCCAGCTACGGAAGATGAAAAACTCATATTCTTCTTATCACAGGGCCCCGGGCACAACGTAAAGACTTATCAGACGTACGACATCAGCGGTTACAGATTCTGCACCGAGGAAAAGGACAGGAATAGCGAATATCAAAACTCAGGAGTAACTATGCTATCCTACGGCGATGACGAGGCTACTGTGAAGGAAAGATTCTTCGGAAGGATTGAGGAGATATGGGAGCTCAACTACTGTGGACAATTGGTGCCAATGTTCCGTGTGAGATGGGCCAAGGACGTCGTCAAAGAAGACCGGTATTTCACCACCATGGTAATACCCGATGCCAAATCGAAGAACGCCTCCACGAAAAATGAGCCATGGGTACTCGCTAGCCAAGTCGAGCAATGCTTCTTCATTACCGACCCGTCAAAGCCTAGCCGTGTTGTCGTGAGGAGGGGCAAGAGGAGCATCATCGGAATGGAAGGAGACGCCAACGAGGAAGACTTGGACAAGAACGGCGATCCGAAGATCGAGGAGGAATTCGACAAGTACTTCGACATGCCTACTACTAGCAAAGAAAGACGGAAGACCTCCCTACCTACTAAAGGTTGTCCGTTCACGCGAAGAAATCTCAAGGTGCCCGGCCTGAAGTATTCAACCGCGAAGAAGGGAAAGAAGAGAAGCTAGCTCGGAACCGAGACGAAGAAGACTTTTTTGGTGTATTTAATTTGTGTGTGTGTGTGAGACAATGCAAGCATATTTATGTATTCAATGAATATGTATGAGAGAAATTGTGTGTGAGACAATGCAAGAGCATATATATGTATTAAATGAATTGAATATGTATGACACATTGTGTGTATTTTGTAACCAAATTTAACCTTTAATTCTTCCCCAAAATTTTCCTACAACTAAAGATTAAAAAAACACAAGCATATTTATTCTTTCAATAAAATTTAACCAAAAAAATTAAGAAACAAAAAATTCTGTGGCGCATCCCTCTGCAGATGCGCCACAGAATGTCGATAATTCTGTGGCGCATGACGCCGGAGGTGCGCCACAGAATTATCGCGCCTCCACTTACATGTGGGGCCTCCCCCGCGCTGCCGCCTCTCTCTAATTCTTTCCAAATTTCGCGGATTATTCGCGCCTCCCCGTCGCCCCCGACGCCGCCGCAACTCCCCGTCGCCGGCGACCTCGATCCCCTGCGCCCCGGCCGCCCCCGCCCGAGCCGTGCCGCCGCCCACCACGCGGCCGTGCTCGACCGCGCCGCCGCCCGAGCCGCGCCCCGGCCAGCCCCTCTCTCCCTCCCCTTCCCTCCCCTCCGCGCGTGCCGCCGTCACCTCCCCTTCCCTCCCCTCCGCGCGCGCCGCCGTCACCTCCCCTCCCCTCGCCGTCGAGCCGCGCCCTCGCCCGAGCCGCGCCGCCGCCCACCACGCGGCCGTGCTCGACCGCGCCGCCGCCCGAGCCGCGCCCCGGCCAGCCCCTCTCTCCCTCCCCTTCCCTCCCCTCCGCGCCGCCGTCACCTCCCTTCCCCTCGCCGTCGAGCCGCCCTGGGCCAGGCACGAGCCACCGACGACCTCAACTCGCCATCCTCGCCGAGGTACTGCCCCTCTCTCCCTCCCCTCCCTCTCCTGCCATGGTTGCACACTAGGTGCTTGATGAAATGTGCAAACAAATTTTCTAGGTTTCAGTTGCAAGTGCTAAGTGTTTTTCTAAGTGTTGTTGCTACTGTTGTTGCTAGTGCTAGCAATTGCACTATAGTGTCATTGCTAGAGACCAAAAAAATTACAAAATTTTCCGAAGTGTTGTTGCTAGTGCTAGTAATTTTCCTAAGTATCATTGCTAGTACTAGTGCTAGTGCTAACTAGTAATTGCTTGCTTGCTGCAAGCAAGCACACTAGTTGAGGACATATGGGTTGCTTTGTGTTGTTGCTTGCTGCATATGGTTGTCAAGGACATAGTGCTAGTGCTAGTGTCATTGCTAATGCTAAGTGTTGTTAAGATGCATTCTTGTTTGTGTTAATGCCGACCATTATTTGTGAAATGCAGGTACCCGTGAGGCCCTTGAGATTGCCGGAACGTCGATTAACTTCCGTTCCGACAAATTCGGGTACTCCATATGTCCCTTTTTTAGCAAAGGTCATGCCGAATTTTTTCGTGAATTTTAGCATGACTTTGCTAAAAATAGGACATATGGGGTATTCCGACTAATGCATGTGCCGATGATTAAAATGAAGTGACACCATGTGATCCCGGGGATGGCGCTAGTGAGCCTTGTATATGCACGAATACACATCGTGCATCCTACTTGGCTCACTCGCACCATCCCTGGAACTTTTGTGTGTCCAATCTAAGTATGAGGCACACATCCAAATTACTTATAGTATTTTGTAAGCCTCCAAAGTTGGTACTTTTTAACTATTTTGAAGTTGCATTTTTAGTTGCTGCTAGGTGCTTTTGCTGCTAGCTACTTTTGTGAAATGTGTGTGCTAGATGCTAAATCATGGTTTGGTTAATTTATTGCAGCACCACAAGGAGCACCTCCACCACGCCGATCTCGGACCCGAGCCTCCCTTCCTACCTGAGGTAGTTCCTCTCTCCCTCGATGTGGATGTGGATGTGGTGATGTATGTGTTGAAGTGATGCTGTTGCCGGCCAGCGATGCCGGCCGGAAATCTGTTGATGTGTTGATGTGATGGATGCTGTTGCCGGCCAGCGATGCCGGCCATTATTTGTGAAATGCTTGTACAGGTACCCCGAGAGGCCCTTGAGATTGCCGGAACGTCGATTAACTTCCGTTCCGGCAAATTCGGGTACTCCATATGTCCCTTTTTTAGCAAAGGTCATGCCGAAATTTTTCGTGAATTTTGGCATGACTTTGCTAAAAATATGACATATGGGGTATTGCGACTAATGCATGGGGCGGGGTATCTTAGTACTTAGTTAAGTGATTTTTTCCTTATATTTGGTGTACTAACTTTGACGTTTTTTTTCTTATAGGTGCGAACATGGCTGACAATAATGAGGCCGGGGGTTCTCGAATAGGAGGCGAGGAACCGATAGAGGAAAATAGTATGATTCAGATGGTCATCGCACAGGCAGTGACAAAGACGTTGACGTCGCTCTTTCCTACCGTCTGTGAGGGTGTTAGGGTATGGATTGAGGGAGGGAAAAAAGGGCCTCCCCCAATGATCAGCTTCGGCTCCAACAAGTACTCAATCAATGTGGCTACAGAAGATGCACCCCCAGCATCCCCAGAGGTAAAGAAGAAGAAGCACAGGAAGAGAAGTAAGCCAGCTCCTAAGACGACTATCCGGGGGTATGAAGACATGGTATCACCCCGTGCGGATGGCGTGACCCGAGTTCATGAAGCTGGTCAACCGATCCTGTCTCGGGAGCTGCTCCACCTTGCAGACGGATGCATGCTCTCTTTGCAAAATGCTATCTTGACGCTAGAGGGCAACCTTCTTAAAGAAGAGGATCCAAATTACCCGGTGTTCACTGTCAAGGTGCCAAAGTACTTGGCTGACTTCGTCCATGAAGCCCCCGCGGATTATTTCTTCATATCGTACGAGGACGTCTTCAAGCTGTTTCACTATAGACGGTTGGACTATAACTTGGTCCGCCTATACGCACTCAACCAGGCGATGAGGATCAGGAGAGATAATACCCCGTACGTCAAGGTAGTGGATCCCTACTACATGCGTGACAGCCAGCTGGTGGAAGGATCAACGACACGGGCCATGGCCACGGAGTTCCTCCAGAGAATCATGCTGAACAACCAGGATAAGAACAGCCTTCTTCTGCCTTTCTTTTCCGAGTAAGTACACATCCGGTCGCCGCCGTCGTATCTTATGCTTTATTATAAATTTCTTCCATTGTTGATCATTTCCAACATTCCGTTTCAATTGTGTTGAGCAGTGACGAGTACTGCGTACTCATCATCCTAAACCCGAGGTGGTCCGTTGCCACTTATATCGACTCAGGGAGTCTTAAAGACTACACCAGAATAAAGGGTGTTCTCGATGAGGCTCTCGAGGGCTATGCCCAAAAGGGAGGCCACTTCCATGAAGGAAAGGAACGTTTCACGAAGGAGAAGAAACACATTTTCTGCCATGGGACCGGGTTCCATTGCATCAAGCATGCGACTGGCAGCGTGAAGGATGCCTTCTACGTCCTCCATCACATTAAAGGGTTTGTCCGGGATGCAGAGAAAACGAGGTGGCCATCTAGTCTCCAAGAATGGACCAAACTTAGAGGGGAAATCACCGACGCTGATCTTAGAGAAGAATTCCATCGCATCCGGATGCAGTTATCGCAAATCATCGTGGAAGATGTCATGATAGAAGGGGGGTCCTTACACAACCCCAGAGGTAATTTGTCCATCTCCAGCCAAATATATATCCCAATCCACTCGATATATTATTAACCAAATATATATCCCAATCCATCTGCAGGGATGTCTAAGTGGGAGATCGAAGACCGCCTAGACAAGCAAAATGACATGAGGACGTGGCTGACGAAAGACTGCTTTAAACCGTTCCCTGAGCCGATAAAAAAGAAGGCTCAATCCTGCAGCTACCAGTGGAGCTAGACGTGTTCTCCATTAGCGACCCAGCAAATTAGTCATAGTACAAATAAAGTGACCCAGCAAAGACCCCAGCAGCGACTCAAGAAGAAGAGACTCCAGCGGCTCCTCCGACAGAGACCCTCGACGAGTGGGCTGAGGTTGCTTCAGCGTCGGGCGCAGGAACCACCGTGATAAGTGGGCCCTAGTGATTGCTTAGACATTAAGGGATCACTAGGCCCCACTTATCATCGGAGGTTCCTGCGTCCGACGCTGAAGCACCCTCAGCCCACTTGTCGAGGGTCTCTGCCGGAGGAGCCACTGGAGTCTCTTCTTTTTGAGTCGCTGCTGGGGTCTCTTGCTGGGTCACTATATTTGTACAATGACTTATGTGACATGAGATGAACTTTTGTACCCCTAAATTCAGCACTTGTAATCAATGTGTGAAACGATTAACTTATGTATCATGACTTGTGTAATAATCGTGTATCTTGGGCTCTAAGTAATGTGATATACCTGTATTTCCTATAATATATACCTGTATTTTCTGTAATAAATCTGTAATTCCTATAATATACCTGTATTTTCTGTAATATACCTGTATTTTCTGTAATATACCTGTATTTATACAGCAGGCAGCAGAAATTTGAAAATACATTTAAATTATTCTGTGGCGCATCTTTTTATTTTTCTGTGGCGCATGGAATTCTGTGGCGCATGAGAAATGATGCGCCACAGACATAATTCTGTGGCGCACCCTTGCTGGTGCGCCACAGAATCTTGGTATTTCTGTGGCGCACCTCCTGGATGCGCCACAGAATTACATTTTAGTGGCGAGACTTCTGTGGCGCATCCCCCCATTTCCGGGATGCGCCACAGAAATCAAATAATGGTGCGCCACTAATGACCATTTCCCTAGTAGTGCCAGAAAAATCAGAAAAAGTATTTTTGAGGGAAAAGAGCCACGGAGACAGAAGACCGCAAAGTGGGGCCACCCTAGGAGCAGGGGCAGGTCCCACCCGCGGCAGGGGGCCGCCCCTGCCCCTGGGACCTCGTCTCTCGACCCCCCTTCGCTTATAAGCTTTCTCTCGACCTAAAGCGACGCCCCCCGAACACTTTTTCCAGAAACCTTACGGCGCTCCGCCTCCATCACGAACCCTAAATTCGGGGTCCAGGATCGCTGTTCCGGCACCCTGCCGGAGTGGAGATCGCCGCCAACGTCACCGCCAACGCCTCTCCATCAACCATCCATGTTGTCCCCCTCCATGTGTGAGTAGTTCCCTGCTGTACGCAAGGGGATGGAAGGGATTGAATAAGATTGCTCATGTAATTCGATGCCAAATTGTTAGGGCACGATGCCTAGTATTCTCTATTTGTGTTAATCATCGTTGGTGAAACTAGTTATGCTTAATGCTTGTCACTTTGGGCCCGGGTGCCATGTTTTCAGATCTTAACACTTATGTTTGCAATGAGTATAATTGTTGTTTGGATCCTATCTACTTAAATATTATCATGTTCACTTTGTGATAGCTAGATTAAGTTTGTGTTATAATCTTGTCAATTGCCCAGCTGTAATTTGTTTACCCATCATATGATTGTTCTATTTACTTGAGAGACTCCACTAGTGGACCCATGGCCCCCGGTCCATCTTTTTACATTGATTGAAACCTTTATTCATCACTTTTAATCATCATTACTCTACTGGTCCATTTTCATATTTCATCTATTTCACTATACAATTAACCGCTTTGTTTTCTGCGAGACCGGAAAGATTGACAACCTTTCCGCTGTTGGGGGCAAAGTATTTGGTTGAGTGTGTGCAGGTCCACGTCTGTTGAAGATTAAGCACCAGAGATCTTCAACATTCACTTTGTTGTTGATTTCAAGGTCCTACTGGTTCGATAAACCTCGGTTTGTTATCGAGGGAAAACTGCTGCTTGCTACATCTCCGCCTTCACTTGGGGCACCACCCAACTCTTCATCAGTAGCAATCAAGCTCTTTTCTGGCGCCGTTGCCGGGGATCTTGGAGCTACAACAAGGCGAGTCTCATACTCTCTATCACTTTACTTTTTTTTGTCTTGCTTGTTTTATTTCTCGTTAGCTTATTTATCTTATTGCAAAATTTTAAAACCCCAAAAAAAATTTAGTGTAATGTTTATTTCAGTTTTGTTTATCTTTTATCTAGTAGCCATGTTTCCCCCTAAATTTGGTATGAAAGATGTTAAGGTAGGAAGTGGGGATGTTGTTGGAAAGGATAATATTGAAGAATTCCTCACTTTCGTTAGCAAACTCTATACTCATGATAAAAGGTCAATAGTAGAGCTAACTAATAGTTATGATTCCGCCATATCTTGTTTGGTACCTCGTCTTGAGAAGAGCTTTGTTAATTTAAATCCCATATTACAGCAAATATTTCTTAAGCTTGATAGCATGGAGAGAGGAAAGGAAAATGATTTTGTGTTAGAAACTCTTCTCCATGAATTTGATGATATAGTTAAGGAAGCTAGGAAAATATTTGCTCGTTATGGTGCTCTTGGTTCATGTCCTAATATTCACTATTCTTTGGATGTTAGGGATGAAAATCTAAGGAAGTACACTTGCAAAACTTAGATTGAGGAAAAAGTTGATATTGCTATACCATTTAAACTCCTAGGGATATCCGATGCTTGGAAGACACTTTTGTTGGATTGCTCCTCAAAATTTATTCGATGAGAGTAGTCAACCAAAGAGAAAGGAGAAGGGTGATTCTCAGCCCTATATTGGTAATATCCAATGCATCTATGATAAATTTGCTAGTGTTCATTTGAAGAATGATGATGCACTCGATTTTGAAAAAAATTGATATTTGGCATTGCGCCTAGCTAAAAGGCGTCAAAGAAAAGCGCTTGTTGGGAGGCAACCCATCTTATACTTTCAGTTTGATTTTTTACTTTTATTGAGTCTTGAAGTTGTTGCCTCTGTAGAAACTTCATTGTATCTTTTTCTTTTGGTTTTTGTGCCAAGTTTAGCCTCTAATGCATTGAAAGTGCGAGGTGTTGTTTTGCTGTCCAGAAACAGATTTCTGTCCTTCACTGTTCGAAAATCCAAAAAATCTCTGAATTTTAACTTTTTCTGACATTTTTAGACAGCAAGCCGGATACCTTTATATATCTTTCGTTAGTTTTGAGTTTTCTGATTTGAGCTACAGAAGTTCCTCGAAAAATTCGATCTTTACAAACTATTCAGATTTTGACAGATTCTGCTTTTATTTTGTATTCGTCTCTTTACTATCGTCAAATGTGATACTCTTGGGGTGGAGTGCCACATTGAGGCTTAGTGAACAGTATCTAATGCCTAATAAAGTTGTTTGCAATTTGTCTTGAGTTGAACACATGTGCACTTTTAATTTATGAGCACTAACCCTCTAATCAGTTTATGAGAAGTTTTGTGTGAAGTGAGTTTTTAAGTTCCAAAGGAGAGGATAATGAAGAAATTGAAGATGGATCAGAGCTCAAGCTTGGGGATGCCCCCATGGCACCCCCTCTGAATATCAAGAACCATCAAGCGTCAAAGCTTGGGGATGCCCAAGGCATCCCCTCTTCTTCATGAGGTCGTCTTCGTTGAACTACGTTTTTATCACTTTACATATTATGTTCTATGTTTGGAGCATCTTTTTACTTTCAGTTTTGTTTGTTTGTTTGCTGGTCGTATGCTTGTTGGATCCTTGGTTTGTTTGTGTGGGAGAGAGAGAGACACGCTCCATTTTTTCGTTTGAATACTCCTGTGCTTCGCTTATATTTTGTTGAGTATTCTTAGCTACTGTTGTTTGCTAGTAAGCTCTCGCTATTAGCTTTATCTTATTTAGAGCTGCTAGTAGTTGTTGTTAAATCTCTTGTTCTTCACTTGTTGGAGAGTTGTTATTGATAAATTCCTTGAATTGTCAAAGTGAAAAAATTTCCCCATGTCCTCAAGAACCAAACGAACTACTCACAAGAAATCATATAGATCATGATCAGAGGTGATATGAATAAGGGTAACAATCTGGTCGTAAAGATAATTCACTGACAAAACTCTCAAACATCAACTACAAGTGGTAATCAACACTCAGGATACGATTCCAATGAACTAATAACAAAACAATGACGATTGCTACAGCGAGATGAGACGGGACAGTGGCGGTGATGATGGTGCTGATGATGGAGATGTTGTTGATGATGATCCCGATGATTCCCGGCGTGATGGCGATGACGATGGCGGCGATTCCCCGCTCCAGGAGGGAAATTCCCTGGCAGATTTCTCCCTGCCGGAGCTCTTCTTCTCTCTGTCTGGTTTCCGCCTCGTGGAGGCGGCGGAAAAATTTCTCTTCGATACCCCCGATGTTTTTAGGTCAAGGGTCAGTAATACACCGAAGGGGAGCCGGAGAGGGGCCACAGGGACCAGGGGCGGGCCCGCGGTAGGGGGTCGCCCCTAGGTAGGCCTATGGCAGGGGGTCGCCCCTGCCCCTGTTGCTCGCCTCTTCGCCCCCTTTTGGCTCCGTGACTTATTTCCTGAAATATTATTCTCTGAATTTTCCTGGAATTTTTGGGGCTTCCGAAGTCAGGTGTCTTAACAGGTACTTTCCAGCTGATTCTAGGCTCCGGCAGATGCATCCCAATAGTTGCCAAACATGCAAAATGGGATAAAATAACATAAGTATTACATCATATTAAGAATTATATCAATGAATAAAGATAAATTATGATGTATAATAGTGATGCAAAATGGACGTATCAACTCGCCCAAGCTTAGACTCCGCTTGTCCCCAAGCGAAAACTGAACTCGGTAAACATGACCACAGGTTTTATAGAGTGAAGTGTCGATAAATAAAGAATACAAACATGAAGCATCAGTATTTACTCATCAAACACAAATATATCTTAAACAACAACCACTCTCTCATAAAGCTTCTCAAAGATAAGTAATATAACTACAACATGTTAAGGTGAAATAAGACAAAAACTTATTAAGCAATGACAAACCGAGACTCTGCTTAAGAAACAATTATACTTATCAGCCCATATTTCAAGAAAGATTCATTTAAATGCTTCAAACATCAAGTCATCCTCCCACGAGTTCCAAATCGTCAAAGCTATAACCTTATAACAAAAGAGTTAGAACTAACATAAGAAAAATGAACAACTATCATGAGACGTAAAAGACATAATGTAGATATCATAATTGCTAACATCATAATTCAACACTGTGGGTTTGCTTGTAGAAGATAGAGGAAGTGGGTAAACTGACTCAACAATAAATAAAAGAGAGGCCCTTCGCAGAGGGAAGCAGGGATTAGTCATGTGCTAGAGCTTTTTAAGTTTTAAAACAGAAGCAAAACAATTTTGAGGAGTGCATGCTTTCGTCAACGACTTCACAACAGAGAAGCTATCTAGTCCCCCATAACAAGCAAGGCTTTTAGACTTGTGAGAGCAGCTGGTTTTTAGAGGAGCGAGTACGCTCCTCTTTCTCCTTGGTTTCACCACTGTCCAATGTTTGAGCTGATTTCTCAGATTTGCATTGCGCGGAGGAGAATGGTGAGTTATATTTATATTTTTCTTAAGCTGCTCTCGGGTTGATTCAAGTGAAGACGTAATCCATCGACACCGGGTGAAAAAGGGGGAAATGACCTTGCTCGTCACAAGTTATATCTAGCTCTCCACTGCTCCCTCATGAGCTTAAAAAAAGAGGCACAAAAAAGGAGTAATTTGAATATTTAAAGGTAGCACATGACAAATTTACTTGGAATGGCGAGAAATACCATGCATAGGCAGATATGGTGGACACTCGTGGCAGGTAATTGGCTAAGAGGTTGGATGCACGAATGAACAGTACACTCAGTACATGGCTTTAGGCTAGAAAGGCTTTATAGCAAACATACAGTGTTGAGAGATGTAAACCAACTGTGCTATCAAAAACTGTTAAATGATGTTAGCCGTGGTAGATAGGAGCATATGTTGCGATCCTTATCTGTTAGCTAACCATAGTCGGTTGTGTAGATAGAGAGATAGAGTTCAATGTTTGTTATGATCCTAACCAACCATGTAAACCCTAGCTCTATGAGCGTATATATATATATACAAGGCATTGCCTACCCTGTGAGGTACGGCACAATCTATCCCTCTCTCCTTTCGTTTATATGGTATCAGAGCCCTTGCTCCTAAACCACGATGGCTCCCACAACCTCTCCGCCGCCAGCCCTTGTTCCAACCAACATCACCGCCGTCCTAGCCACCGCCATCACCATTAAACTCGACCAAGACAATTTCCTTCTCTGGAAAGCCCAAGCCCTACCTGCGCTTCACAGCCATGATCTTTTCCCCTTTGTAGATGGAACCAAAACCGCACCACCCAAAACCCTAGCCGCCGCCGAAGGTTCCTCAGATCTGGTGGCCAATCCAGAATACGCCGCGTGGTTCAAGCAGGACCAGCAGATCCTCAGTGGTCTCCTTGGCTCCCTCACGCCGGCGGTGCTCGGGCATGTCCTCTTCCTCAAGACTTCTGCGCAGGTATGGGAGGCACTCGACCGTATGTTCGCATCTCGGTCCAAGGCCAAGATCGTCCAGCTTCGCTCCCAGCTCGTCAAGCCCAAGAAGCGGGACGTCTCCATGTCCGACTACTTCCACCACATGAAGAGGGTCGCCGACACCATGGCGTCGATCGGCAACCCGCTCGGGGACGATGAGCTCGTCTCCTACATCCTCGCTGGCCTCGGGGACGACTTCGACAACTTCACCACGTCGATCACGGTGATGACTGGCAAGGGTGAGGACTTCACCCTCAGTGACCTCTACGGTCACATGACTGCGTACGAGGCGCGGAACGGCGACCGCCCCTCCAACAACAACAACTACAGCGGCGCTCAGTTTCAGCACTCCGCCAACAACGCATCTCGTGGAGGCCGTGGAGAAGCTTTGGCCGTGGAGGAGGCGGCCGTGGGCGTGGCGACGGCGGTGGCCGTGGCTACGGAGGAGGACGTCAAGGTGGCGGCCGCGGTGGCGACAACCGCTACGACAACAACCGCTACGACAACAATCGCTACGACAACCGCTACGACAACTCCGGGCGCGGCGGCGGCGCGCAAGGAGGCGGCCGTGGACGTGGTGGCAAGTCCACCTGTCAGATCTGCGGCATCTACGGGCATGACGCGCTGCGGTGCTACTCTCGATTCAATCATGCGATTCAGCCAGAGTCCTCCAGCCGCATGGCTGGCTACACCTCCACCGGCGACGGCGGTGACCCGAGTTGGTACCTGGACTCCGGCGCGACGGACAATATGACAAATGGCATGGACCGCCTCAACGTGCACGACGCCTACAAGGGAAACGACCAGATCCAGGTCGCGAATGGTATGCATATTCCCATCTCACACATTGGTGATTCTTTTATACGTGGTTCAAATAATTCTCTGCATCTAAAGAATGTCCTTCACTCCCCTGAAATTAGCAAAAACCTTGTCTCCGCTCATAAACTCACCAATGATAATCAATGCTTTGTTGAACTTCATCCAACTTCTTTTCTTGTGAAGGACCTCACCACGAGAACAACCCTGCTCAGCGGTAAAGCTAGGGATGGCCTGTACCCGATTCCCACTCCATCTCGCATCCACCATGCCAACCTCGTCACCCCCTCCAAGGAACTCTGGCACAGGCGCCTCGGTCACCCAGCTTCGCCAATCGTCCAAGCCATCCTTCAATCCAATAAATTAGGTGTTCTACAAAATAATGAGCCTGTGTCACATGTGTGTGATGCTTGTCAACAGGCAAAAGTCCATCAACTCCCTTATGAGTTGTCTAGACGTGTTTCCCAATTTCCCCTTGAGTTAGTCCACACGGATGTGTGGGGTCCAGCTATGAAATCTGCTGGAGGATTTAGTTATTATGTAAGCTTCTTGGACGATTTTAGTAAATTTACTTGGGTTTATTTGTTGAAACATAAATCTGATGTTGAGAATGTATTTTATCAATTCCAAAACCAAGTTGAACGTTCCCTTGGCAAGAAAATCCTCTCTGTCCAATCCGATTGGGGAGGAGAATACCAGAAACTACATCAATATTTCAACAACACAGGCATAGTTCATCGCATCTCTTGTCCCCACACCCACCAACAAAATGGCGCCATTGAAAGGAAACATAGACATCTAGTTGAAACCGCCCTTGCCCTCCTTGCCCAAGCTTCTATGCCTATCCGTTTTTGGGACGATGCAGTCCTCACAGCCTGCTACCTTATCAACCGCATGCCTAGTCGAGTTATCCACAATTCCACACCTGTTCACAAACTATTCAAAACCCCCTTCAACTACAACACTCTCCGTGTCTTCGGCTGTGCCTGCTGGCCGAATCTTCGACCCTACAACGCCAGAAAACTTGCCTTCCGTTCTCGCCAGTGTGTCTTCTTAGGTTACAGCCCAAATCACCTAGGTTTTCGATGCCTAGACAAATCCAGTGGGCGTGTATACATATCCCGTGACGTAGTCTTCGACGAATATGTCTACCCCTTTGCCAGTGATCCACGCGCCCTTCAGGAGCCTCCTCCATCTGAAGATGCTCTTCTCCTTCCTGAACCAGCTATAGAAGCATCGGTGTGTGACGATGCGGCCCGTGCTACTAACTCGCTTCCTGTTTCTGCTGTTTCAGGTGACGTCGATCAAGCTCTGCATGGCTTGCATGCGCCCCCTCACGTCGATCGCGCGGCTCCTGCGGGTGCAGCCCGTGATGGGCCGAATGGTGCGGCCCACCCTGGGGATGGGCCTGATGCGTCACCACCGCCCTCTCCCTCTACACCGTCCCATGGGAGGGGCTCTGACGGTGAGGACAGTGCTGCCTCGTCGCCAGTCATTGCATCTCCGTCGCCTGGCTCATCTCCTCCAACTGTGTCTCCGCTCGTGGAAGCTGCTGCTCCTGTTCACCCGATGCGCACGCGCCTGCGCAATGAGGTGGTCCAACCGCGAAAGCTCTTCGATGGCATCATTCGATACAACCCCACCAAACGAGCTTTTGCCGCCGAACCCGTCTCGCATTTGGATGCTCTTGCGACCCCAGCCTGGAAGAACGCCATGGATTCAGAGTTTCAGGCTCTCTGTCACAACAACACCTGGCGCCTCGTTCCGCCCCCTCCTCGTCACCATATCGTTGGCTGTAAATGGGTCTTCAAGCTCAAGCAAAAACCTGATGGCTCTATCGACCGGTACAAGGCCCGCTTGGTGGCCAAGGGCTTCACTCAACGCCATGGCATCGATTACACTGATACGTTCTCTCCAGTTGTGAAGCCTACCACCGTCCGCCTCATTCTGTCTATCGCCGTGTCCCGGGGGTGGAATCTACGTCAAGTCGACGTACAAAATGCTTTTCTCCACGGCGACATTGAGGAGGAGGTGTACATGTATCAGCCGCCTGGGTATGTGGATAGAGATCGTCCTAACCATGTTTGTAGATTGCAAAAGTCACTATACGGGTTGAAGCAGGCTCCAAGGGCGTGGTACTCCAAGTTAAGTGCCAAACTTCAGTCCATGGGTTTTATTCCCTCCAAGGCAGACACGTCACTGTTTATTTTCAAAGACAAGAGAATCATCATATATATGTTAATCTATGTCGACGACATTATCATTGCTGGCTCATGCAATCGTGCTGTGGACACACTCTTGGCCAAGTTGCGAGACTCCTTTGCTTTGAAAGATCTCGGACAGCTATCATACTTTCTTGGTGTTGAAGTAGCTCGACAGCGTGATGGTATTGTACTCACTCAGGCGAAATATGCAGCGGATCTCCTTCAAAAGCTCAATATGCAGTCATGTAAGGCAATTGCTACACCCATGTGTTCGTCAGAAAAGCTTAGCAGAAGCCTTGGTACGCCACTAACTGATGCTGATGCATTCAGTTATAGGAGCATTGTCGGAGCCTTACAATACCTCTGTATGACTCGTCCTGACATATCGTTTGCAGTCAATAAGGCCTGTCAGTTCCTTGCTGCTCCGACGGATGCACACTGGTCTGCTGTAAAACGGATCATGCAATATGTGAAGGGAACGATGAATGTTGGACTGAACATCAGAAAGTCAAGCTCGACAGAATTCAGTGTATACACTGACGCAGATTGGGCCGGTTGCCCAGACGATCGACGATCCACTGGTGGCTATGCAGTGTTTTATGGTTCTAACTTGGTGTCATGGAGCTCTAGGAAACAACCAACCGTGAGCAGATCGAGTACAGAGGCGGAGTACAAAGCCATTGCAAATGGCACTGCTGAAGTGACCTGGCTGCAGTCTGTGCTGAGAGAATTGGGAATATTTCAGTCTCAAGCACCAGTTCTTTGGTGTGACAATCTGGGGGCAACGTTCCTTACTGCTAATCCCATTTTCCATGCTCGGACGAAGCATATAGAAATCGACTTCCATTTCGTCAGAGAGAAGGTGTCTACAGGAGCACTGAAAGTTCAGTTTGTTTCGTCTCAGGATCAGGTGGCTGACATATTTACAAAAGCTCTCGAGAGAGAAAGCTTTGATCGACTGAAGTATAACTTGAACTTGGTTAGCACACGCTCGGATCGAGAGGGGCTGTTAAATGATGTTAGCCGTGGTAGATAGGAGCATATGTTGCGATCCTTATCTGTTAGCTAACCATAGTCGGTTGTGTAGATAGAGAGATAGAGTTCAATGTTTGTTATGATCCTAACCAACCATGTAAACCCTAGCTCTATGAGCGTATATATATATACAAGGCATTGCCTACCCTGTGAGGTACGGCACAATCTATCCCTCTCTCCTTTCGTTTATAGCTAAGTTACACAAACACTAAGCCCGACACTGAACAGTAACGACAAACAAGAAAATATATTGAAAAATTCGATGCCACAGTGGAAATATGATTTATCATCACAGTTGAAATCTGTAGTTATCATGCTCCCTCCATTCACTAATATAAGATGTTATAACTTTTTTTTTATTCGTATGTATCTAGATGTGGTTTAGTATGTATGTTCACTCATTTTAGTCTTTACGTAGTCCACATTTAAATATCAAAACATCTTATATTAGTGAACGGAGGGAGTACCTATTAATAGTAACTTAGTTCATAGTTAACTGTAGGTATCGAGCAAACAAATAATACAACAGGAATGAAATCAGAAGCACTTACTACAGGTCAAGGTTCCAACAAAATTATCATGCTCCTCAACATTCTGAGATTAGGCTTAGATTGAAAATGTACCGTGGAAAAGTAGTATAATAAGTTCAGCAGACAAAAAATCAGTAGCTACCGAATAGATCATTATGAGAATAATGTTAGACAAGCCTACACCTCGTCTCTGTGATACTGAAACTAGAATTCTCCTTAGATACACGTGCGCAGGAATCGGCCCAACATAGTTGTTGGAAATCTCCATGTGAAAACAGAAACCTGGCACAACAAGCTAACATTGTTATGCGGGGACAACACTATAAGAGGAGGGGTCACCAGTAGGTGCTCCTAGGTCTAGGTTGTATGCAGCAAGGGGCACAGTTGCACCTTCTTGTCTCTCAAGTTAGGACTCTTATTATTCCAAAGATAGAATTTGTATTCCTATTTTGTGGGTGTCTCCAAGCAGACAAGAAGTTATCTTAATTTATCACGTCTCCTCTCCCTTCTCTAACCTAGCCACATCACCTAAATCAATCTGATCCACGAACAGCACATAATGTGTAAAGGAATAAAAATATAGTACCATGAGAGAAACCGATGATTGTTGATGAAGAAGGGGATGCCTTCGGCATCCCCAAGCTTAGAAGCTTGTGAATTCTTGAATATTTCATAGGAGGGTCCATGAGGAGCCTCCCCAAGCTTAGGCTTTTATCCCTTCTTGATCTTCCTTCATCAGCTCGCAACTTTATTAGAGGGGTTAGTCCACAAAAACAATATCTTCCTTCAGTTCCAAAGAACATATCATGAACTTATTTTTTTACAACATTAGCTAGTGTCACAAAGGTCTAAGTAAAGCTCCAGCTTTTTAAAGAACTTCACTCTGCCCGTGAAAGAAGCAACGCAAAACTAAGGACAGAATCTGTCAAAAAACAGAACAGACTGTAAAGATGAATTTGTTCAGGGCACTTATGCACCTCAAATCAGAAAACTTAAAACTAGATAAAGGTAGAAAAAATCCTTATGGTTGCTGTCAAAAAATTTCAGCCACAGATGATGTTCTTTGATTGTTGGGATTTTCGAACAGTGAAGAATAGAAATCTGTTTCTGGACAGCAAACACACCAATTAGTCTTCCTCTCTTTAGAGTCTATTCTTTGCACCAAAAAACAAAACAAAAAGATACAAGGGAGTTGTTACAGAAGTAACATCACCCAAAACTCAAATAAACCAAAAAGAAACAGAAGGTAAAATAAAATGGGTTGCCTCCCATAAGCGCTTTTCTTTAACGCCTTTTAGCTAGGCAAAAAGGGAAAATTCAAGTTTTATCAATATCAACTTCAAGATCAAAATCACCAAGGACATCTTCAGAGGTAGAACTAGCACTACTAAGAGAATTCCTTGCTGATTCTTTGACTTCAACATTCTCAAAAACAGGATTTAAAATTTAGTCTCTCCTATATTTGGTTCATTGAGGAGTTTTTCAATGATAACAGGAGAACTAAGCTTGTTTATTTTACTCGGTTTCGGTTCAGAAACCTTGGGGACATAAGTAAACTTGGGTCCCCTTCCTGCTGGAACTTCCTTCTTTTAAATTCTGAGAGATGAAAAAGTTGTATCTACAGTATCCATAATTCTTCCAATTTGCTAATTCCCATATTTTGATCATCTTTGCCTTTATTGGTCTCAAGATTGTTAATCCTTCTATTTATATGTCTTAAGGATCCCTCAATCTTGCTACTACTATCAAGTAGTTTTTTATCTATTTCAGTTGTCCAATTCATACTTGCCAAATTTTTCTCTAAGGAGTCTAGCCTTCCCATGACATGTTCCATTGTTACTTCAGTTTTAGGTTCATTAATGGGTGGGGTCCCAACCAAACTTTCAGTGATGTTGCAATCCTGAACTGAGGGAGCGCCTAAGAAGTTTCCTCCTGTTAAAGTGTCTAGGACATACCTATACCAATTTGTGATTCCAACATAAAAATTTCTGAGAAGAATAGTATCTGAATATTTCTTTATGGAACGTTGTTCGGAATCACTAATCCTGTACCAAGCATCTTTTAAACTTTCTCCCCCTCTTTGTTTAAAAGTACGAACTTCAACTTCAAGAGACGGAGCAAAAGGGGTGGAACTAGCCATGATAACAAGGTAAAACCGAATTAAACAAGGTGCTGGAATTTTTTATTATTTTTTGTGTTTTTCAGTTTTAGAGCAAACGAAAGGCAAAACAAGACTAACATAAATATACTAAGCAAGAAAATAACAAAGTAAAGTGAAATGATATGTGAAACTCCCCTAGCTGAAGCTTTCAATTCCCCGGCAGTGGCGCCAGAAAAGACTGTTGACGGAGGACTTGGTAGTTCGAGAAGTCTTCTTCAAATTATCGGCAACGGCGCTAGAAAAGAGCTTGATGACGTGGATCACACGTTCGCTGGGGAACCCCAAGAGGAACGTATGATGCAGTATAGAAGCAGTTTTCCCTTGATTACAAAACCAAGGTTGTCAGATCCAGTACGACTTGGAGAAGGCTTAGCAAGGTGTCAACGACGCCATTAACAATAATGGGTTTATTACTTTCCTGCCCCACTTCCCTTAGCTTTGCTCGTTTTTGCCCCGCTCGCTTAGCTTTCCTCACTTTTGCCCCACTTTGCTCTATCCACTCTCGCAGGTGGCCAAATGGCGCGTTTCCGTCTGGTCAAGCTTGTTGACCGTTACTCGGCCTGATTGACTGCCCGAACTGCCCGAACTGCCCAAACGGGATATTTAGTCCCACCTCGATAGTTGGCAGTATGAACGACCTGTTTATAAGCCAAATTTGCTATGGCATATCGTTAGCATCGAATGAAGCGGTGCTGTACCGGGCCCGGGCGCCCTTCATCCAATGCTAATTTTTATGCTAAAGCCGGATGTGAAGCAAAGATTAAGACTGAAATTAGTTGTATTACTTGCCTAATGCATGTTTGTAGATTGTTTTTATTTTTTTTGAAGCAAACAGAAACTAGGGCCGAACAATGCTTAGACACACTAAATTAGGAGTATTAAGACTGAAATTAGATGTTCTAGTACGTATTAATACATAATGCACGTACTAGTATTGATTTACTAGTATTCCCAATGCTATTACTACTTCTTCTACCTCTTCGCGGTTTAAGACTGAAATTGAAATTTAAAATTGAAATTGAAATTTAAAATACATAAATTATGAAATCAAATTACTAGATATTCATACGTACAGAAGATCATATTACAAAAGACATTACTACTTTACTACTCTAATCCTAGTAATTTACTAGTACTAGTACTACTGCTATACTAACGCTAATAGTACTACTACTATCGGCGCCTCTTCGCCGGTGCCTAATCCTGCCGGCGCCTCTTCGCCGGCGGTGCGTCGTCGTCTTCATCATCATCGTCGTCATCCTCGTCCTCGTCGTCGGTGTAGTAGTCCAGCGGCGGCGACTCCGGCTCCTCCGGCTCCTCCTCCTCGTCGTCGTTGTCGTCGGAGGAGGAGTCGCCGTCGTCGTCGGAGGAGTCCACCGGCGGATCCTCCTCCTCCTCGTCCGAGTCCTCCGCCACCCCCCTATCCCACCAGGGGACGTAGCCCTCCTGGTCTTCGGCACTAGCGTCATCGCTAGGCACTGCGTCTTTGCACCACCACTCGTCCGCCATTGCTCTATGAGAGGAGTTGTGGAGAGGGTTTTCTCGGTGGTGTGGAGAGAACTAGGAAGATGGCAAGTGCGAACCGCAAAGGGAACTGCAATGTGGTTTTATCCTTCTATCGGTGAGACAATTTAGTGCACAGCGAGTTTCTCAAGGACATTAACCGCCTGCGGAGGCGAACCGACGGGAGAATCGCTTCGTTTTTTGCCAAAATCTTAATTTGACATGACATGACGTGGCTGCTAGTATTCGCAATGATGACATAATGTGAGTACAAGCTCTACACATATGACATGATGCGTCAAGATGCTTGCGACGCGTGTTATACATGTGTCGAACAGTTGACATGCATAGATGCATTGGTCAAATTAACTGCCTTTGGAGACGATCTGATATATCTGGACGTGTCACAAACATGTTTTAGAAAAACTGATGCGATAGGTTCATATTTACGTGCATAACTGCGTACGTGCATTCGTGCCATGCCACGCAGAGCGTTCTGGACGAGAACTGGGCGCGACCTGGCACCCATCCTCACACCCACAGTGCGCGCTCTGGGACACAAAAATTTGAAAACAATTGTATTGCAAGTTTATGATTTTTCCCTGGTAGTAGTACACTTAAAAGGAAGATCCCCCCAGGTTTTTCTTTTTTTGAGTTTTCCTCGATTTATTTGATTTTTTCATCGGTAAATGCTATTTAACTCATATAATGAGTGGAATATAGTTAAAAAGCTCAAAAATTCAAGATATTCAGGGATTCTGCCTCCCTTATGATATACTATGTTTGAAAATTGTGAGACGTCAATTTGAAATCTTATTCGGGGTACCTACTTCGCAAAAAATAGAGATTTTGGCACTAAACAGATAATGAAAAATAAAATAAAAAATATTTTTGAATTTTGCTTTGGCAAAGTTGTTTATAATGTCAGTACACATGTTCATGCCGAGTTTTGTCATCATATAAAGAAGGTAGCCATGGATATGGCCATGTCCATGGTCTTTGTGTTGAAAGCCATGAAACTCCCGACAAGGTTGTTCTTTTTGTGAACACTTCTTTTATAAAAACGTTATATTGCAAGTTTATGATTTTCCCTGATAGTAGTACACTGAAAAGGAAGATTCCCCCCAGGTTTTACAATTATTTTGAGTTTTTCTCCATTTATGTGATTTTTTTCGAAAACAGGGCCGAAATTGTTTTGTGACCATTCATATCTAATGGGTGCATTTTCCAACTTTTTTCTATGCAATTGCGTAGAATCATGGTAGACTATGTTTGTATGATTTCTCTATATTTTTTGGGGCAAACTATCACACACTTGTAGTTTAAATTTCATTTATTGTCGGTAAATGCTGTTAAACTCAGATAATGGCTGGAATATAGTTAAAAAGCTCAAAAATTCAAGATATTCAGGGATTGTGCCTACCATAAGATATAATTTTTGTTAAAATTGTGAGATGACAATTTTCATTCTTATTTGTGGTACCTACTTCACAAAAAATAGGGATTTTGGCACTAAACAAATAATAAAAAAATGAAAAATGTTTTTTTTTGAATCTTGCTTTGGCAAAGTTGTTTATAATGTCAATACCCACGTTTGTGATTATTTGAATGGTGGTGAAACCTCAAATAACCCCGTTGATCTGCTCAAAACCCCACAGTCCCTCTCCAAACCCTAGCGGCGATTTGTGACCGTTCGATCATACCCTAGCGCCGAACTACGTCCGTTCGATTGGGCGAGCCGGGACATGCTGGTTCTTCCATGGCTAAGTTATTGGGGGTAACTTGCTATCATTTTTTTCGAGAATATACTTGCTACCATTATACAAGATCAACAAGACAACAACTAATGCACTTAACAAATATTCGGCACTTAACAAATAATAATAATAATAAGGATTTTTGGCCCTTTATCCTTCATACTAATATTCATTGGGGCCTAATACATATAAACTAAAATGAACTACCACTCGTCCTCGTCGTTGGAAACCTCCACCGGGGCCGGGGCCTTGCCCTTTCCCTCCACCTTCATTTGGGCCTTGCCCTTGTTCTCCAGCGAGTTGTTCAGAGCCTTCTGCAGGTCCTCCGAATACTGCGCGGCTCTCGCCTTCTCTGTGCCTTCCGCGTCGACCACAGATGCGACCAGATTATCCACGAGCTATTGTTGCTCAGCGGAATGTCTGGCCTGCTCTGTGGCTTGGTAGTCGGCCCTTGCCCAGGCCATACCCATGTTCACCACGTCCTCCTCCAACTCCTCCTCCTCTTCCTCCCCCTCCTCATCGGACTCAAGATCAATGAAGGGAATGGGATTGTGAGCAATGGCCCGGCAGACAGCAAAGGTGCCCCTTCCCCTGCTCAAGCTCAGAGGATTCCTGCTCGAACTCGGAGAAGCCCTGCCCCGGCGCCAAGGTGTACTTTCCCTGCCGCCGCCCTCACTCGACTGAAGAAACCAAGGATAGTTGACGTGGCGGCGGCGGTTCGAGCTGCTGCCGCGACCTGGAGTGGAGCTGCTACCACCACGAGCCATGGAAGGATCAACCCAAAGATCAGAGGGCCGGGCTTGGGTAGCAAGGAGAGGAAGAGTTGATCACTGGGCGACGGGGGTGCAATGGGAGAGGAAAATGGCTCATTTTCTAGGCATCACTAGGCGACGTCTGGACCGATCGATAGTAGTGGTGACCGCTTACTGGGACATTAATTCGGCTCGCCAGACTTAGCGTGCGGCAGGACAGACTTTGCAAGAGAGCAGCTGCGCAGCGGTGCAGATGCGCGGCCAGGCCGACAGCGTAGGTGGCGATGCAGCTTTTTACCGGCCATTGAAGGCGCCCAAATTCAGGGACGGCGAGCAGCATGGACGCGCACGGCTGCATGCAAACTCTCCTCCTGTCTGGCCCTACCCCGGCCCCACTCGTGAGTAAGCAAAGGGAGAAAGACCATGTGGGGCCCATCGAAGGTATCCCTTGATTAAACAAGTGCCCCTGTCCGGCCCTACCCCGACCCCACTAGTCAGGCCGAGTAACTGTCAAAGGAGATTGACCCGACGGAAACGGCTGCTTGGCCGCCTGCGAGAGTGGATAGAGTGAAGTGGGGCAAAAATGAGGAAAGCTAAGTTAGTGGGGCAAAAATGAGCAAAGCTAAGGGAAGTGGGGCACGAAAGTAATAAGCCCCACAATAATTGACGTGGACCTGCACACAATCACAAACAATATACTTTGCCCAACGAAACAGAGAGGTTGTCAATCTCTCCGGCTTGCTGAACACAAAGAATTAAATGTGTGGATGTAAAATATGATGAGAGTGAATTATGACCAACGAGAAAATGATGATGAAAAGCTATTAAAACAGTTGTAAACAATGTGGTAAAATAGGACCGGGATCCACAATTCACTAGTGGTGTCTCTCCAGAAGATATACATGATGGGTAAACAAATGGCAATTGACAGAATTGTGGGCGCACAACAAGGCTATCATAAAACAATATAGTTCACCGTTTCATCTAATATGGGAATTATGTCAAAATAGATAGACCGTTATGCAACTGAATCGATGACTAATAATCCACTCCGGGATCGCTATCCAGCATGTCACCCAAAAGTATTAAGTTCCAAGCAACAGATCATTGCAATAAGCAAAGTGCATAATGTAAGCAATGTAAATAACATAAGGAAATCACACCGATGTTTTCTCCCTAGTGGCAACATCACATCTCGCAGTGCATAAACAGATATCTTTGTTTGTATACAACTTTGGCAGAATTTACTGAAGCCGGAGGATAAAATGGAGTTGGAGGAGATCATATCAGGCGTGATGGTCTTTCTACCTAATATGACATGGTCCGTACGTTCTTTCTTGCTTCTACTTTGCCCAATGTAATTTGGAAGTTTGAATTG
The DNA here is from genome assembly GCA_012064385.1 of Puccinellia tenuiflora. Lineage (NCBI taxonomy): Eukaryota > Viridiplantae > Streptophyta > Magnoliopsida > Poales > Poaceae > Puccinellia > Puccinellia tenuiflora. The sequence goes on along the minus strand of QRDG01002066.1, from coordinate 120,930 downwards.
TTACTTGATTGCAGCATACTCCTAAGTGTAAGGTTAATTCAGCCTCCTTTGGAGTTGTCTTAATCGTTTCTGTCAACCCGAGCTCAGACAAAAGAGGCATGAACCCAGTATCTAGCATAAATACTCCCTCATACAACACTAATAATTACTTGGCCAAAGCATCCACTAGAATCGGAGAGCATGCAAGATCATAGATAAAACACAACACATAGATGAACAAAAGTAATGACTTCCACAATTCATCGGATCCATGCAAACACAATCATGTAGCAGTTACAGATAATATGATCTTGATCATGATAGGCAGCTCACAAGATCTAAGCAATGGAGTACAAGGAGGAGAGACAACCATCTAGCTACTGCTCTGGACCCGTAGTCCCGTGGTGGACTACTCACGCATCACTCCGGAGGCAGGCATGGTGGTGTAGATGCCTTCGGTGCCGATTCCCCTCTCCGGTAGGGTGTCGGGAAGAGATGCAAATTCTCCCGAACTAGGGTTGGAGATGGCGGCGGCCTCAGACGTCTTCTGAAAAATATGATATTGTTTTTAGGGTTTTTAGGACGAAGACCAATTTATAGGTGAAGAGGCGACTCGAGGCGACGCCGGAGGTCGCCAGGTGGGCCCCAGGCGCGACCTAGGGTGGGGCCGCGCCTGGAGGGCGTATGGAGACTGGGAGCCACCCCTCCGGGCGTCCTTCGGGTTCCGTCTTTGTTTCAACTTGGAAATAAATCACGAAAATTTCAGCGCGTTCCGAGAAACTTCACAGAACAATTTTTCTGAAACAAACCGACAGCAGAAAACAGGAACTGGCACTAGGCATCTTGTTAATAGGTTAGTTCCATAAATCATGCCAAAATGATATAAAACATTATAAAAACATGTGGCACTGATATATTATAGATACGTCGGAGATGTATCAAGCTTCAAGGCCGTGATCTCTTCCTATCTGATGTATGGTCTCACCAACTACAAGCCCAGGAGTATGCAAAGTTGCACTATGATGGTCACCATCGCAAGCTTCACTTCAATATCGGTGATGGGTTTGGCTACGCCTGCATCACCGTGCAGCTAGTTCCCTCCCAGGGGCAGCCAAGGGCAAGCTGATGAGACTCGATCTATCGTCGAAACCCATACTCCAAGTTCGTAACCAAGTCTAACTGATGATACTCGATATTCTCGGACTGCTTTGCATGGATCGAAATAGCATTGCGTGGCGAATCCTTGGCGAACAACGACTAGGATCTGCTCGACAGAGAGAGGTGCGAGTAGGTGATATTTTAATTTTAAACAAGAGATGCCAATGGGGAGAGCAAGCGGGGACAGGGGATGGGTGGAGTGGGTCACTAGTACGTACCAACGTCATCGAATGTGCTAGAAAGCACGAGCCATGGCTAACGGCCGCGGTGGGCGGTGGCGGTGGACTGCTCTTCGTCATGGGTGCCGCAGCGGCGCAGCCACCGAGGTCGATCAGTTTTTCCGAAGGCGTGATGATCGGTGACGGTACCGTTGGGTTGTGCCCCAAGCAAAGGCGTGGATGTAGTAAGTAGCAGTTTTCCCTCATTAACGAACCGAGGTTTATCGAACCAGTAGGACTTTGAAATCAACAACAAAGTGAATGTTGAAGATCTCTGGCGCTTAATCTTCAACAGACGTGGACCTGCACACACTCAACCAATTACTTTGCCCCCAACAGCGGAAAGGTTGTCAATCTTTCCGGTCTCGCAGAAAACAAAGCGGTTAATTGTTGTAGCGACCTTGCCTTTTAAAATAGGCCAAGATCCCTGTGTTATTGTGCTAGTCCCTGGATCGAATAACTAGCACCATAGTTTAAGATGAAGTATCATATATTGCATCAAAATTCTATTACGTATGATCCAGAAAAATAAACATTACAAGTTGCATAGCCAAAGGCTAGCATGTTACAAAGTTTAGCAGCGGAAAACATATAATAGCATGGAGCCTCATCATCTTCATGTTCCACAGGCCGACATGTTGGTTGCAGACTCGAAACCCTAATCCGTTCCTTACTCATTATCGGAACAACCTGCAACAGTAAAAGCGTTGCAGCCAAAAATTGGTCAGTACAATTTGAATTGTACTGGCAAGTGATACTTGTGGGCTCATATTGGTAAACTCCTAATAACTATATGCATATTTGGCTGGTGAAGTTCAAGGCTATTTTTGCATAAAGCCAATTTTATCCTATCTTTTCCAACACTTTTCTTTTCAAAAAGTAATGAGATCATTCCATGGAACAAATCCAGGAATATCCTCCACACACAAGTTCATCAAATTTTTACTTAATAAATTGGAATGATGAGATCTCTTGTTGACATCCTTGCTCCGATACTCAAAATTGTCCGTAACCGGGGACACGGCTATGATCATAGTTTGACACTCTCGAGAGGTTGTGCACTTTCACCACTTGACTCAATCAGCCCATTCTGACCTTGACGCTTCTTGAAGTGAAAAGGAAAGGAGAAGATTGAGACGAGACCTTTCAGAAGCATTTCCCCGACCACTGCCGTCTTGACCCGTTCCCTCCTACATCCACTACATCTGCTTGTCAAGCCGGTCTGGTTCCACGCAACTTACTTAGTCAAGCCAGAGCCCATATGACTAGTGGCTGCACGGTAAGTTATCTTCACTTGGAGCAACTTCAATCTCTTTGTCCCTGGGTGGCCGTCCGCAAGTGAGCATCTCGGGTGAAAACCACCATAGAAATGGCCCCGAGTAGCCACTCAACTATAAACCTCCATCCACATACCACATCCACCCAAGTGGTTCGTTAACTTAGTAGAATTTTCATTACCAACTTTTATAAAACACTTTCTCAGCGTAGCAATGCTAATATCTACTAAGTTAACAAGTAGGTGCTAGACACTTAGGGATATTCTGGGGTAATACTAAACAGGTCTAGCATAGCATAGTAATAAACCTGGCATGCAATTCTACTTAGAAAAAGTAAACTACAATGCATATCAAAATACTTAGGAAATTTATTCAGTGAGCATCACTTGCCTTTGAAATCTTGTCGTTGCTCGCACACTCTTGTCAATGTAACTTGGAGCACTCCGTCCAAACTATACCACGCAAGAGATAACAATCAACACTCGAACAATATAACAAACATATAACAACAAACATGGGCTACAACAAAAAAATAGGGTTGGTTTTGGTCTCTCTGGACAGAACCAATTATTTGGGGTATTTTTTTAAAGAAAACAAGTTAAAAAGATTTAGAGAATTAAAACTATATAAAAAAAATACTCAAATTGAGTCTCTGATTTTTAAATCAACAAAATAATGCTCAAAATATTTTATAACAGAGGAATAAAATTACACATATTCTAAGGTTTCTAAAACTATTTTATATGTAATTTTTGGACTTATAGATTTAAAGATAGGCTAAGATTACTCAAATCACACATTTGAAATTTGAATAATCTAAACTAAGGCAAAACAGAAAACTAACAGATCCATAATAATCTACATATCCAGATGTTTTCAAAAATACGAAGTTTGTAAAATTTGACCAAAGTGATAAAAAGTTATGATGGTTTGAAGATCTAGGGGTTTTTCTGCAAAACTGTCTTTTATTTCTAATTCGGGAAAATCACAGAAATTCCCTGGCTGACTCGGATCTGACTGGGCTGCTGACTAGGCATGACGTGGCGCTGACTGGGCACTGACTGGATCTGATCTGGATCTGTCGGAGAACTGTCCCAGGAACTGGGTGTGTCTCACTAGGTAAGGAATCGAGTAAGGGGCTGAACACGGAATCAAACAACCCTCAACGTGCCTCGGCGACGGAGCTCATCGAGATCGCTGTGGGATGGCACTGTAGAGAAGAACACACAATGTTACCCAGGTTCAGGGCCCTCTTGGAGAGGTAAAACCCCTACGTCCTGATTTGGTTGTATTGCACTGCTTGCAGAGGTAAAGTACAAGGAGAGCTTGGGGAGCTCGAGGTGGCTAACAATGGCTATTTCTAGATCAACACTCCAAACCCTAGATCTCAGATCGACCAGATCTGAACCAACTAGAGACCAACCAGAACCGAACCCTTTGCCTGAACGTGCTCCCCCTCCTTTTATAGGTGTCTCGGACCTCTTCCCCCAAATATCTTGGCGGGAAGGGTTACCACATGGCGACGAAGGAGGAGGACGGGTGCACGATAAAGGGTGAGTCCATGGACGCGGTCCATGGCAGAGAGCGGCGTCACCAAAGCTGGGAAAGCCACCATCCAGCCAGGACGGTGGGCTGGCGCTGCTGAGCCTCGGGAGGCGCCCCACGGTGACGTCGCCCTTGGAGCGTAGCGGCAGATGGTCCCCTTATCACCAGAATGGCAATTCTTGTAGCTCCTTTGCTTGGCGCAGCATTGTTGACTTCTTTATACACGAGAATGGCAACTGCGGCGCGGTCGTCACCACGCGCTGGCGCGCCCGTGACTCTGCGGAGGGCGCAGAGCCCATGTGCGCTCTGTCGCGGAGACAGAGCTTGCTTCGTAGGGAAGGAACCCCGCGAGGCGGGAGGCCTCGCCGAGACTTTTGGCTTGATCCTTGGCAGAATCGACGGCAGCATCCGTGATGCCTCTCGAGGAGAGGTCCCTCGCGAGGCTCGCCAGGCTTGGAGAGCCTGGTCCTTAGCGAAATCTTCTGAAGAAAGTTATGGGCCCTGGCAGGCCGGCCCGTGGTACCCTGGTTTCCACTGTGCTGACAGTAGCCCCGGGCCCACGATGGGCAAGCCAAAGTCCGCGGATGCAGGCGAAACATCGGGGGCCCAACGATGCCTGCCTGGGCCGTGACACGTGGGGCGCAGCGGTTGCGCCCGAGGACACGATCTCCTCGGCTCCAACGGGCGACCCGGTGGGGCCCGCCACACCCTTGGTAACTGGCCAATAAAGCGTGCGCATGATGATGGTGCCCATCACTTCGTCCATTACTCCGCCGCACACTTCCCCCAAACGCCTCCTTCTTCCCAGAGCACACCACCTCCAAGAGTTCCTTCTCTCCTGCGACCATGGCGCCCAAGAAAGCGACCGCTCCCAAGAAGGACAAGGCTCCGATGCAGGCTGGCAAGTCCGCGGCGGCATCACGGAGTGCTAAACCCTAGGGGGCACTGCCGAGGTCCCGCATCAACTCGGCGGGGGTCGACAAGGTGCGCCACTTGGCGGCCGCGAAAACCAACGAGCACGGCGCCACCAGCATGAAACCAGCCGGCAGCAAGCTTCCCGAGGGATACTACCCCATCTTCCTCCACACTCTCTCCGCCGGTCTCATTCCTCCTTTCTCCGACTTCCTCATGGGGATTCTGGAGACATACCAGATCCAACTCCTCCATCTTCATCCCAATTCCATCCTCACCCTCTCCAACTTTGCCTACCTCTGCGAGGCCTACGTCGGCGTGCGTCCTTCTGTGGAGCTCTTCCACAGCTTTTACGCACTCCGGTCCACCGCGCAGGACGAGCGGACCGAATGCGTCTCCTTCCGCATCGCCGACGACAGGAGCAAGAACTACATCCCCATTGCGTGGAGCGGCGAGAATGCCATCGCCAAGGTGACGAAGAAGGTGGAGGACTTCCACCAGCGGTGGTTCTTCGTCGACACCAAGGTGAAGAACCCTCTCCTGGATATACCCATGGCGCCCCCGAGGAAGTGGGCGCGCTGGGCGAGCGAGGGCTTAGAGGGCCCAAAGCTTGACGCGGTGTGCGAGTGCCTGCGGGGGCTCCACGACGCCGGCCTCACCGGCCAGATGGTGGCGAAGGACTTCACGAGGCGCCGCATAGGCCCCCTCCAGTGGCATTCAGAGCCGATGTGGACGTACACAGGCCCGGAGGATGGGATGCGCCTGTGCACGGACAACTTCGCTCCGGAGGTGTTGGACAGGGTCATGGTGGCCCTCTTCACTACGGCGGCCATCCCAGCCCCAGCCGTCGACGAGGCTCGGCCGCTCTTCACCTTTGGGGAAGAGATGGTGCGCGAGCACTGCAGGGGCCTGCCCAGATTCGATGAATGGGGCATCGTGCCCGAAGGACACCGCGGGCCCCGCACAAACCCATGGGCGGCGGAGCTGGAGGAGATGGACGAGTCGCCAGAACCGTATGAGACGGAGGACTCTGGCGAGGGCGAGGCCTCGGGAAGCGCTGACCCCTCGGGAGGCCTCGCCGGCTCCTCAAGGAGCGCACCGCCTGAAGAGGACCTCCAGGTGATTTCCTCCAGCAACAACGAGGATCCCTCTCACGGAGCTCCCTCCCGAGGCACCACGGAGGAGGAGAAGGAGAGCAGCGGCAAGGGAGGGAGCCGCTAGGCCCGCTCCAAGTCCGCCCATGACAGGGACGCCGGGGCCGTGAGGGGCGCTCCTCGCGAGGAGGCAGAAGCGCCTCGAGAAGGAGCTAGAGCAAAAAGCCCCCAGCCGCCGAAGGCGAAGAAGAGGGTGTGAAAGATGGCTGACAAGTAAGCCCTGGCCCTTCTTCCTTCCTTTTGGATTTTGTTTTTGAATGCCCCCCTGAAGGATCTTCTGTTTGTCTTTCTTTTTAGCAACCTTGCGGCGCCGAAGAGGCGACGGCTCCGCAAGCATGGAGAGATTGTTGGCGCCGCCGTGGCGACGCCTGCGGCTGACGAGCCGCAGCGTGTGGTTACTCCTCCCGCGGATGAGCACCGCGCGGAGGGGGAGGTTGAAGAGGTGGCGCCGTCTCCAGCACGTGCCGCCACTCCTCCCATACTACAGGAGGCAGCGGAGGACGAGGCAGCGACCGAGGCCGCGCAAGCCTCGGAGAGGCCGGTCGAGGCGGAGGCCCAAGAGGCCACCGTGGAGCCGCCTCCGGAGGGAGAGGCCTCCACAAGAGGGGCTGACGAGCCTGAGGCCGCGGCAGGCGCGGCCACCACGGGAGGGGCAGAATCTGCCCCCGAAGAGCAGGAGGAGGAAACGCCTCCGGAGCCCACAGACGCCGGAGCCGGGGCGAGAGGACGCCCAGTCCCCAGAGGGCTCCTAACGCGGGCGGCGAAGGAGGCGCCCACACGAGCCCCCAGGTCGCACCAGGAGTGGCCGTGAGCCCGAGGCAAGGTGCCTCGGGTACCTCGCCGAGCGTCGAGGCCCCTGCGCCCCGCGGCGATGCGGGGATCTTGGCGCTGCGGGAGCCGCGCCGTCACGCAGCTCGCCGCAGCTCCGTCTTCAGCTAGGTGCGGCAGATGCTCAACAAGCTGGAGGCACAGTATGCCGAAGAGGAACTCGCCAGGGCGGAGGAGCGGGCGAAACTTGACGAAGCCTGGGCCCTCCTCCGCGAGAGGGTGGAGAGATGCCGCCGGCAGGATGCGACGGCCCGGGCGGCGCGCGAAGAGGCGATGCGCTTCGCCAAGGAGACCCGCGACATCGTGAAGCGGGAGGCGGCGGAGAGCATGGAGCAGCTGGACGCCGCACGGGAGGCGCTCGAGGAGGAAACCGCCTCCAAGCAATAGGAGATCTGGGTCGCCGAGCAAAAATTCATCATGGACTCCAAAGTTATCGAGGACAGCTTGAAGGAGCTCCGCGAGAGGCTGGACACTCGCGAGGTGCAGCTGACACAGCGCAAAGTGGAGCTAGCGCGACGCGAGGGAGAGCTCTCCCCCCGCGAGGAGGAACTGTGCCGGCGCGAGGAGCTGGTCCAGCAGCTCGAGAAGGACCAGGCCACCCGCAAGGAGGAACTGCTGGCTCGCGAGAGCCGGGTGGCCCAGGACGAGGCCACCTACGCGGAGCGCCTCGAGAAGGCCAACGACAGCCTCCTGGCGAAGCAGAAGAAACTGAAGGAGGAGGCCGACGACAGGGTCAAGCTCATCCGTCAAGATCTCGCCAAGGGTTTTGATGAGAAGGCCAAGAAGCAGGAGGAGCACTTCACGACGAAGCGCAATGAGCTCCAGAACCGCATCAAGGGGCTCGAGAAGGAGGAGAAGCAGATGGCCTCCCGCCTCCAGAGCGCCAGGGCCGCGCATGCTCGCGCGGAAGAGAAGGCCGCCGCCCTGGAGAAGGACCTGAACGATCTCCACCAGCAGGTGGGGCCGGTTGAGGACGCAGCGGAGGAGGCACAGCGCAACGTGCATATCACGCGAACCATGTCGCGCCAGTGCCAGCGCATGCTCCAAGACCCGGTGTCCCGCGCGCGTGCTGTCGGGGATCGCCTGGGGACCGAGGTCCCTTCCCTCGCCGCAGAGGGGAACGATGACGAGGCCAGGTACGCGTTCTTCTTCGAGCCATTCCTCACAAAGCTTGAAGAGACCACGAAGAACCTCGACGAACGCGTCGTGGAGGAGAGCCGCGATCTCCTCGTCCTCGCCACCTGCCGCATCTTTGCCAACCTCGCGAGGCTTCAGCCTTCCCTCGACCTCGAGGCCGTGACGGCGTCCGTCGACCTCAGCTGCCGCGTCGCGGTGAGCGAGAGGATGCGGAAGGCCGCCGAGGCGTATGCCAAGAAGTTCGACCAGGTCGAGGTAGAGGATGAGGAGGACGATGATGAGGAGGATGCCGCGGAGGAGGAGGAAAGCGCTGTTGTGGACGACGGGGGCACCTCAGGAGGCCCAACGGCCTGAGCTCTTTCCTGCAGCTGGATGTGCATGGGGCACATATTATCTTAGTATTTTGCTTGCAAAACCTTGTAAAGACTTGTTTAAGTTTCATTTGAATGCGCTTGTGAATATCCCTCGGGAGGCTTTTATCTTTCTCTTCATGTCTTTTTCGCTCTACGTCTTAGGACCCTCTTTTAGCGCTACACCATCGCCGCTTCGGTATGTGAGAGTCAGGGCTCCACAAGGCTGGGGGGTGCGTGAGGCCTCGAGAAGTAAGAGCTCCCGAGGCGCGATGCTCGGGGCTCCCCTTTAACGCGCAAGCAGCCCATGAGGCATAGGAGAGAGAAAAGGGGCTCGAGGGACAAAAACCAGTGAAAGGAATTTTAACCAAGTGTTTGGACTTAGCTTCGGGAGGCGTTTTTGCCTTGGAGAGGGTGTTGGTTCCCTGATGAGGCATTTTTGCCTTGGACAGGGTGTTGGTTCCCTGATGAGGCGTTTTCCTTCCCGAGGTTGCCTGAGGCTTGTTTTGAACCTGCTTTCCTGCGCTTGGACAGATAGGCATACCCACAATCAATACATAGCTAGATAACTCATTCGTGCTCGTAGGTTCCTTCATGTGTGTCTTGCGAGGAGAATAGGCACCAAGGTCCTTGGTGAGTTGACGTGCACAGGAGCTGGACCATGAGTTCAGAGCTCCTTGGGAGTTGACGTACATGAGAGCTGACCCGTGAGTTCAGAGCTCGGATCCCTTGGGGTTTGAGGCGCTGCTGGGATGCTCTTGAGGCACAGGCACCATGCTCAGCCCCCGCTCGCGAGATGCACAGGAGGGATCATACGAGCAAGGATGAAATGCAATAATATAACTGCTTACCGAAGCAACAACATATGCTGGCGCGAAGCGCAAAGGTTCAAAGTGACCTGAAACAAGGGTTCATTACACTAGCGTGGCCAGAAGTACAAAATCCGCCATGTCTGGGCATGGGGTTCCACATGGAGTGGCTGAGACTCTCGCGGCCCGAGGCGACGCATGTAGAGAGAGCTCAGAGGGGGCCCCTATGCGGGGGTGTTTTCGAGAGCCTGTGGTCCGCCATGTCTGGGCATGGGGATCCACCTCGCCAAGGCATGGTGCTTGAAGAAGTCACCTTGCCGAGGTGTGGTGGCTTGGGAGTCTTCTCGAACGGCCCGCGGCAACGTATAGTAGAGAGGGGAGCCCGAATATTTTCCTCGTGGAGGATGATGGCGCGAAGCACTCCCTTGATGCAAAAAAAATTCTCGTCGAGGACGATCAGGGGTAGAACTTGCGTAGGTGCTGGATGTTCCAGGGGTTGGCGATAGGGATGCCGTCCTCCGTCTTGAGCCGCGCGGAGCCAGGCCTGGCGATGTGCACGACCCTGTAGGGTCCTTCCCACATCGGCGAGAGCTTGTGGAGGCCTGCCCTGGAGAGGATTCTCCTCAGGACAAGGTCTCCTGCTTCGAGAGTGCGCGGGCAGATGTGGCAGCTGTGGTAGCGACGGAGGTCTTGCTGGTACCTTGCCACTCTCAGGGCCGCATTGCGGCAGAGCCCCTCGAGCAGCAGTAGGCTGTCGCAGAGTCCGTCCAGCTCAGCCTCCTTGAAGGCCAAGACTAGTGGAGAGCCGTGGGGGATCTCGCTGGGGAGAATGGCTTCAGCGCCATAGACGAGGGAGAACGGCGTCTCGCCAGTGGGCTTCGTTGGCATGGTGCGGATGGACCAGAGCACCGAGGGGAGCTCATCGATCCAGTGCTTGCCGCTGGCCTTGAGGCGGTTGAAGCTTCTCGTCTTGAGGCCCTTGAGCACCTCGGCGTTAGCTCACTCAGCCTGCCCGTTGCTTCGTGGGTGAGCCACCGAGGCGTAGCAGATTTGGGCGCCGAGGCTGCCGCAGTAGGACTTGAAGGTGCCGCTGATGAATTGCGAGCCGTTGTCGGTGATGATGCGGTTGGGCACGCCAAAGCGGCAGACCAAGATCCTGATGAATTTTACCGCTGATTTCACCGGGATGGTGTGCACGGGTTCCACCTCAGGCCACTTGGTGAACTTGTCGATGGCGACATAGAGGTAGAGGTAGCCCCCGAGCGCTCGCGGGAAAGGTCCCAGGAGGTCCAGCCCCCAGACCGCGAACGGCCAGGAGAGCGGGATAGTTTGGAGTCCTTACGCGGGCTGGTGAATTTGCTTGGCGTGGAATTGGCAGGCGTCGCAGGACTGGACGATTGTGGCTGTATCTTGAAGCACAGAAGGCCAGTAGAAGCCACTCCGAATGACCTTGCCTCCGAGGGTGCGTGAGGATGAATGGTGGCCGCACTCTCCGCTGTGGATGTCGTTGATGAGCTGGCGGCCTTCCTCGGCAGGGACGCACCGCAACGCAACCCCATTGGGGCGCTTACGATACAGGTCTCCGTCGTGGAGGCAGTAGGACTTGGCCTGGCGAGCAACCCTCTCGGCCACTGCATCTTCTTCGGGAAGAACTCGATCTTGCAAGTAGCTCTTGATTTCGTTGATCCAACCAGTGTCTTGGCGTACCAGGGTCATCAGCAGGCGATCGCCTGAGGGCAGCTCCTCATTGATGCTCATGTTGACCGCTGGTTGCTTGACCGAGGACCTGGCGAGTCTCTCCTCGAACACTCCAGGCTTCTAGGCTTCCCTTCTTGCCGCTCGCCTGGCGAGTTCATCTGCTTCTTGGTTTTCCCCTAGCGGGATATGCTTGAGCTCCATGCCCCTGAAGTGCTTCTCGAGTTTGCGTACCTCTTCAAGGTAGGCTACCATGTAGGTGTCCTTAGGCGTGTAGCTCTTGTTGGAGAAGTTGACGAGGAGCTGAGAGTCACCCTTGATGAGGATGCGCTTGATGCTGAGGGCAATGGCAGCTCTGAGCCCAGCGAGGAGGCCTTCATATTCAGCAATATTGTTGGAGACCTTGTCTTTGTCCTTGAAACACAGCTGGACGGCGTAGTAGAGCTTGTCGCCTGTTGGTGAGGTGAGGACAGCACCAGCCCCTGCACTCCGGGCCGCGAAGGCGCCGTCGAAGTGCATGGTCCAGTAGCTGGGCTCCGTCCCTCCTGAGGCTGTAGCCTCTTCCTCTTGAGGCTCTTCTTCACACATGTCCGTGCATTCAGCCATGAAATCAGCAAGCGCCCTGCCCTTGATGACCCTTGTGGTGTCAAACTCCAGCTCGAAGGGTTGCAGCTCGATGCCCCAGCTTGCGACGCGATCTGTTGCGTTTGGGTTGCGTAGGACTTGCTCCAGGGGGTACGAGGTGACCACCTTGATGGGGTGACCCTGGAAGTAGTAGCGCAGCTTCCTGGAGGCGTTGAAGCGAGAAAAGGAGCTTCTGCTGCATGGGGTAGCGCTCGCGAGCGTCCCGCAGCACTGTGCTGACGAAGTACACGGGATGCTCGACGAGGGTGGTTGTTGACGTGGCTGTGGTTGGCTCCTCTCGAGGCTCGGTGGAGTCCTTGGCGAGGTTCTCTTGAGGCCCCACTTGTAGAGGCTCGGCATGAGGCTGGAGGCTTGACGAGGCTGCTTCCTTGTCTAGGAGTTCTGGGCTTGGCGAGGCGGAGCTCTGCTTGGCGAGGACTGGCTCTTCCCTTTCAGCCACCAAGACCGTGCTTGCCGTCTGAGGAGTGGCTGCAAGATACAGCTTCAGAGGCTCGCGAGGGCGTGGGGCAACCATGATGGGTGGGCTCGCTAGGTACTTCTTCAGGTCCTCGAAGGCCTTTGCCGCTTCAGGGGTCCACTTGAAAGGACCGGACCTCTTCATGATCTTGAAAAACGGCAGCGCCTCTCACCGAACTTGGAGATGAAACGGCCAAGGCTGGCCATACATCCCGCTAAGCGTTGCATGTCCTTGAGGCGACGAGGAGGCTGCATCTCTTCTATGGCCCTGATCTTGTCGGGGTTTGCTTCGATGCCACGATGAGACACCAGGAACCCGAGGAGTTTGCCTGAAGGGACCCCGAAGACGCACTTGGCGGGGTTCAGCTTGATGTTTACCTTGCGCAGGTTGGCAAAGGTCTCCTCGAGGTCCTTGATGAGCGTGTCCTTCTCGCGGGTCTTGACCACGATGTCGTCGATGTAGGCCTCTGCATTCCTTCCCATTTGAGCCCCCAAGGCGATCCTCATGAGGCGCTGGAAAGTGGCATCGGCATTTTTCAGGCCGAAAGGCATGCAGACGTAGCAAAACACACCACAAGGGGTGAGAAATGCTGTCTTCTCCTCGTCCTCCTTCGCCATCTTGATCTAGTGATAGCCTGAGAAGGCATCCAGAAAACAGAGGAGTGCGCAGCCGGCGGTGGAGTCCACGATCTGGTTGATCCTCGGGAGGGGATAGGGGTCCTTGGGGCAAGCTTTGTTGAGGTCGGTGAAGTTGATGCAGAGGCGGCTTCCTCCGGTGTGCTTGGGGACGACCACACCATTGGAGAGCCAAGTGGGATGGACAACTTCTTTGATGATGCTAGCTTTCTTCAACTTCTCTACTTCTTGAACAATGAAATCTTGCTTCTCTAGCGCCTGGCGCCGCGCCTTTTGCTTCACGGGGCGTGCGTTTGGACACACGGCTAAGTGGTGCTCGATCACCTCCCTCGGTACTCCGGACATATCTGACGGTGTCCATGCGAACATGTCAGAGTTTGCCCTGAGAAAGGCGACGAGCGCGCTTTCCTATTTGGGAGGCAAGTTGGCGCCGATGGTGACGCTAGCCCCCGAGCTGTTTGCCTCAAGAGGAACCTGCTTCGTCGCGGCCTTCTCCTGAGAGAACAGCTGCTTCTTCTTCGCGGGGGGCCTCGGGAGGGGTTCCTCGTCCTCGTCAGCGGGGGACGCCACTGCGGCAGCCTTGTAGGCCGCTTGCGCAGCGTACAGGGCGTCTGAGACCATGCCGCGGATGATGATGGTGCCACCCGAGCCAGGAAGCTTGATGAGGTTGTAGGCGTGGTGGGTCACCGCCATGAACTTTGCGAGGGCGGGGTAGCCGAGGATGGCGTTGTAGGGCAGGCCTATGTGCGTGACGTCGAAGTCGATCAGCTCGGTGCGGTAGTTGGCTTGCGTTCCGAAGTGACCGCGGGCCTCACTTGCCCCAAGGGGGTCGTGAGACCCTCTGTCACCCCCGAAAAGGGCCTGGTGGGCATGAGCCGCTCGTAAGGCACCTGCAACTTCTCGAAAGTCTCGACAGAGATGACGTTGAGGCCTGCACCCCCATCTATGAGCGTCTTGGAGACTGCGATGTTGTTGATGGTGGGGGTGCAGACCAGCGGGATGGTGCCAACAGTCAAGGACTTGGGGTGGTCGCTGGAGTCAAAGGTGATGGGGTACTGGGACCACTTGAGGGGCCTGGAGGCCTCAACCCCGGGAAGCGCTGCCGCAATCTCACGAGCGAGTTGCTTGAAGTGGCGGTTGGAGCTGGGGGCCTGAGCCCCGCCGAGGATGCAAGCGGCCTAGCGAGGAACCTGGTAGCCCTCAGGAGTCTCGGTAGGGAGGTTGTCGTTCGCGGGCTGGACGGCGTTGGCTTGAGGGTTCTGCTGGTAGTTGTCGTCGTAGTAGTTGTTGTTCCAGCGTCGCCCCCCGCGGCCACCGCGGCCGCCACGACCTTGCTACCGCTCGCGAGCCTCGCAAAGCCTCTTGAGGTCATAGCAGTCCTCGGTGGCATGGGAATGCCTGTTGTGGTAGATGCAGAAGGGGCGGTCATCTTTCTTCTCGGGGTCCGCGGATGGAGCGGCAGCGCGAGACTGCTTGGCGTTAGGCTCAGCCGCAAGGACCGCAGTGGTCTTGTGCTTCTCGGTGGATTTCTTCTTCTTCTTGGATCCCTCGGCAGGGTCCCCTGGCTCGTTCTTGACGAACAAGCGGCCCTCATCAGCCTTGGCGCACTTGTCCGCCAAGTCGAAGAGCTTGACGACGGTGGTGATGTTGTCGTGGATGCCGAGCTTCTCGAGCATCCGCACGTCCGTGACCCCAGCCTGGAAGGCCGAAATGACCTGCGCGTCAGTGGCGTTGGGGATCTTGTTGCGCACCTGGCTGAAGCGCTGGATGTACTTGTGGAGAGTCTCGCCAGGCTTCTGGCGTACGCCGCGGAGGTCGTTGTACGTGAGGCCGTGCTCGTACGTGCCCTTGAAGTTGGCGACGAACCACCGGCAAAGATCCTCCTAGGTGTTGATGGACTCAGCGGGGAGGTTCATGAGCCACGAGGATGCGGAGTCCTTGAGGGCCATGGGGAACCAGTTCGCCATGACCTTGTCGTCGCCCCCAGCGGCTTGGATGGCCAAAGTGTAGAGCTACAGGAACTCTAGGGGGTTGTTCTTGCCGTCGTAGCGTGGAGGAAGATCCGGCATGAACTTGACCGGCCAGACGACGCGACGGTGGCTGCGAGTGAACGCAGCCGTCGTGCCGTAGGTGACCACGCCGTTGGCGAGGGTGGCGCCCCGCGGTGGTGACGTCCTGGACGGCGCGGTTGTGGCGATTCTGCCCGCGCTCGATGCTCACGCGTGCGTCCTCCGGGGCTCGCTGCACGATTTGGAAGTCGTGCGGCGACGACGCGTGCGATGCAGCGCGGTTGTCGCGAGGTGGAGCCCCCGCTGGAGCAGGTTGCGGTGGAGCTAGAGCGGGCGCGGGATGAAGAGGGGGTGCAGGAGGTGCGTCAAGCGCCACGTCCCCCACGCGCGCAGAGGGAACCAGCGAACGAGACGGCGCAAGATCGGCGACGCGAGCGGTGCCGACGAGCTCGGAGAGGCGGTTGAGCCAGGCTTCTTGAGCCTCCGGCGTGGGGCGGTACTGCAGCAGCTCCTGCGCCATGAGAAGCGCAGTTGTTGGGCTGGGCGTAGGGCGGCCCAGCGAGGAGGCAGCACAGTCCCGTGACGGGTGCAGGGAGGAAGCTTCCTCTTCTCCGAGGTCGTCCTCGGCGTGGTCGTCGTTGTTGTCCTCTGGATGCTCGACGCGGGGCTCGGGGTCGACGTGGCGCTCCGGAGCAACGCTTCCGCACGGGCATCCGCGCGGGTTGCCAGCAGGAGCGGTGGCGGCGCAGGCCGTCCGGCGAGCGAGACGTTCGGCGCGAGACGTTCGGCGCGAGAGCCGGCCATGGCTGTGTCGAGGTTGAAGATGCGCCTCAGCCCCCTACCTGGCGCGCCAAATGTCGGAGAACTGTCCCAGGAACTGGGTGTGTCTCACTAGGTAAGGAATCGAGTAAGGGGCTGAACAAGGAATCAAACAACCTTCAACGTGCCTCGGCGACGGAGCTCGTCGAGATCGCTGTGGGACGGCACTGCAGAGAAGAACACACGATGTTACCCAGGTTCAGGGCCCTCTTGGAGAGGTAAAACCCTACGTCCTGCCTTGGTTGTATTGCACTGCTTGCAGAGGTTACAGTACAAGGAGAGCTTGGGGAGCTCGAGGTGGCTAACAATGGCTATTGCTAGATCAGCACTCCAAACCCTAGATCTCAGATCGGACCAGATCTGAACCAACTAGAGACCAACCAGAACCGAACCCTTTGCCTGAACGTGCTCCCCCTCCTTTTTATAGGTGTCTTGGATCTCTTCCCCCAAATATCTTGGGCGGGAAGAGTTACCACATGGCGACGAAGGAAGAGGACGGGTGCACGATAAAGGGTGAGTCCATGGACGTGGTCCATGGCAGAGAGCGGCGTCACCAAAGCTGGGAAAGCCACCGTCCAGCCAGGACGGTGGGCTGGCGCTGCTGAGCCTCAGGAGGCGCCCCACGGTGACGTCGCCCTTGGAGCGTAGCGGCAGACGGTCCCCTTATCACCAGAATGGCAATTCTTGTAGCTCCTTTGCTTGGCGCAGCATTGTTGACTGCTTTATACACGAGAACAGCAACTGCGGCGCGGTCGTCACCACGCGCTGGCGCGCCCGTGACTCTGCGGAGGGCTCAGAGCCCATGTGCGCTCTGTCGCGGAGACAGAGCTTGCTTCGTGGGGAAGGAACCCCGCGAGGCGGGAGGCCTCGCCGAGCCTTTTGGCTTGACCCTTGGCAGAATCGACGGCAGCATCCGTGATGCCCTCTCGAGGAGAGGTCCCTTGCGAGGCTCGACATGCTTGGAGAGCCTGGTCCTTAGCGAAATCTTCTGAAGGGAGTTGTGGGCCCTGGCAGGCCGCCCGTGGTACCCTGGTTTCCACTGTGCCGACAGGATCGTCAGATCCAAATCCGACGGTTCAAATTGAACCGTACCGGTTCACTTAACTGGATCTAATCGTGTCTGTTTACTCTAGATCTAACGGTCCTGGATGCGTTGACTTATACCTGCCGGCGGTTGGTCACCGGAGAAGGGCCAGACTGCGGCCGGCGGCGTGGATGTCGACGTTCCCATTGCTCCGGCGGTCCTTGTGCCCGGAGGAGACATCTACGGCGTGGAGCGAGACGCGGCGGAGATGATAGACGTGGCGGCGATGTCGATCTTGTCCTGGAACGATGGTGCGGTGTGGCTGGAGCTCGTCGCGGCGACTCCGGTGAGCTTCGGTCTCGCTTGCCCTTGTCATCTCGGTGAACCTGGGAGGAAAAGGAGGGCATCACAAGGTGCGCATGGATACGTAGGTCACGAAGGACAACACTGCAGGGCTTGGAGCGGGCTCACCTTGTCGAAATCATGGCCGCGGAGGCGGTGATGTTCGGGTCGTGGACGCGCTCATCATCTCGGTATTCCTTGCAGCACGCGACGATGTCTAGGAGGTGCGCGCCGGCAAGGTGAGAAGAAAGGGCTGAAGGGGAGGGTGAGGGGAGGTCGGAGTTCGCCTAAGTCGAGCTCGACATGGCGGCGGACGTGCGGCAAAGGCGGTCAAAATTGGGGCATCCTGGGGACTCTCGGAGGGGGCTTCTGGGGCCAAACTGTATATGAGGCCGAGGACTTCTTATAGCAACAAACGGTGCGCAATTTGAGGCAGTAAAACGCCCGGAATCAATTCGGGGAGAAACATGCAACTATGAGCTGTTACGTGCGTAACTCACGCTGGAGGTTGAAGACGAGTGATGACGTCATCGCTGACATCATCGATCTTTTTCTTTTTCTATTTTCCGTTTTTCTTTGTAACTACTGATTTAGGCCTCCAAATTAGGTCAAATAAATTTTTAAAAAATTGTAAAATTCCCATTAGTCAACGCAGACATTTAGGAACCATTTCCAAAATATTCCAAAACTTGTAAAATTCAATTGATGCATAAAGGCTTATTTGACACCTTTATGTCATTTTATAAAATAGGGTTTTACAAATTCTTTTTGAACTTAAATAAAATCTAGAAAAATAGTATGAGTAATATCATTCAATATGATAAACCCAATAAAATAATTAGGTACAAAACATTTTATTTAAATAGAGTTTGATAAATCCTTTAAATACAAATACCCATTTTAAACATGGGCTTTATAAATATCCAAATAAATAATTTATTTCCAAATCTTGAAATTTGAAGATAAAGGAATATTTAAAATACTAGCAAAATGCCCA
>QRDG01002066.1:82617-102773 GCA_012064385.1 Puccinellia tenuiflora | reverse complement strand
AACGTCACGTCATCCATCTCTGTATTGTCTTGGCATGCTGCCTTCTCACGGCTGACTTTCATCAGTGCAAGCACTACGCCATTTCTAACGGAACTCTCATGGTTGGTCAAAACTTCCATTTGTAGGATTTCTTCCTATTCACAAGAGTTGGGTTTAATCTCACCGTATAGCTTACGTTTCGGCAAAACTTGCCTTACATAGGGTTATAGTATTCCAGTGGCTCAGGTTCATCGTCGGCTCTCTAATAGGTTTGTTGCTCAGATTTACCATTCCTCATAGTAAGAGCGAATGATATGAGTATTCGTCATGGGGGCCAGTCCATGTCGCACCCACTCATTACCTTGTACTTGGTTTGGTGAATCTCGTAGGCTAACACTCGGTCGATCTTACTTGTCCGACAGAGAGTTTCCAATCTGTAAGACAAACCTGAGTTAAACTATCGAACCTTTAATACTACGAGATTGCGAAAGCTCCTTCACACACTAGCTCACAAGCTATAACTTCTCCTCTGATTTCTTCTCCATTGGTGTAGTAAGATTTCCATGATATGTTTGAGTTGTTGAACCACTCGTTACACCCTTTGCATGGGGGTGGCCACCGATTGTTGCAATCCAAGAGGTAAGTCACTTCGGTTGGCATATTGGTGATGCTTGTGGTTGGGTTTAGCAGGGATGAGTGAAGATAGAAAGAGACTAAAAGAAGTTCTACCCATAACCAGCAGATCAAGGCAATTCATCTCCAAACAACATCTAGCAAACATCAAGCAACATGGTTCAAACATAACAAACAACCTAGTATTACCATACCAACCAAGTTGATATGATCAATACACTATCTCGATATTCGTTGTTCTGACAGGGTAACTAAATTGGTGGTCTCATCTATCTTTTGTTGAGTTCTTCAAGTTCTTCCATGGCCTTCCATGAAGCACAACTGTCTTGTGGGGATCTCCATCGTTCTGACATCAGTTGAGTTGAATCCACCAATAAGCTTCATTTGAAGTGATAAAAGATGTTTAGAAAGTTAATAGTAGATGAGAGTATAAGAAAAGGTAACTTGCAAATATTTCCTTTTGAATAAAATAGATTTTCCGTTCTAGGTCTTTTCCTAGTTCTAATCCAAACCTAGGGTTTCGAACCTACAGGCAACACAATGCTCTGATACCATCTGTAGCGACCCTGCCCTTTTAAAATAGGCCAAGATCCCTGTGTTATTGTGCTAGTCCCTGGATCGAATAGATAGCACCACAGTTTAAGATGAAGTATCATACATTGCATCAAAATTCTATTACAACGTATGATCCAGAAAAATCAACATTACAAATTGCATAGCCAAAGGCTAGCATGTTACAAAGTTCAGCAGCGGAAAACATATAATAGCATGGAGCCTCATCATCTTCATGTGCCACAGGCAGACATGTTGGTTGCAGACTCGAAACCTATAGCGTTCCTTACTCATCGTCAGACGAACCTGCAACGATAAAAGCGTTGCAGCCAAAAATTGGTCAGAACCATTGGAATGGATCTGGCAAGTGATACTTGTGGACTCATAATGGAAAACTCCTATTAGCTATATGCTTATTTGGCTGGTGGAGTTCAAGGCTAATTTGCGTAAAGCCAACTTTATCCTATCTCTTTAAAACATTTCTTCAACATCTAAAAATGAGACAATTATGGTATGAAAACCATTGTCTCTTCTACTCTTGTTCAGACTTCAAATTTTACTTGAGAAATTGGAATGTTGAGATTCTCCGTTGACATCCTTGTTCAGCTGCTCAGAATTGTCCGTAACCGGGGACACGGCTATGATCATAGATTTACACTCTCGAGAGGTTGTGCACGTTCACCACTTGACTCAATCAACCCATTCTGTCCTTGACCCTCATGTAGTGAAAAGGAAAGGAGAAGATTAAGACGAGACCTTTGGGAAATGTTCCCCGGTTCCTCTGGGCAGACCCATACAAGACAACATCCGCTGAGAACTGCCGGAATCGGGGCCTATAACTTACTTAGTCAAGGCAGAGCCATAATACCAAGTGGCTGCACTGGAAGCAATCTTCACACGGAGTAACTTCAAATCTCTTTGTTCCTGGGTGGCCGTCCACAAGTGCACATACTCGGGTAAAACCATAGACATGGCCCCGAGTAGCCACTCAACTTCGCCTCCAATAGAGCAAACCAATTCCACCCAGGTGTTTGTTTAACTTAGTAGAAATTAACTTTCCATAGTAAAACTCATAGCGTAGCATTTCAATAATTCTACTAAGATATTGTATAGGTACTAGACACTTAGGATTATTCTAGGGTAATACTAAACGGGTCTAGCATAGCAATACTAATAAAACCTGACATGCAATTCTACTTAGAAAAAGTAAGCTACAATGCATATCAAAATTCTTAGGAAATTTATGCAGTGAGCATCACTTGCCTTTGAAAACTTGTCGTTGCTCACACACTCTCTTCAACGTATCTTGGAGCACTCCGTTCACTCTAAACAATATAAACAAACAACAATAAATAACAACCCAACAAACAATAAAACAAACACAACATCAAACAAGGACAACAATAAAACAATAAGGTTGATGATACAAAAAGAATTATTGTAATGAGGTAGGTCAAAGTCCAAGGTTTGCAATTTGAAATTTGGTCAAATTGCAAACTAGGTCAAGTTTGCAAAACAAGTCACTAAAAGATTTTAAACCAATTTCAGCATGTTTATGATGAAATGGTTCAACTAAAATGGTTTTTGGGTCTACTGGTCAGAGGACTAAATTCTAAAACATTTTCCCAAAAGGAAACAATTAAAACAATAACAAAAACATTTTAATACCCCCAAAAGGGCATGAATACCATTTTAAAATAAGAAAGGGACGCAAAACATTTTATAAAATTTTGGGAAAGGTCTTACTGGATAGAGGACAACTATACAAAACTAGTCCAATTGGATTTACTCAAAAATCTAATTTTAAACTCAAGATATGGCCTAAACAAGAAATACAAGGTTCTGCAATTAACAAGTTAGTGCACGACTAAAATATATATTTTTATTGTACCACTGTATTCTACACATTCATACGAATCTGTAGACTACAAAAATATCGAAAACGGAGTTACGGTTGATTTGATATGGAATTTCTAAGATTGACCAACAATCTGTCCAAAGTCAAATCCGAAAATAAAAAGGTTTTGACACTTGGGAAAATTTGTATGGCCAAAATTATTTTGTTTGGGCATAATAAGGTGGTCTCAACTAATATATTATAAATAATATACGTGTAAGATTATAACATTTTGAGAGGCTCACCGACAAGAACGAATAGCGTCGGTGTCGAAGAGAGGACGTGACGCGGCTAAACGAGGTGGTCGATGTAGACGATCAAACACGGCCTCCGGGAAGTAGTTGATGAAGTTGTCGTAGATGTTCGCAGGAATGAGACGACAACAAAAGTACAAGATCTCGGGGTTGGTGGATTTCTGGACGCGCCAGAAAAGGAGAAGAACGACGGCGACGTCGGTCACCGGTGAGATCGGTTGAGCTCGTTCTCCATGGTTGGGCTGCGGGGAAAATTTGGAAAAATTAGGGGGGACTGAAGGAGGACACATATATCACGTAGGACATCATAGTGGGGCATGGTGAGGTCTCACCTTGTCGGGATCGTGGCAACGGCGGCGAAGTGGAAGACGCGTGGCTTTTCCTATATCCCGAAAAGAGATCTGATTTTTAGAAATAAAACCGTGCGTCAAAATGAAAAACTTTCTTCAGAAAAGTTGTAGGTATGTATTAGATCTACCTTATGTAAAAATCTCACCGGATTTGGTTGGGTGGTTGAGAAGAAATGTACGTTTTCCTCCGTCGGATCTGAAAGCTTGCGATGCAGATATCTCCGGCTACGGTGCATGAAAAGTGGTGATCTTTATCGGAATGGAAAGGTATCGACGAGATCTACAACTCTCGCGAAGCATGAAACGGCATACGAGCAAAGCTCGAATCGTGATGAGTGGACGATTGAAAGCTAGAGCTGAAATCGAAATTTCGACTTTGGATCAAGTGTGAGGCCGGGTCTGGGGTTTATATAGGCATGGAGGCCGGTGGGTAGGTAGTACCTAGGGTAGGGAGCATGCCAAAAAAACGGAATTGAATTTGTACTCTTTAATGAAAAGTTATGTGAGTTAATTGGGGGAGGAGAAGAAGGAAGGTGAAATAATGGGTAACGTACGTGCATGAGGAGGAAGACGACTGCGTCATCGGCTGGGAGGCCGGTCGGCCTTGTTGGGCTGGGTCGGGCTTGTTGGGCTGGTCGGCCCAGTTTGGGTCGGCCACCCCTTTTTTTTTCTTTTTTTTTCTGATTTTTCTTATTTCTTTCATACCTTTTGTTTTAAGTGTCCAAAACAACTCAAACCAGTTTCTAAATTTTTGTAAAATCAATATCTATCATTTGAAATATTCAAATACACTTTTTCAAGACATTTGAAAATTTGAATTTAAAATATTGCATATTTGCATAATTGACACCTTTATGTCATTTTAATAAATAGGTTTTCATAAAATCTTTTTGAACTCAAATAAAATCCAGAAAAACGGTATGAGTAATATCATTTAAATGATAGACTCAAACCAATATTTTGGGACAAAATATTTTATTAAATAGTTTTTGGTAAATCCTTTTGAATACATATACCCATTTTAAACATGGGTTTTATAAATATCCAAATAAATATTTTATTTCCAATCTTTAAATCTTGAAATAGGAGGATAAAAGAATATTTAAAATAATAACCCTCAAAATAATATTTTATGATGGTTTTTCTTAATTTTTGGAGACTTTATTTATTTAATAATAAAAGTTTTAAATTTTGTGATTTTTAAAACATTCCAAAATTTGGGATGTTACACTGGAGGAGTACCACATTGAGGCTTAATAAACAGTAGCTAATACTAAATCAAGTTTTTCCAATATGTCTACGTGAAACACATGTGCATTTTATTTTATGAGCACTAACCCTCTAATCAGTTTATGAGAAGTTTTGTGTGAAGCGAGTTTTTAAGTTCCAAAAGAGAGGATGATGAAGAAATTGAAGAATGGATCAGAGCTCAAGCTTGGGGATGCCCCCATGGAACCCCCTCTGAATATCAAGAACACTCAAGCATCTAAGCTTGGGGATGCCCAAGGCATCCCCTCCTCTTCATCGACTATCATCAGGTCATCTTCGTTGAACTAAGTTTTTATCACTTTACATATTATGTGCTATTCTTCAAGTGTCTTTTTGTTTTGCTTTCAGTTTTTTTTTTGTTTCCTGGTCATATTCATGTTGGATCCTAGCTCTATTTGTGTGGAGAGAGACACGCTCCATTTTTTCGTTTGAATACTCATTTGCTTCGCTTATATCTTTTTGAGTATTCTTAGCTACTGTTTGTTTGCTAGTAAGCTCTCACTTTAGCTTTTATCTTATTTAGAGCTGCTAGTTGTTGATGTTAAACTCTCTTGTTCTTCACTTATACTTGTTGGAGAGTTGTTTTTATTGATTGATTGAATTGTTGGAATGACAAAATGCTATACATGTGATAATGGAGTGAAATAAAAGCCTGCATAGTCTTATAGATCATTGTGTGGATATTTGATGCTTCTCAATTATTTTGATATATTAAGATTAATGCTTAAACTTGCTGGTTATTTATGTGGAAACCAATTAGTAAAGAACTATAGTCAAAATCTTGAAACTGTGTGGTACTTCGTAATTGCTAATTTCTAAAGCTAATATTTCCACCAAAAGAAATGTTTGGTCAACAAGGGAGACGGTGTGGAGGCTTATGCTTATGATTGATTGATGTTGTATGTTTATTCTTGTACCGGTTAACATCGTATGTTTGCTTGATATCCTGCTAAGCCCAAAAATTCCGTACTGAGAGGGAATACTTCTCGTGCATCCAAATCCCTGAGCCAAATATCTTTGCCATTTGTGTCCACCATATCTACCTATGCATGGTATTTCCTACCATTCCAAGTAAATTTGTCATGTGCTATCTTTAAAACTTCAAAATTTTCCCTTTTGTGTCTCTGTTTTTAAGCTCATGAGGAAGCAGTGAGATTCTAGATATAACCTGTGACAAGCAAGGTCATTTCCCCCCTTTCACCCGGTGTTGATGGTTCACGTCCTCACTTGAATTTGACCCGAGAGATGGCTTAAGAAAAATATAAATATAACTCACCATTCTCCTCCGCACAGTGCAAACCTGAGAAATTAGTCAAACATTGGTTAGTGATGAAACAAAGGAGAAAGAGGAGTGACCTCATTCTTCTAAAAACCAGCCGCTCTCAAAAGTCTAAAAGCCTTGTTTGTCATGGGTGACTAGCTAGTTTCTTTGCTGTGGAATCATTGACGAAAGCATGCACCGCTCAAAATTGTTTTTATCTCTGTTTAAAAAAATCAAAAATATCTAGCACATGACTAATCCCTGCTTCCCTCTGCGAAGGGTCTTTCTTTTACTTTAATGTTGAGTCAGTCTTCCTTTTCCTTCTATCTCCACCAAGCAAACATATTGTGTTGACCCTGGGTGCAGTTGATCATATTATATCATTATGATTAAACATGATTCTTTGTATTGACTTTATCCATGAGATAAGATGTTGAAAGTTGAACCTTTTGCTAAAACTTGCATCTTCCTTTGTGTTTATTCTCAAATACTTTTGACAAGGAACCATTACCTTTAAGAATTATCAAATATGTTGATCTCATTGCTTTCATGTCTCTAACGTACTATTCATGAAAGGTTTTTGCTTAGATAATTCAACTTGGTTATTCATTGCTTTCTTGCTATCAACTATAAACAATTGTTTTGGATCATTTCATTCATATCCTATGCTTTACATTACTATCTTGATCAAGATTGTGTTGGTTGCATGTCTCATAAAAAATTATTTTTGTTATCACTTACCTACTCGAGGACGAGTAGGAGTTAAGCTTGGGGGTGCTGATACGTGTCAAACGTATATATAATTTTTGATTGTTCCATGCTAGTTTTGTGATGTTGTCACATGTTTTTAGTATCATAATACATCATTTTATGCATTTTGTCGGACTAACCTATTGACAAGATGCCCAGTGCCATTTTCCTGTTTTTGTTGTTTCTGTATTTCAGAAAATCTACCACAGGAAATATTCTCGAAATGCACTGAAAATTTACGGAAAATTTTTATTCACCAGAAGACACCTAAGGACTAGAGGGCGACCTGGGGGGGCCACCCACAGGGCAGAGGCGGCCACCTGGCACGGCCTGGGCCCACCCTGTGGGTGGGGCCCGCCCCTGCTGCTGGGGCGCCTCCTCGCCCCCCCTCGACGCCTATTAATTGCCTCATGACCTAACAACGTCGGGGCGGCCATTATTTATCAGAGAAGTCACCCCGAGCCGCCGCCACCATAAACCCTAGTTCGGGGTGATTCTGAAGCTGATCCCAGCACCCTGCCAGAGGGGAGATCGATCCCGGAGGGCTCTTCATCGCCATGCCTTCCTCCGGGATGATTGTGAGTAGTTCCACCTTAGACAGTGGGCCCATGGCAGTAGCTAGATGGTAGTCTCTCACCCTTGTGCTTCATGTATTATGATCTTGTGAGCTACCTAAAATGATCAAGATCGACTATTGTAATGCTATGTGATGTGTTTGCTGGGATCCGATGGATTATGAAGTTATGATCAGATTGTGCATGATTCTTATATGTTCATTTATGTTCTTGCATGCTCTCTGGTGTGTGTAGTTGCTTTGGCCAAGTAATTATGTGTGTCTCCAAGAGGGAGTATTTATGCTAGATGGTGGGATCATGCCCCCTTTTGTTCCTGGGCACGAGTGACAGAAACGTCTAAGGGCGAGGGTGTGCTATTGCTACTATGAGTAAAACGGCGGTGTTAAAGTCTATTTTGATGTTTAATATTGCTTACTTCGTGCGCTTTACTTAATGCAAATGTCTGTTGCTTGCAACTTAATACCGATGGGTGACAGGCTGCATAGCGATCCCACGGTGGACTTTTTAGACAAAGATGCAGTTGGATTCAACGGTCTTTGTTCTTTGTCGTGATGCCTACATAAATATTACCATGTACTCTTTGTCATAGCTAGATTAAGTTTGTGTCATAATCTTGTCAATTGCTTAGCTATAATTTGTTTACCCATCATATGAGTGTTTTATCTATTTGAGAGACTCCACTAGTAAAATCATGGCCCTCGGTCCATCTTTTTACATTGTTTACAACCTCATTTACTTGTTTTTCATCATCATTACTCCTCTGGTCCGTTTCCATAATTTCATCCACTACACTACATGTTTAACCGCTTTGTTTTCAGCAAACCAGAAAGATTGACAACCTTTCTGCCGTTGGGGGCAAAGTAATTGTTTGAGTGTGTGTAGATCCACGTCATTGACGATTAAGCGCCAGAGATCATCAACGTTCACCTTGTTGTTGATTTCAAAGTCCTACGGGTTCGATAAACCTCGGTTCGTTAACGAGGGAAAACTGCTACTTACTACATCCACGCCTTCGCCTGGGGCACAACCCAACGCTATCATCATCCACAATCACCAAGCTGTAATTTGTTTACCCATAATATGCATATTTTCTCTTATGGAGAGACACCGCTAGTGAACCCTTGGCCCCCGGTCCATCTTTCACCATTGCTGCTTTCGTGTTACTTTTACTACTGTTCTCAAATCACTGCTGCTTACACCCCCTGTGTTACTTGTGCTTCTCTAGGTGTGGCTGAATTGACGACTCAGTTGCGAAGACCTTTAAGTATTCTTTGGCTCCCCTTGTGTCGAACCAATAAATGGGGTTACAGTTTCCCTCAAAAACTACTGCGATCCCCTATACTTGTGGGATATCAGTTTCCCACTACAATTTTTATTAATATAAAATATTTACAAGTACATATTTACAGAAAGGATATAAAAAAACTAAGGTACATAGGTTTGTGTCTCTAGCCAAATCTTAAACTAGTCAGCATGCTTGGCGTTGATTCTATACTTTAGCCTATTCATTTCTGACAAAAAGATAGCTTTCCACTTTTCAAAAGTGGGCCTTTCAGCACAAAAATTCTTTTATTTCTAATAATCCAAATGCTCCAGGCTGCAAGGATCAAGATATCCATGAAAAATGTCAGCTGCAGTTTTTCCTTCATATCTAATAGAGCATCATGAAGAGACTGACTCTGATTTATGAGAGGGCATATGTAGTCCCAACACCTAACTGCCATTGGGCATTTCTAAAAGAGGTGCAGCATAGTTTCCTCCTGATCACATTGTAAAGTTGCACAATTGTAGGATTGAAGCTGAAACCTTTCCTGGAAAGCAAGTTCTGGTATTGAGCCTGTCATGAAGTAAAAGACAGAAAAATATTTTATGTTTTGCCTGACATGAGCTATTCCGTATCCACTGAAACTGGATAAGTGCATGGTGAACACCTATCAGAACCATGTATGCTTTCTTGTTGAAAATGTTGAGTTACCCCAGATATATCTCCATGAATCATGATGAGTAAGCTATGAACTTTGCTGGGCATCCTCCCAAATTTCCTCAAGGTTCAAAAACTCCTGGTGAGCTTCTCTAGAAAGTGGAAGATGAAATAAATCTTCAAGGAACTCGCTTTGAATGGCATCAGAAACTATCAATTCAACATTTTGTGCAAGAGAGTATAAATGTGGGAATTGTTGATTCAGACAGCTGTCATGCCAAAGAGCCATTCCCAATAGAACATCTAGCCATCCCTTTATAGTAATCCACTAACTTGAGGTGCTCCTTCCACCAGAAAGAACCCCGCAGTCTTAATCCAGGGAGATTATTATCAGAGTAGTATGATTCCCAGACTAGGTTGGAATATCTGCTTTGTTATAGAATTTATGCAGGCTTTTTAGCATTAAAGCTTTATTCTGGGCTTCCAAATTCATTACTCCAAGACCACCATGACATTTGGGCCTACAAACAGTTTTCCATTTAACGATTGCTGGCTTTCTGTCATCCGGATCAGGTTTCCTCCACAGGCAGTGTCTCATGTATCTGTTTAATTGTTCATTAATAGTAACTATAATATGAAGGGTACACATGAAGAAAATAGGCATGGAAGACAGCACATATTTAACCATCTCAAGTTTGCCACCATAGTTCAGGAAGTTTGCAATACCACAAAGTCTTCTTTCCACCTTTTGAACCATGGGCATAAAGTAATCAAGAGTAGGCCTAGTAGTTCCAAGAGGAAGACCCAGATAGGTGAATGGAAAAGTTCCTTGCTTGCAGTTCATGGTCCTGATGAAAATTTCACACCTTTCATTGGGAATCTTCAAAGGAACCATCATGGATTTGAGGTAGTTTACTCTCAAACCAGTGAATCAGCAAAGTTTGAAGCATAGCTTTAAAGAACAGGAGCTGTCTTGAATCAGCTTGAACAACAACGAGAGTATCATCAGCATACTGAATTACGGTCTGGGCAACTAGGAGTTTCCAAACGTGCAGTCAACAGTCCTTGTTGCATTGCCTTATTGAGAATTGATTGCAATAAATCGGCAGCAAGGACAAAAAGCAGAGGAGAGAGGGGATCTTCTTGCCTAACCCCCCTCTCACATAGAATTTCTTCCCTGGAACACCATTCAACATAACTGAGGTAGTGCCATCTTTTAGTAACATAGCAATCATATTTATCCATTTGTTCCCAAAGCCTTTTGCCTTCAAAATCTTCAGAATTGCATCATGCTCAATTTTTTCAAAAGCCTTTTCAAAGTCTAGCTTGATAACTAAGATTTCCTTTTTTTTGAATTTTGACACTGAAACAATACTCAAACACCCAAGCAAAACAATCTTTGATGGATCTAGACTTTAGGAAGCCATATTGATTTTTATGCACCAACTTGAGGATGATTTTCTGCAATCTATTAGCAAGAAGCTTGGTCACAATTTTTAAATCACTGTTGAGCAAGAAATCACCCTAAAATCAGCAGGGGTCTTTGGGCTGTCAATCTTTGGATGAAAGAAATGTAGGAATCATTTATATTTTCTAGGCAGATGTTTTCCTCATGAAAGGCCTTAATTAAGTCCTTGATATCATTTCCACAAATTTGCCAGCAATGCTTGATGAATTCATTATTAAAGCCATCAGGACCAGCAGATTTATCATGGGTAAGTCCTTAACTACCTCTTCAATTTCTTCATTAGAGAAAGGTGCTTCTAACTGCTGAAAAAGTTCATTATCCACATTATGCTCCAGAATTTCAGGCAAGTCAAAGTGCATGATAGTAGCATCAGATCTACCCATTATGTCCTTAAAGGCATTCCATAGAACAACAAACCTTTCCATCATGATCAGAAACCTCAGCCTGGTCTTCATTCTTTAGACTTGCAATAAAATTATGCCTATGCCTTACAGTAGCTCTAGCATGGAAGAACTTGGTGTTTGCATCACCCAATTTTACCCAATTAATTTTCCCTCTCTGCTTCCAATAAGCATTTGTTTTTCAGGCAAATCCAAAAGATACTCCTTCAAGATATCTCTCAAGTTATTTTTTCAGTTGGCTCAATTCCCTAGATTCTTCAAAATTTCCCAAATTTTATTCCTCTTCAGAAGCATCCTATGTATATTTTTTGAAAATTTCTCTGCATTTTCTTCTAATTCTTCTCTGGAAGAATCCACAACCCTATTTTCTCTAACAATGTAATGATCAGATCCTTCAACAACAACAATTTCCTTACCCTTTTCCAAACTTTTGTCGTTTCTCTGCTGAGTGCATAGATACGAATGATCTGAATTGACTGCATTTTTTTAGTATGAAATAGCACTCCATAATTATCAACTGAATAAACTATAGGAATTCCAATCTCCAAATTTGGAACTTTTTATCAGCATATGCAATGTTAATCCCTGCAGGTAATTCAGAGTTTGATGACAGTGAGGGATATGGACTCTCCTCATATCATTTTAACCATTTATTTCACATTAGACATGCAATCAATCAATGACGTGCCAGCCAAGCCTCTACCTTCCTCTTTCAACGTGATAAATTTTGTCTTTCATCCAATACCCCTCTGTCTTTATCAGTGCAAACAAATTTGGATAACTAATGTCTAAACGGCCTATTTCTTTCCAAGTTATTAGTGCCCACAAAATATAATTTGACATCCCAAATTTCCTCATCGAAGCTACAATGGTAAAAAAACAAATTTAGCTAAAATTAAGGAATTGCAAACTCTAGATAAGCAAATCTGAAATAAAATGGACCGAAACCAGATCGAGTGGGGTAACTTACTCAACTCCCTCGAGAGAGCACGTGTAGCAATGGCTACCCGTCAGATTTTACAACCATACCCTTGCCACCACTATCATCGCCCACAAGGGGCAGAGAGTTCTTCGACACGAGAAGGGAGGGAGGGGGTCGAGCTGTCGCAATCCTCATTGCAAAACTCCCGCAACGGGATGCCACAGTACCACTGCCACTGCCTGAAGGCATCTAAGCTTCCATTGTTGGTGTCACCGCTACTATCATGTATGTCGTCGCCGGTATCCATGGAGTCACAAGAATGGAAGTGCGGGGGATAGAGTGATGAGGCCGTTCGTTCCGACCCGTTCCGGTTTAGACAGAAAGGGTGTCGTCAAGGGCAGTCTGCTTCCGACCGTTTTCTCATGTCACATAATCCTGACACCGGGGTCCACCAGTCAGAATTTGAATTAGACCGCCAATTCCTGATCAGTGTTTTTTGCTCTATGGTTACTGAATAGTTGTTGCTTTTTTACGGAAAAAATCGCATCTTCATGTCTTTTTTGAAACCTTAGCCCCAAATGTGGTGGCTTTTTGCAATTTTCTCGACTGACGTATAAATTCAGAGTTGAGCTAAGCGGGGCCTTATGGGCATATATCAGTTTCTTTTATGTCATCTACAGCAAGCAACTCTCTTTTCGTTTATTCAGAGGACGAATGATGTCCCTTTATTTGTTTGCAATGCGCAACCCTATAATCAGTACAAGTCTGGCCGTCACCATCGAACCTGAAGAACAAAAAAAGCAGAGTGGCAAGCTCTCAAGTCTCAAATGACCCAGTCCGGCATTCCGCATTGGTGGCTGTAACGTTTGGACCGGTGCTTCACCATGCGCAGCCCTCCACAGGGCTTCTCCAGCAACTCCACGCCGGTAAACACGGCGAAGCTATCGCAGTTAGGGTAAACCCATCCGCCGCCTTCCATGTGCACCATCTCCTGAACCTGGCGAGGAAGAGCTTGCCGGAGCCCAGCGGCACGATGTAGGACATCACCGCGGTGCACTCTGCTGGCTGCGCGACGTCCTCCCATGCGCCCCGCAGCACCGGTGGCGTCACCGCCGAGGCGGAGGCGGCGAGGTCGATGGCGCACAGGCGGTCGTCCTGGGACGAGAAGCCGAACCAGAGGCCGAGCTCGGGCACGTACTCGGCGCGGCCACGGAACGGCAGTTTCCAGTCCATGGCACGGCTCCACGCGCCGCTCGCCGTGTCAAAGGAGTAGGTGCCGGCGCCTACGGTTGATATCCAGATCTGCGAGCCACCCACCACTGCGTGTCATCGATAATGCGGTCGAACGCACCGAGATGAGAGAGGAGCGTGCCCCGTCGCAAGGTCGCAGAAGTCTTCGTCGTCGTACTCGTCGTCGGAGTCGTAGGGCACGTAGCTGGGGGCTCGCACATGGGGAGGCGGCGGGAGGGAGTGCCAGTACCAGTCGGTCGGCTCGCGCGACTTGGACCCGCGCCCGTGTATGAGGGCCTCGAAGCAATGGCGGCCGCGGGGGTTGGCATCGATGACGTAGACGCTGTCGCCGCCGACGGGGAAGGCGAGCGGCACGATCTTGCTGGCGTGCAGCGCGGGCATGATGGAGACGGCCGGCGTGGCGGCGTCGTAGAGGACGGCGCGACCCTTGTGGTCGAGAGCCAGGATGCCTGTCTTGCCAAGGGGCAGGAAATCCATGCCGCCATGCCGGTTGACACGGGACAGTCTGCCGGGCCGGGTTTATTGAAGGTCATGGCGGCGGTGGGGAGATGAAAATCCTCCTCCATTGTTGCTGTGCCATCGCTTGCTGGTCGTGACTGGAAGAAGGTGTCAGATCCCGCTAGTCGAGATCGACGATAGCTCCTGATGTAGACCCAATCGATGAATTTTGGGGATTTTCTATGATAAAAGTAAAGCAACTAAGAAACTAGGATTTCTCTCATAAGCATATTCCATTCGATAGCCCGGTCTTTCCCCACTGGGAGCTTAAGTAGCAGGTTCAGGTTACAGATACATTGAAAGGTAAGAAGTACACAGTAACAAGTGACTGGGCGGGAAGATAATGACGTGGCCGGAGTCTTCGCATCTTGGCCGTTGGAGGACGGTGTTAGCTGGTAGTCGTCCGATCAACATATTCTGCTTGAAATGGTATAGAGGAGGACTTAAACAGAGATGCAGCTATGTAGTATCTGACATTGCCCGTTCCTTCAGATGACACTTGCCCTCAAGTGTCAGAACTAGGAAACCAAGACTTTAGTGTGTTGGAGTAGAATTGAGGAAACACTTTTTGATGAAGTTTGCGTCCTCCCAAGAAGCATCACTGGGTGTGAGATTTGCCCAGTCGATCAACCACTGTAGCTAGAATTCCATTCCTCGGGAAAGACCTGGTCTGAAGAACTTGAGCAGGTTCTGTCTGGATCTTGCCGTCAGAGTTGACGAGAGGTAGCCCAGGTTCTGGAATGGCATTCTTGCCCAGATGCTTGTTCAGTTGGCTTACGTGAAAAAACAGGATGGATCTGCACGCCTTCAGGTAGATGGAGTCTGTAAGCCAGTGTGCCCACTTTGGCCATGACCCTGAAGGGACCGTAAAATTTGCTAGTCAATTTGATAGACTGCCTAAGACCAAATGCTGCCATCCTGTAAGGTTGCATCTTCAAATAAACCATGTCCCCCACCTCAAGAGTGCGTTCACTACGCTTCAACTCAGCATACTTCTTCATACGAGCTTGTGCTTGAGTGAGGTTTTCTTTGAGTTTAGTGAGCTGTTGTTGTTCTCTGTCAAGAAATCCTTGGCTTCAGTATCTTCAGGACCAGGAATTGCAATCTCAGATCAGGTTGGAGGGGAAATCCATATAATGCTCGAAAAGGAGACACTTTCAAAGCTGTGTGTATGTAGTGTTGTACCACCACTCAGCTAAAGGTAACCATGCAGCCATTTTTTTGGTTCTTGAAACACCATGCATCTGAGGTAAGATTCGAGACATTGGTTCACTCTTTCTTTTGCCCATCCGTTTGAGGGTGGTAAGCAGTGCTAAGCTTGCTGGACATTCATGGATTTGAAAACCTTTTGCCATAAGTTGCTTGTAAAAATTCTATCCCTGTCTGTCACAATGCTCACAGGTGGACCATGGAGTTTGAAAACATTATCCATAAATGCTTCTGTCACAGACTGGGTAGTGTATGGGTGAGCTAGGGCAATAAAGTGAGTAGATTTTGTTAATCTGTCCACGACCACTAATATTACCTCCTTGCCTTGTGACTTTGGGAGTCCTCGACGAAGTCCATGGTGATATGCCTCTAGGCCATGTCGGGTGTGTCCAATGGCTCTAACAAACCTGGTATTTGACAGTGTTCCACCTTTGATCTTTGGCATACAGCACATTGTGAGATGAAGGTATGTGTATCCTTCTTCAGTCTTGGCCATAGAAGATCCTTTTGATTCGCTGGTAAGTAGCAACCATCCCTGAGTGGCCCCCAATAGGAGAAGCATGTAGAGAGTGGATTATTTGTTTTTGAGTTCTTGGTCTTTGCAAATGTATATCCTGCCCTTATAACGCAAAATGCCAGCAGTGAGTGTCATGTGTGGGACAGAAGTAGGAGAAATGGAGAGCTTCCGTAGCATCTCCTGGCAATGGTCATCAACACTATAGCTGTGTTCAACTGTTTCAATCCAGGTTGGTGTGACAGTTCTTATTGGCATAAGTGAGTCTCGTCGGCTAAGAGCATCTGCAGCTTTGTTCTCTTTGCCTTTCTTGTATTCTATGGCATAATTTAACTCCAAGAGCTTCAGTAGTAATTTGTGTTGAACACCATCAGCCACTTTCTGCTCAGTAATGAACTTGAGGCTTTTTTTATCTGTCTTGATCAACAATTCACTGCCAAGAAGGTAGTGCCTCCATTTTTTTAAAGCTTCCAGCATAGCCAAAGCTTTCTTGTCGTAAGTAGACAATGCGGCTGTAGTGGGACCCAAGGTTCTGCTGTGATAAGCAAGGGGCCTTCCTTGTTGCATCAACATGGCTCCAATGCCATTGCCCGAAGAGTCAGTCTCCAATGTGAATGGTAATGAGAAGTTTGGTAGTGCCATGACTAGTGCAGAGATGAGACTTTGCTTTAAGGTGTTAACTGCTTGAGTATGGATTTCAGTCCAGATGAAATTGTTCTTTTTCAGTAGATCATGAAGTGGGCGACAAATGATGCCATAATCCCGGATAAATCTGCGGTAATAACCTGTGAAGCCCAATAAGCTGCGTAGCTGAGTGAGGCTTTTGGGTATTGGCCACTCCTTTACTGCTAAGATTTTCTATGGATTCGTGGAGAGACCAGCTGAGGAAATCACATGCCATACGAACTCCACCTTTTGTGTTGCGAAAACACACTTGCTGCGCTTGGCAAATAGCTTGTTTTGTGGTAGAACTTGCAAGACAGTTCTCAGGTGCTTGACATGGTCAGCTTTGCTTTTGCTATACACAAGTATATCGTCGAAAAACACCAGCATAATCTTCCTCATGTGGTCAGGAAACACTGTATTCATCAGGGATTGAAATGTTGCTGGCGCGTTTGTTAAACCAAACGGCATGACCAAGTATTCAAAGTGACCAAAGTAAGTGCGAAAAGCTGTTTTGTGGATATCTTGGGGGTGCATTCGAATTTGGAGGTAACCGGAGCGCAAGTCCAGCTTGGTGAAATATGTGGCTCCATGTAGTTCATCAAGTAGATCTTCGATCACCGGTATTGGAAATTTATCTTTGATAGTTTGGAGGTTCAGCTTCCTGAAATCGATGCACAACCTCCAAGTACCATCCTTCTTCCTTACCAGGATAGCAGGAGAAGCGTATGGTCTTTTACTAGGTCTAATGACAGCCGAGTCTAGTAGTTGTCTGATCTGGTTCTCCATCTCAGTTTTTTGTTTATGTGGAATGCGGTAAGGACGAATTCGAGGAGGTTCAGCACCTTCCTTGATGGGAATGGCATGGTCACAATCTCTGACAGGTGGTAACCCCTATGGTTCTTCGAAGATATCTAAAATTCTTCCAGAATCTGAGCTATTTCAACATCTTCAGTAGCTAATTCAGGTGCTTTTGCGGATATAGGAAAAAGAATATATCCAGTGGCACCTTTGGCAAGTTCTTTGTTGAGATTTCAAGGATATAAGCTATACACCTTTCTGTAGTGTATCATCTTTGAGGAGGATCTTCTCTTTACCATTGAGTTTGATCTTGATCTGTCTGTAACATAATCAAATTTGACTGGATTGTGTTTGCACATCCAGTCACACCCTAGGACAATATCAAACCTTTCAGAGGTAAGATCTTGAAAGAGTTATTGAAGATGTGTCCCTGTATAGTGTACTCAACATCTGGTACATGGGCTCCAGTATGCAGTTCTCCTCCCCCAGCCACTATCACTTTCTCAAGGTTATTAGTGACAGTTTTGCAGTTGATTTTTGTAGAGAACTTAAGGTCAATGAATGTATGTGTACTGCCCGTGTCCAACAAGGTTGTGGCTCTTTTGCCACCAATGAGCACCTTAAGTGTGAAAGTATTGTGTGAGCTTTTGCCTTTGACTGCTTGCACTGATATTTGCATTAGCTGTTCCTCTTCTGTTGGACTAGTAGCTGGGTGGTCTGGGGTTTCTTCAGTGTTCTCTGCTGCAGAAGGTATGCTTCCTCAGTTTCCTGTTCTCCCTCAGTAGTCATGAGATTCAAGTATTTGTATTGTTGGCATCTATGCCCGAAAAACCATTTTTGTCCACAGTATTTGCACAACCCTGGCTCTTTGAATTTTATTTCAGGTCTGGCTGCTGGCTTGTCAGGTTCCTTGAGAACAGTGTTGTGTTCCCCAACTGGTTTGGGCCTGAACTGAGGAGGTCCTGAATAAGCACTCCTAGCAGAGGAATTGACTGCATTAAATTTGCGAGTAACTTTGTACTGTGGCATTTGCTCCTAGCTCCATATCACGAGCATAGTCCACTGCTTCATACAAGGATGTAGGTTTGAGTGGTTTCAAGTAATGCTTAATTTCTCCCTTCAGTCCATTAATGTAACATTTGATGTAATACTCTTCTCTGACTGTGGGGCTTTCTTTTCTATAGTTTGCCATTTTGTCCTCAAACCTATCTGTATACATAGATACAGTACTGAATCCTTGTTTGATTGTATTGAATTCCTCCACAGCTTCATATGAGTTATTGCCAGTAAATCTCTGCACTATTGCTTGGTAAAACTGTTCCCAGGAGAGGTTTTCTTCTAGTACACCTGAATTTCTCAGCCAAGTGTCAGCACGACCAGTGATGTACATTTGTGCATAATCCAGTTTTGCTTCATCTGGAATATAGACCATAGCAAAGTACTTCTTGGTGGTCCTCAACTATTCATGTGGGTTTGTGCCATCAAGCCTGGGGAAATCCATTCGAGGTGCCTTTGCAATTGATTTGTAGAACTGAACATCCCTGTCAGGCTCATAATTTCTGTTGTTTCTATGATGATAGCCTCTGTCAGGAGGTTCATATCTTCTGTCTACTCTCTGTGGTGTTGCCTGGGGCATGAAATTGTGGGTTATGTGGAGGAGCTAGCTGGTGAGTGTAGTTTGGGTTTTGAGGAGGGTATTGGTGGAAATTCTGATGTTGGTTTGGGAATATTTATGGGTTTTGTGGGTATAGGATGTCCTGGTACATAGGAAACTGGTGGTTTATGTGGTGGGTGTTTGGGTGAGGTGGGTATGGGTTCCATGGCTGAGAATTGCCCTGATAATTCGGAGGGAAAGGATGGTTTGGTGGTGGTGGAGGGTATTGGTTCCATGGCTGAGAGTTGTCCTGGTAGTTAGGAGGGAAAATAAGGTTTGGTGGTGGTAGTGGTGGTGGATTGGCTGTGTAATGGGTGTAAGTCTGGTACTGCCCTTCCTGCTGATATGAATCGACAACAAATTGCTCATGATACCCGTGGTCGTTGTCATGCTGATCTTGGTACTGAAAATCATACCTTGGAGATTCTGCGGCAGCTCGTCGTCTCCAATGGGGAGGACCTTCATGTCCAAAGGTTGTCCCTTGATTATCTTTCTCTTGTGATGATGGACCAGCTGAAGCAGTTTCATTTGCGTGCGCTGCTGCCTTTTCACGATCCGCGAGCAGCAATGCTTCCAGACGAGAGAATTGTTCGCTCAAGGCTGCTACTTGTTGTTGCACGCCGTCGACCTTGCTCTCAATTTCTTCAGTTTCATTGTTGACCAACTCGACATCGAGCTTGAGGGCTGCCACCTCTTGCACATCGACGCGCTCTTCGTTTGTCTTGGACCTTGCCAATCGCGCCGTCACCGCCTCCGAAATCCGCCTCCCAATGGTGTACAGATCGAATGTTCCAACGGGATTTTACCGCGGGAGAAGTGTTCTCTGGCAACCGTGAAACAGATCGAACTACACCCGAGTGTGCCACCGCCGCCTCCGTCGACACACGTCAAAGGGACGTCACCGCCGCCTTCGCCACCGTCGACCGACGCCCCGCCGCGGCGAAAAGGGTGAGGAGGGTGGGATTTTACGAGAGAACCCAACCACCTCCCTCACTCCGATTCGAATCGCCAACAGGGAACTGGATCTGGAGTTCGTTCCCCCCAATTCCGGATTTCTGAGGTAGAAAAAATTTTGGCGTAAATCTACTGGTCTGATACCAATTTATCAGATCCTGCTAGTTGAGATCGACGGTAGCTCCCGATGTGGAGACCCAATCGATGAATTTTGGGATTTTCTATGATAAAAGTAAAGCAACTAAGAAACTAGGGTTTCGCTCATAAGCATGTTCCATTCGATAGCTCGGTCTTTCCCCACCGGGAGCTTAAGTAGCAGGTTCAGGTTACAGATACATTGAAAGGTAAGAAGTACACAGTCACAAGTGACTGGGCGGGAA
>QRDG01002066.1:0-79773 GCA_012064385.1 Puccinellia tenuiflora | reverse complement strand
TCTCTAAATGTAGTATATGAACCAAACGACACAACATTAGCAATATCTTTACCTAATAACAAAGTAAGAGTTGCTTCTCCCAAAATTTCCGTGCAACTTTATTATTACCCTTATTTTCGATCATAATTACGGGTGCTGCCACCTATAAGTGAATCATCATACCGGTCGCTTGTTTTTCTTCTCCCCACCTCATCCTCCCGCCCGAACATATCCATCCCCACACCCAGGCATCCACATCCGGTCGCCACTCGTGACCCGTCGATCTGCAGCCACCGGCGACCTCCACCACCTCCCCGTTCTTCACCGCCCGT
This sequence comes from Puccinellia tenuiflora, assembly GCA_012064385.1. Taxonomy (NCBI): domain Eukaryota; kingdom Viridiplantae; phylum Streptophyta; class Magnoliopsida; order Poales; family Poaceae; genus Puccinellia; species Puccinellia tenuiflora. The sequence goes on along the minus strand of QRDG01002066.1, from coordinate 79,462 downwards.
TCTCTATCTTTTCAATCTCCAGCAGATGAGCATCCCGGGTCGTATGCGCTCTGTGGTGGCTGCAAGGGCGACGGTAGGGTGCCGGCGTGTAGGCGGGGAGGTGGAGAAGAAGCGCCACGCTGCAGCACAAGTCCACCATAGGTCCTATAATCAGCATCGTATTGAACCACGGCAGCCCGCAATAGCAACATCTAGTTTAAACTACAACCGGTGCATATTCTCCTCAGCTTCGTCGTCAATGCAGGCGGTACCTATCGTGTATGTCCCGTGTCAAGGTCTGGTTCAAAGTAATCAAAGGGGAAGACCATGGGCGATACAGAGGTCTTGATTCATCGATTTAATTCCTTGCATTAGATTCTGCACAAATTTGCAATTTGTAACAACTGCACAAATTTCTTTTGAAAAAAAAGGAGGAGCTAGCTTTGCAGATCAGTTCTTTAACGTTGAAGTTCTATCAAATTGTGGCATCAGGACAGTGGACGTGGCAATGATTGGATGTCCTCCGGGCTAGCGAGAGGTCAAGCAATTTCTCGCAGATGCGTCAGGAGAAGATTTAGTTAGCGATCTAACAGCGTCAGCCTCGCCGGAGTCTCTTGCTTGATTTTTTTTTTTTTTGATTACTCGGTATCCTTACAGGCAACTCCTAAGCCAGTGAGATTCAGATCAAGTGTTTGCTCAATGCGTGACATATGTTGTCTACCTTCGCTGCTTCATGTGTGATCTAATTTTTCTTTCTTCTCATGTATATATCCAGAGTCTTGTTTCTTCTATACAATATGTCAACCTACTAATCAATTAATCCATATCTTTAGAGAGCTACTGTACATATTTACTGTATTGAAAACTGTTTAGAGCTACAGGAGGATGTTTCAAGTCAGTCTTCTTGAACTAATGTATATATATTTATAACCCAATTTGGTTGCAGCAAGACCTTAATAAGTATCTGCTCATGCCACACACACACTTATATTCCCAAGATTATACGAGAAAATATAAGTATTTCTAAATCACATGGAACTAAATGTTATAATATTTTTTTAAAAAAAATATCGGGAACAGGTGCAATGTTTGCGAATTGATATTAGCTTCGTCATATTGCGAAACAAATACTGGACTATTTCGTCACTGCTTCTCAAGGAGTGCAACTTTCTCATAAGCAAACTTTTGGCTTTTGTAGTTGTAATTTATATTTTCCCAGTGTATTCCAGATTAAAACTATCATTTACATTGTTTTGTTAGGTAACACATAATGTTCTTTGGTTCAACGCATGAGCATATTTGCTATATATAATATAATAAAGGGAGAGTTGTTTTTCCTAAAAATTCGTGTAACATTGAAATTACCCCTGAAGTTGTAGAAATTACGCACCCTTACCACCGTTAAGTGGAAAAAAGTATATTTTCAAAAATTCATATGTCAAATTAGTTTTGTAGTTTTATTATTGTGGTTTCCATAGCGAAGCACGGGCAGTGTGCTAGTATGAATAAAACAACACTAGCATAACGACAATAGCAATATTTCAATGTATAAGACCATAACGACATGAATATATAAGTATCTTTTGATTGATAAAGTGATGATATCCCAATCTTACAATATAGCTTTGCGGTCGTCTTTTTGGAAGCGATTGATGACATCCTCACCTATCATACTTCTCTTGAGCTTCAGCATGAGCACTACTAATCTCACCTTAATGTTTATTCAATCTCGACTTCATGTTGCAGTTATTAAATCCTTTCTTCACAAAAGCATCTCCACCGGGTCATCTTGTTTTATCCTTGAACAAATAACAAACAAAGCAGAAAGCTCTATCTTTTTTCACACTATACTCAATCCATGGAAACTCTGTAAACGAACCACCGCAAAAGCGATGCTCTTTTCCACCTTTATCTATGAACTCAAACATGTGATTCTTTGGTTGACATGGCCCCATCTAAATATATCTCCTTCTTACGCTATCTTGGTCATTGACTGCATGCATTGAGATGGGAATCCGCTTCCCAGGATCATGTTCGAGTGCCTCCGAATCTGTTTGCATCGGTTCATCATCTTCATCAATAGATTAATCATTTTCTACTTCTACATGAGGTGTTGAGGTTTCTGCTCTACTCTCTGGTTCTTGCCATAGCACCAATTGCAAATTGCTCTCAATATTAACAGGAGAAGTACATGAATTAGATGTTGTTGTTGTCTGATTTGGCGTGGACATTTCATCTGTTTTTCTTGTCTTTGAAGCCTTTTCCGACATTGCAAATATGCTACTACCACCAACACCACTCTTCTTCTTCTACGGTACAAGAAAACAAGAAGGAAAATTAAAAACTTGCATGTAAATATATAATCAACTGGCAGGAGCCAGGAGCAAGCAATTAAACAAATAAGGCATCAAGCAATCCAAGAAACTGGGGATTTGGGCGCTGGGCGTGGGCGGCCGTCTGCGCCATCTGCGCTCGCGGACGCGGGGCAGGGGGAGGGGGCGCGGCGCGGCGCGAGCAGGGGGAGGGGCGCGGGCGGGCGGTGGACGGGGCGCCGCCACCGGGGGCGCAGGGCCGTCGCTTGGTACGGGCTGCGTCGGCGATTCGGCGGCCGGCGGCTCGTCCTGCCGTCCTGGTCGTCAGTTGTGGATAGGGCAGACGGAGCACAAACGGCGTCTGCGAGTCTGCGTGCGTGCGATGCGAATGACGGAACGAGCTGTGTGCGATGCGAGCAAGTAATTGGGCCAGGATTGCATGTGCGTGCTGGGATGGGCTCGTTCTAATATGTAAAAAAAAATCCTTGTCAAAATCATGGGTATTCCATGGAATACAGGGGAATACCCCTGCCGCTGCCCCTGTCCTGTTGCCAGCCGCCAAATAAGGTCCTTTTTCAGCAAGTTCAAACCATGAACGGCACCTTGCCATGATGAAGCCCTGGAGAAATCACTGTACGTATTGTGCAATTCTCTATCCGGGAAATACTTTGCCTTTCGCAACCTTGCACACAAACTCTATGGGATATTCCTATAATTCTCCAAGCTGGCCTGGCTAAACAGCCTAGCTAAAATCGTGGAAACCAACCCGCAAAAAAAAAAATCGTGGAAACCAAGGCCTCCACACATCTTTGCAGTATCATCTTATCCCACCCTGAAAAAATACAGAATGTTTTAAATGTTTCAATATTTTCATAATGGCGCGATGTAAGTTTCCATGGCATTCAAACCATAGTTTTTTTTATGTAATGCATTCAAGTAGCGCCTACACTTTCTCTTCAGTTTCTCAATCAAATATATAATGTACAAAACACAAAATTATTCTTCCATCCAAAAACAAGTGTCTGTTCAATATGGTCTGTTGCCCTTTAGTTACGCAAAACAACTTTTTTGTTTTTGCGAATCAATTACACAAAACATTGGAAATTGTTTTCTCTCTGTGTCCTGTTCTATTATTATTCTTCCATCGCTTTGTTTACCTATTACGTATGATGCTTAAAGACAATGGAAAAGCCAATGGGAGGGACATCCATGTTTTGCACAAAGAGTATTTGATTTGTTTCTTTATGTATAGTATACCACAGAACGAAGTCATTGGACATTATAAATCGAACTTTAGATTAACTATACCAAAATTGTTTTTCCTGTTTTTAGTTTATTTGAGTCGTTGGACCCACCATTGAGATATGGCATGCATACCCCAAACGTACTATAACCATTTATCAAATTTAAAAGCATTTAAATAGACGTTGACGGAGGAAAATTTGTAATATGTAAACTATTGGTATGAGAATGGGGGAAGTGAGGAGGAAAGCTGCATGTGGAAGAAGGGCATTTTGGTCCGAGAAAGTACATATTGGCATTTGGCAATTCTCCAAACTCCGTTTTTTTGTAATTGCATTTTTCCTATTGGTCAAAATTGCAATGGCATATATCTAACTAACCTTTATCAATACGGCATTCCTTCTCCCCCTTGCAAACAACTTGCATCTTCCCTCAAAAAAATAAAAATGCATCTGTCCTGGTTAATAGTACGGCTAACCTAGACTCAGACAAAGTGTAGAACATCTACTCTCAAGTTCTTATGCCATACATGCAATGTAATATAATTTCACATACTGCATGTTGTTAAGTGGCTCATGCCTGAAATTTCTGGTAAATAAAAGGTGGACCTAGCGAACCAGAATTACCGAGGTTGGAAGATGGTGCTCAGATACTTGACTGGCTTCAGGACCCAGATCACTGTTCGACATGGTCTGTCTGGTCGAATCAACAGAATCAAGAGCAGACTGGACCAAATCTCAGAGAACCAAAAAGAATACAAGATCGACCATTCACCGTCAGGAATATGGACGTCTTCCACCACAGCCCTTGCACCGTGGTATGTAGCGCAAATTTAACACAATAATTATGATTTTTAAGTCTGTTTGCTCTATCTGAATTACTGAAGCCACTAGCCAACAGAAATGATTTAGAGAATAGTAAACCTTCTAACTTATTTGATGCTATTTCATTTATATTTTCAAAACTCGGTACTCCTTCCCATATGAACACAGGGAATGTTACAAATCTTGATTCAGAAAATACAATGTGTGCATGTAAATACATGATAATTTCTCTTAAATATTCACAACACTAGCCATCGCATCTTGCACTTGCACAGGCTAACAATTTTAGCAAGTAGAAATGGTTAACAAACTATCTAATGCATGCGAGAATTGTAGAAATCATAAATACAAGAGTCAAAAGGTTTGGGAAAGTTATAATGAATTATGTTGGTTAAGCATAGGGGAAAATGCATTACATCTTTAATTTAGTTCATGTTGGTCGTATTAGTAATAATTAATATTTCCCATCAAATAATAATAACTAATATTAGGCCTGTCCATTTGGAGGCGATGTGGCATCTCCCGTGATGCCTACATGGCCTAGGAGGTGCCAAATAAGCAAGGATAAATGGAAAAGGTAAAGGAGGTCAAGGGCTGCTCAATAGGATTAAAGAGGCCTAAGACAAGTTTCACTATTCATGCGAGAAACAAACTATCATTAATTATTAACATGATGAACATGAAACTATAATAAAACTATAATTCTCCAAGGTTAGCTACTAGTATAAATAATTATGTGAGGAATACAATTTGTCATGCATTGAAAATAGAAAGGTGCACACTCTTGAAATCACACATATACACTTTGAGCTGTTTCTTAAAAATATTGATTATTGAAATACCTTTGAAGTATATCTGATCTATGAACCGAAATATTTACAGGGATAGCCTGCAGAAAGTTGTGGGGCCTGAGAAAGATGCAAATACTGTACGTGAACTGCTGCTTCATAAGGGTCATCTCCAGCAAATGTTCATCTCCATTCTGGGGGAGAGTGGTGTTGGAAAAAAGACACTCACAAACGAAATCTGTAGTGGTCATGAGCTGGGGAGTAAGTTTGACGTTTTTGTGTGGTACAGCATGCCACCGGATTCCAGCATGGAAGATCTCCTCGAAGAAGTCTACAAGAGAGCATACGGAGCCCTCCACGAACAAAATGAAGCTCCTCCGGAGAAAGGTATTGATATCGTTGATAAGCTCAGTAATCTCCTCACTGGTCAGAGATATCTGGTAATTCTCGGTGGCATTTCCTCCAAGACCATCCTGAATTGCGTGGGGGCAAGCTTGCCAGACGACAAAATAGGAAGCAGGGTGGTGCTCCTGTTGGAACCTGAATGCGAGGAAGTCGCTTGGCATGCCGCTACCCTGAACCTGCAAAAAGGGGGCATTGAGGGTATCCACAGGATGAGCCGCTTGGATGCAAATACAAGTGGAGAACTGTTCCGTTCGAGGGTCTTTGCCGAACAGGGAAAGCACAACAAGGACACCAAGGAGAAGACATATGAAGAGTATGTGTTTGATGTAACACAAGGCCATCCTTTGGCCATAGTGGTTCTGGCCGGACTCTTACGATACAAGGAGAAGCCCGTCGAATGGGATGCAGTGCTCCAGGAGCTCAGACCTGGAATGGAAGAAGCAGAAGATGGTGAAGACAACCCAATAACAGGGCTTCTGTTGTTGGACGTGAAACGGCATGAGTGGAGCAGGAAGGCCTTGCAGCAGCAGCAGCAGATGGCCGGTGCAACGGAAACAAAGCTGTCCAACAGAATGGTGATCGAGAGGATCTTGTCGGCGAGCTTTGATGACCTCCCTCAAGACATCAAGTCGTGCTTCCTCTACTTGGCCGCTTACCCCATGAATGTCTCCCTTTCTGCTCATCATATCGTGCGGATGTGGACGGCTGAGGGCTTCATCAAGCCAATGAAGGGCAGGACTCTGGAGGAGATAGGACACAGCTACCTCAAGGAGCTGGTGTCGAGATGCCTGGTTGAGCTGACAAAGAAGAACGCCTGCGGTGGCATCGAGTCAGTCATGGTTCACAACCGCCTGCTAAGGTTCCTGCAATCAGAAGCTCGAGAGGCGAGCTTCATTGAGGTTCATGACAGAAATGACATCCTTGCACCAGCATCGGTGCGCCGCCTCTCTATTCAGGATGACAGCGGGACCTACACCACATTCAGCAATAAGTTCCCTAAGCTGCGTTCCTTCATATGCCGCGTTGCAGGTGAGAGCAGCTATACGTCCAGTTCCAGTCAGAGTAAGAAGGAACGCCGCAAGTTCCCTTGCGGGCCTAGGCTCGCCTGTCCCGTCGCAGAGGGAGTAGCAGGAGGCAGCAACCTGAAGAGCCCCATGTCGTCGAGCCATGATCTCAAGTTCCTCTACGGGTCCAAGTTCCTTCGCTTAATCTCCGTGCAGGGCTTGAGGCTTGAGGAGTTACCCGACGAGATCGGTGACATGATTCACCTACGATACCTACGTGTTGAATGCCCTGGTCTGAAGAAGCTCTCTCGCAGCATTAGAAGGCTGCTCAATCTGCAGACGCTCGACATAAGCAAGACCGCAGTCGTAGAGATCGACCCACAGTTCTGGAAGATCAAAACGCTGCGGCATGTGCTGGCGGAAAAGCTCACGCTTCCACTGTCACTCGTGAACGAGCTGCCTGAGCTACAGACTCTGCACGGCGTAAAGGCTGGTGAAGGAAAATGGGTCCAAGGAAGCTCTCCACTGGACAAGATGACCAAACTCAAGTCACTGGAACTGCACGGTTTCAATGCTGCCAACCACGGGTCTGCACTGGAGGGTGCTCTCAATAACATGTATCTCCTTGGGCACTTGAAACTGGAAGGTGATGCTATCCCATCGTGCTTGTTTACTGGGCCCATCCTTCGACGCCTGCAGACTCTTGAGCTAGATGGCTCTGCGAAATGGCCTGAGGTCAGTTCGGATATCCTTTGCAAGGTCCGCCCAAACCTTGTTGGGCTCAAGCTTCAAAACAGCAGTCATGTGCCCAAGGGGTGGATGGATAAAATGGAAGCACACGAGCTGATTCTGCCTTGTGAATGAGCAAACTCTCCTTGCATGTCCTGTCAATTCATTATCAACCTCACTGCGAGTAGGGCAAACAGCGAATAAGAGTTGCGGGTGTTGTGCGCTTTTTACATAACTAAGAAACAGTATATCGTGTTGTTCCTGCTTGCTTGCTTCGAGTTTTCATATCAATTTGTTTGGTGTAGATGAACCATTTATGTAAAATAAAATAAAAAAACGAGTACATTTGCACTCAGGGGGAATGGTATTTTTCTACTATCCCAGACCCACTTTTTTTAGCACAAAAGTGGTCTTTATTCATGAATGTTCCCATGGCTCAAGGAGCCATACAAAACAACCACTCTGATTTTTACTCTGTACTTACTGTACTACAGCTAGTTTCAGCCACACCTTTCCTTTTGGCTGTAATACAAATAGGGAATAAGAGTTGTGTGTTAAAACTGAATGAAGCTGCGGCCTGCTCATTTGGTGTGCTGCTTTATACATCTCAGAACAGTATATTGTGTTATTTCTCGAAATAAGGTGCTGTTGTTACTTGGTTGCTTCGAATTTTCGTATCAATTTGTTCGGTGTAGTCGTGTAGATGAACCATTTATGTGAAATATAAAATAAATATAAAATACTCCCTCCAATCCATAAATTTTAGTTGCTATGACCATGCCAAGAAACAAGAATCCCATTTAAACCGAAACAAATCAAGGTTGACGTGAGAGGATCAACAAACAGAGAACTTGTGCAATACTTTCAGATCGTAAAGTGGGATTTTCAACCATAGAAAACTCTCAATAAAAGATTTAGGAGACTGATTTGAACTACTATGTAACTATTGTTCAAGCGATCCTAAGTAGCTTTAGATGGAATAAAGATGGAAGAACATACACATCAAAGCAGTCCAAAAATTATCAGTTTGTCTCAAGATAGTTGATCATTTTCAAAAAATATTGTTCAGTGTGTCTGCATAACATGGATCCAAAATCCAGAAAATAGAGATGCAGCCTCTCGGCCGTAAAGCCCACCCAGAATCATGTCAAAGCTAGCTGTGACACCCTTGCACTTCTTCTTCTGGAGCTACATGTGGGACTACAGGATGCACCTATTATTAATTTGCGGAGAAAGAAAAATGTACCTATAATCTGCTGCTCCGTGTACAACTCCAGCTGCTCCGTGTACAACTCCAGCATGACGCCCGACTACCACCGGTCGAAGTAGCAGCTCAGCTCGTCCATCCATCACCTGCAACAAAACAAAAAATGAAAGGTTCAAACCAATGTACGGCACAGGAAACTATTGCTCAACACACAAACAAGATTTACTAGGCGAAACCCAACAACTGTTTATCAATTTGGGCCAGGAAATAATCTGTGCGCTTCATAGTTTGACAGTACAGTCCTACTGCCGGTGCATCAATGCTAAGAAACAAGTACATTTTAGTTCACTAGTAGATACAAGGCCTTTGGTCCAGAGCCTCATTGGGCTCTAATCCCGGATAGGTTTTGGACCGGGACTAGAGGGGGGACTAGTCCCGGTGCTACGGCTAGGAGGCCGCACTGGACTAGTCCCGGTTCGAATGGGAACTCTAGTCCCGGTTCGTAATACAGACCGGGACTAGAGGGGTCTCGCTCCGCAGGGCCACGTGCGAGAACCTCTAGTCCCGGGTGGTATCACGAATGGGACTAGAGGTCCTCTGTTTTCCTATATATCATCGCCCCTGCTCACCCCCCTCTCCTCTATTTTTTCATCCTAAAAGGTGAGAGGTGTGTTCTAGTTTGTTGTTCCTTCCTATGCACAAGAGGTGCTCGATGAAATGCCCGAGCTAGTCAGCTTCCTTCTCCTCTGTTCTTCACCATTGAGCTCGAGTTTATCCCCATTTTCTCCACGATTTGTCAAGATTTGGCGGCGCCCCTTCTATTGAAGTGTTACAAGAGGTTAGCAACTAAACCCTTTCAGCTTTCATTGATAATTAAGCTCATTACATGCCACTAGTCGTCAACCCGTGCATCCGCACGGGCTATCAATACATTGAATGTCTATATCAATAAGAAATTGAATTAAGCAACACTAAGGACTCAGGTTTTGTGCAAATATAGAAATCAAATATAAACTGATTCAGTAGAAATAAAGTAACCTATGTAACATAAAAAATGTTATAAATTACCGAAATTGATGCATAATGATTTAGTTTCTATGTAATGTATTATAAAAAAATATGTAAACTGAACAACTCCAGAATATTTGCTATTTATATCTTCATTTGTATTAATTAACTAAAATTCGTTTGGCCTACTTATATTGATCCTAGCTGAAAATAGGATAAGAAGATCGTCCTTTCAAATAACATTAAGTTGATCATCTTCCCAAAGTTCAAATGGGTAAATATATTTGTATCAAACGTTGCGAAACTTTATCCAATAGGCAAGAGAATACATTTTTTGTCGAAAATGAAGGACATAATCTGTAGGATGGATAAACTAATGAAATGATCAACTCCGAGAAGTAATACCGGTACCATCTATATAAAAAATTGTTCTAAAAATAAGAGAACATTTCTCCTTTTGAAAGCAACAGAATATTCCCAGTTATACTGTTATAGCATGTCTTTAAATGTGTTCTTCCTATATGACAGGAATTTGTTTATAAATGAGAAAAATACGATTATGCAAATACATCTAGTATTTCAGATTTTTAACTAAAAGGTAATTGAGTTTTTGTGACACGGACATAGAAATGCTAGTTGTGTGTTAAATTATACATAACTCTTGAAATAAGCACAATCACCATGTAACAATAGGCCATGGCATACATAAATTTTTCCATGCAATTCTACCAAAAGAAATCTCCTTAAGCGTGCAGGAAATAGTCACTCAGTAAAGTTATTTAACTTACAGTTTGCACTATGAGAACAAATAAATATAATTATAGCTTTTGAAGCGTGCATATCTAACTAAAACTTAAATATGAGCATTGGCATGCTTATACTGCCGCTCAGAAATAATAATTCTAAAAATTTAATCAATAAAAATATGTATGTTCTATTGGTTTATCTAACGAAAAGTACAATTGAAAGAAATAGACATCTCATTCCGGTGACCTTGAAATTTCCGATTCTATTAACTAATCCTTCTTGCACAAAGAACCTGAATTACTAACTTGATTTTCCTTCATATACACGTGTATCATATTGCTCTGCAACAGTTAAAATATGGTGATCTGCCAAGATTTTTCAGTACAACGGGAATAGGTCGGTCTGACCGATAGTTCTTAGATTTTCCTAATCGGTGCAAAAAAAATATAGGAAGTCAATTATGGTAAAGCAAAAGACAGACTTTCAAAAGCACATGTAAAAAGGTTTGGTGACATTATGGGGATGTGGTCATCAAATTGGTATAAGATTTGAAAATCAACAGGTTCAAGAAAACACTACGTACCCTTATTTAATGCTCATATATTGTATTTTTAAGTTCGACAAAGAAATATGAAATAACTTAACTTGCCCCATCAAATGTGGGGTTGAATTTGTATTGTTGAGTTCCCCTCTTCTCTAGTTGCTTGCATAACCCATATATACCTACAGTGGCACGCTGCTAATTAGCCCACGTTACATTTTCTATGAAACTCCAAATACAATGGATCACAGCACATAGTGGCGTGTTGTGCAAATAAGTTTATTTGAGATACATAAAATTTTATTATTGAATAACTTATTTTGATATGAATGAACAGCATACAATTTTAGTCTGAACTGTGAAGTTAATATGAAAAGCTCTATATATCTTTTCCACATAAATCACATACCTTAAATCATAGAGCCCACCAATTATATGGATAAACCAAGACTGAATCCACGCAGTGGTACGCAAATCTGAATGATCAATCTCTCTCCTACCATGCATGGGCATGTACCACAAACGGGCGGAGGCAGCTGGCTCAACACATAACGGTAGAGAGTTCAGCAAAATTATAATCAGATCCGAGTAAAAGCCTGCGATCCAACACTGGCGGATGTCGAGGATGTCGCCGACTTCAACGGAACATGAGAACAGGAAGACGACCACTTCTGCCATGCCGTGTACCTATGGGAGATGTCGAAGTTGTCGCTGTGTCTACAGCCGCCCGATGACGCAAGATCGAGCACATGATTGGAAGACGTAGATTCCTGCCCTTCCTTTCCTTGCACCGAGGTCGATCCCAACTGCCCTAGCTTCCACCGGGGGATCAATTGGAGACAGGAGGCAGTTGCATGCTAGCTTGTAGCAGACATCACGATGAAAAGCATTGGGATTTCCGTCTGAAGAATCTGCTAGCTATTCTAATCCATTAATCTATCAATCCTGCACATATGGAGGCAAAGAAGATGAAGAGCGGCGCTAGGGCTCGCTCGACCTACAAAATTATAACGGTGTGTGGGAGATGTTTATTTGGTATGCCGAATCGTTATTTTCTTGTTTAAGGCTCACGCGTGGGACATCTGGGAAGGACTCCGTGAAGATTTCATCCAATGGCTGCAAAAAAATAACAGAAGATCGGATGGATAAATAGTTTTCCTTTGCTAGAGTTAACGTGGTGCCTCCTACGGTGCCTCCAATTAGTAAATATAAGATAAGATGTGTTGTAAGTATGAGGCATGTTCTTGATTGTTGCAATGGCCGATGATTTTTTTAGTTATGATTTGATAAAATGCATGTGTCGTTCATAGTTTAGTTATGAGTTGATAGAATGTCGTCGCATCTAGTGCCGAAGTATCGTTGTGTGCATATAATTTTAGACCTGGACTAATTTTAGCATCGTGATTGCATTTGATATACTTATATAATGCAGATGAGCCATCCATGGATGTACGCTGACCGACGCTCTAACGAGTATATTCAAGGCGTGCGTTCTTTTCTCAATGTGGCTGAGGCAAATACGCGGAATGGTTTTATGTATTGTCCATACCGTGTCTGTCGGAATGAGAAGGATTACTCTTCCTCAAAAACCCTTCACATCCACCAGATTCAGTTCGGTTTCATGTCCGGCTATAATTGTTGGACCAAGCACGGAGAAAGAGGGGTTATGATGGAAGACAACAAAGAAGAAGAGAAAGATGACAACTATCCTATGTTCCCTGAATACGGTGCTAATGCAAGGGGGAAGCTGAAGATGAAGAGGCACCAGATGAGCCCATGTTAGATGATGATCTTCGTCGGGCCATCGTTGATGCACGGGGAGAAGCAGAAAGTGCAAATGAGAAGTTGAAATTGGACCCAACTTGCGAAGTTGTACCCAACTTACGAAGATGGCAACACAAAGCTCGGTACCACACTGGAATTGCTGCAATGGAAGACAGAGACTGGTTTATCTGACAAGGGATTTGAGAAGTTACTGAAAATAATGAAGAAGCTTCTAAAGGGTAATGAATTGTCTGACAGTACGTACGAAGCAAATAAGGTTCTCTGCACTCTAGGATTAGATGTGCAGAAGATACATGCATGCATTAATGACTGCATCATCTACCGCGGTGAGGAGTACGAGAATAATAATGAATGTCTGGTATGTGTTGCATTGCGGTATAAGATCAGACAAGATGACCATGGTGATGTTGAGGGCCAGCCCCCCAGGAAGAGGGTTCCTGCCAAGGTGATGTAGTATGCTCCTATAATACCACGGTTGAAACGTTTGTTCAGAAACAAAGAGCATGACAAGTTGTTGCGATGGTACAACAAAGACCGCAAGAAAGGCGAGATGTTGAGACACCCCGCTGATAGGTCGCAGTGAAGAAAAATCGATAAAGAGTATAAGGACTTTGCAAATGATGCAACAAGCTTAAGGTTTGGTCTAAGTACAGATGGCATGAATCCTTTTGGGGAGCAGAGCTGCAGTCATAGTACATGGCTTGTAACTCTATGTATCTACAACCTTCCTCCTTGGTTGTGCATGAAGCGGAAATTCATTGTGATGCCAGTGCTGATCCAAGGCCCAAAGCAACCCGGCAACAACATTGATGTGTACCTAAGGCCATTATTTGAAGAACTTTTACAGTTGTGGGGCGAAAAAGGTGTACGTGTGTGGGATGAGCACAAACATGAGCCATTTGACCTATGAGCGCTACTGTTCGTAACCATCAATGATTGGCCTGCTCTTAGTAACCTTTCAGGACAGACAAACAAGGGATACAATGCATGCACGCATTGTTTAAGTGAGACTAAAAGTACATATTTGAAGAAATGTAGGAAGAATGTGTACCCGGGGCATCGTCAATTTCTTCCGCCCAGGCATCTCGCAAGAATGAGAGGCAAGCATTTCAAAGGTGAGGCAGATCACCGGAAGAAGCCTGTCCGTCGTACTGGTGATGATGTATTTGCTATGGTCAAGGATTTGGATCAAATAGTAACCTTTGGAAAGCGTGCTGGCAGTCAATTTGTTCCGAATGACGCTAATGGACACGCGCCCATGTGGAAGAAGAAATCAATATTTTGTGAGCTACCCTATTGGAAAGTCCTAGAGGTCCGCTCTGCAATCGACGTGATGCACGTGACGAAGAATCTTTGCGTGAACCTGCTAGGCTTTATGGGCGTGTATGGGAAGACAAAAGATACGCCGAAAGCACGGGAAGACCAGCAACATATGAAAGACCCAGACGACCTGCATCAGATGTCGGAGTTGATGGGGGAGAATCTTATTATATGTCCTTAGTGCATTCCCCTCTCCCTCAACTAAGCCAACAAGCACTCTTGATACCCTGAAAGGAAAATAATATATAAGGGATAGGTTGAGCCTCCAAGTGCAGAGTATGTAGAAGTGGAAGTTTTTTCCCCACGAGGGTGACTCGAGAGTTTAATATCAAACTCTCGGGGAATCAGTATTGGGGATTTTATCTCCTTGTCCTTCTCCAAATTTTCTGCAAACAAAGTAGATTGCTTTGTGCCCTCAACCTCACCATGGTTGTCAAGCACAAGGTGTGAGAATGATATTAAGATAATAATGAATGCAAAATAGTAAATAAATATGCAATGGTGGTAAGTAGTAATGCAAGGATGATAGTAATGATGATGGATGTAGCGCCCTTGCTTAGAAAAGCAATGACATTCTGTGAAATATGCTATTCCCTGGATCGAGTATGGATAGCAATTCACAAATAGATGTAATACCATGCATCAATGTCAAATAGTTATTACATCGCAAGATCCATAAATAAAATATTCTTTACAAATTGCATAGCCAAAGGCTAGCTTGAATGCAAAGTTTGGCAGCGAAAACATAAGTAGCATAGAGAGCTTCATCATCTTCATGTGCCACTGGCATACATGTTGGTTGCAAGCTCGAAAGGTAGACGTCCTCACGCGTCATCGTAAAAACCTGCAACATTAACGTTGCAGCCCAGGGAGTTTGGGTTAATACCTTGTGACAGGCCGGCAAGTGATACTTTGGTGGAATATAAAATGGCAAGTCTAAATCTATATGCATATCTGGATGGTGGAGTTGAAGGCTATTGCATAAAGCCAATTTTGTCCTACTTTTCATAAAGATTTTTCATTTCTCAACTTTCTATAAGACGAACTGGCATAAAAACCAGTGTCTCTTCTACTCTTGTTCACCCATCAAATTTTATTTATGAAATTGGAATGAGGAGATTGTCCATCGACATCCTTGTCCAGCTGCTCAGAATTGTCCGTAACCGGGGACACGGCTATGATCATAGTTTTACACTCTCGAGAGGTTGTGCACTTTCACCACGAGACTCAGTCAACCCATTCATACCTTAACCCTCATTTAGTGAAAAGGAAAGGACAAGACTGAGACGAGACCTTTGGGAAACAGTCCCCTGTTCGTCAGACAGACCCATACAAGACATTCATCCGCTGAGAACTGTCGGAATCAGGTTCCTAGAACTTACTTAGTCAAGGCAGAGCCATAATACCAAGTGGTTGCACTGGAAGCAATCTAAATTTGGAGCGACTTAAATCTCTTTGTTCCTGGGTGGCCGTTCACAAGTGCACGTACTCAGGTATAACCATGGAAATGGCCCTGAGCCGCCACTCAACTATAAACCACCGGTAGAGCAAAAACATTTGCCACCCAGATAGTTCATTAACTTAGTAGAATTTTTATCCTTTCTTACTACAATGAAACATTTCAGCATAGCAATTCTAAAATCTACCAAGTTAATGGGTTCCTAGACCAATAGGAAAAGGTGGTATACTAAACAGGTCTGCATAGCAATATAGTAGTACACCTATCATGCATACTACTAAAATAGTCTATCATGCAAATATAATAAAATAGTAGGTCTTTCATGAAAGGGTGTATGCACTTACCTTTTGGAACTTGTCGTTGCTCACACACTCTTCTCAAAGTAACTCGTAGCACTTCGTTCAATCTATACAATACAAACCTATGACAATAAGCAACAATACAACAATCAAATAAACAAACATAGATAGAAATAAACATAACTAGGTTGGTGGTCTAAGTTCAATACATGATTCCATATGCAAAAAAGAATCAATGCATTTAGGTTTGGGGTTTGCCATTTGGGTCAGGTTTTGATCTAAAATCAAATTTGAACATTTCAAATTTGAATAGGTTGAAGGGTTGTTTCAAAGGTTGTAGGGATTGGTCTTGATCAAAGTGATCACACAAAGGAGTTGGTCAAAAGAGCTTTAAAATCATTTTGAAACTATGGTTTGCAAAACATTAACATTTAAATGGCCTTTGGCACACTTTCAATGTTTATGTTTCAAAAAGTGGTAGCTAGGTATGGTTTTGCTCTCTCTAGACAGAGACAAATATTTGAAGAAGTTTTCTAAAAGAAAACAAATTAAAAGGATTTATAGAAATTAAACTATATCAGAAATACTCCAATTTGAGTCTCTAATTAAGAAATCTTTTTAAAACTATCAAAAATTAATTATAACAGTGGGATCATGTCATGCATGTTCCAAGGTTTCCAGAAATATTTTATTTGCAAAATTTGGACTTATAGATTTGAAACTATGTCAAATTTACTCAAATGACTCATTTGAAATTCGAATAAATTTGGATTTGTTACACTTAAAACTAACAGTGCCAAAAGATTCTACAAGTCCAGAGCTTTTCAAAAAGATAAAATTTGTTAAATTTGGCCAAAGGGCTTAAAAGTTATGAAGGTTTGAAGTTGCAGGGACTTTTCTGTAAAACTGCTATTTAATTTTATTTCGGGAAAAATCCCAGAAAAGGGCTGGCCACGCGGCGGGCTGTGATTGGTCGGGCTCGGCTTGAGCTGGGCTCGGCTCGGCTTCATCTTAAGCCGCGGCTGGGCTTGGCTCGGCTGGATCTAAACTACGCCGTTGGATTAAGATCCGACGGCTGACACCCTAGGGTTCATACCCCGGCAGCTCGGTCACCGGCGATGAGCGGGGATGGCGGCGGCGCGGCGGCTCTGTCGTGGACGATTGGCTCGCTCCGGTGGTTCCTGGACTCCGGGAAGGTGACGACGAGGTGCGTTTCGGCTGGAGAAGCTTGATGGCGAGGACTTCTTGCTCGATTGCGTCCCGACGAGGAGACGGCGAGCGGCTGGATGAACACGGGCGACGGCGAGCTTTGGGTGAGGACGAAGACTCCGTTTGGCTGCACGAAAAATTCATCCGTGAGCATCCTCGTGTGCGCAAAGAATAGGGGAGGAGAGGAGATCAAGAGTTGGAGGCGGAGGTTCACTGTGTCGACGGGAAACGACCAAACACGGCGGCGGATGGTTGGATCTCCGACAAGCTTTTCCGGCCGTCTGGCGACGCAATCCGAGGAGGCGAGAGAGGGGAAAAGGAGAGGAGGGAGTGGGCAACCAAGGGACGGGCTGGGGGTTTGATTTAAGCTTCCCATCACTCGCAATCAACACGAGAAGAATCGAGTTGAAACGACCGTGGGTGTGTTGAAGAAGATGGCGTCACAGTGACATCATTAATTTTCCATTTTCTTTATTTTTCTGCTTTTCTTTTGTAAAATTTGATTTAGGCCTCCAATTCAAGTCGAATAAAATTGTAAAAATTTGTAAAATTCCAAATATTCAAAATAGACATTTAGGAACTATTTTTGGTTAAAACAAAATTACCAAAATACCCTTTTGGTCAAGTTTACCTTATATGGCTATTTGGGAAATTCAAATAAAGTTTTATAAATATCCCAAAATATTTAAATAAAAACCAGAGAAATAATATGAGTTATATAATTCAAAATGATAACTCATTTTCATATTTAAAGATAGTTTAAGATAAAACATTTTATAAACAAAGATTGGAAAGATGTTTAAATCATTTTCTCAAATAATTCAGGGTTTATAATATCCCCATATTATTTATTTTAAAACCAAATATCCAAGTGGAAGTACTATTTGAAAACTCATTTAAATATTTTATTTCCAAAACATTAAAATTGAGATTTGAAGATAAAGGAATATTTAATTTAAAATATAACTTTGAAGATGTCAAAACAATCTTCTATAAAAGCTTTTCTTGATTTTTGGAGACTTTATTTAATTATTAACAAAAGTTTTAAATTTTTGTGATTTTTAAAACATTCCAAAATTTGGGATGTTACAAACCTACCACCCTTAAAAGGAATCTCGTCCCCGAGATTCGGAGAGGCTAGAAAGAAAGATGGGTTCGGATCTCAGGGTTTTAGGCATGTGGGTGGGCTACCACCCTTAAAAGAAACTTTTGTGAGTAATCTTGAATTCTTTCCTTCGGGGCTGGGTCAATTGGTGAATCTTGTCGTCACACTGGAGTTAACTATATTTTACACTCATGAAGTGCTCCATCTCTAATAGGTGGGTGTCTCTTTAGATAACTTCGGGTACCATTCTCTTTAATATGGCTTGACATATTATGTCTTCCATCCATGTGATGTCTTCGGCAATCTTTCTTCTCTAGGTTGGCATCCTTCAGTGCAAACAAAGCGTCAATTCTAACGAAACTCTCATGGTAGGTCAAAACTTTCATTGTTGGATCTCTTGTTCTTCACAAGAGTTGTGGTTTATCCTTACCGAATATCTTACGTTTCGGCAACTTTTGCCTCACATAGGGTTATAATATATTATCCTCCTATGGATCAGGCTTATCAACGTCGTCTCTCTTATAGGTATGTCACTCAGATTCACCAATCCAAATAGTGAGGGGAATAACATGAGTAGTAGGAATGGTGATCAGTCCATTCTGCACCCGTATCATTTCCTCAATATGTTGATAGGTGAATCACGTAGTCTATCTCTTGGGCATCCTCACTTGTCTACCAGAAAGTTTCCCATCTGCAAGACAACCTGAACTAAACTATCGCTCCTTTAAAACTATTGGGTTGCGTAAGCTCCTATACACGCTAGCTCACAAGCTATAGCTTCTTTGGTGATCCTTCTTAGTGGGAAACACGCTTTCCATGTCGTCTTAGCTTGTCCATTTTAGCGTCATGTCTTCATCCCTGATATGACGAGCAGGCTTCACAAGAATGGCTACTTCTTCGTTTAGTTTTGGCATAAGATAGTCGATACTAGTTTCACTCATCGTTATTTAATATGGTTATTACTTCGACATTACACCCCTCTTACATCACAGTACTTATTCTTCCACTTACATATAACTATTGGCATTTATTACATCCTCAGAACATTTCCATTGACTCTGGTCCTTCTTCTTGGCTAAACTCCTCATGAAAACTCAGTTGGTTTCTTTGCTTCTTGATTTAAACTGATATCTGATCCGCTTCTTTTCTGGTGTGGTGAGTGTGACAGCTTTACTAGCATGATCTATCTGACCTTCATACCTGGACATCCAGTCCTTGCCTATGATTATATCAAAGCCTTGCAAGTCTAGCAGAAACAACTCGCTTGGAAACTTGTGTGTCTCAATTTCCAAGCTCATGTTTTGGCATACCGCGTTTGCTGGTCTCTTCCCTTCTGTAGAGCTTACTCTGATGGGTCTTCTAATACCTTGATAGGATATATTATTTTTACTCACAAAGTCTTTTGATATGAATGAATGTGTAGCCTCAGCATCGAAAAGTACCAGTGCAGAACAAGAGTTGATCAACAATTCATCAATAACTGGGTTTGGTCTCTTGAGAACTCTCTCACTGTTTATAGAGAACACATGTCCCTTTCGGAATTGAGTTGGCTTGGTACCAATACTAATCTTCTTTTGTGGACAATCCCAAGAATAGTGTCCCATTTTCTTGCATTTGCAACACTCCACCTGACTGAGGTCTTTCCTGTTGGTTTTGGGGTGGGTGTTCTGACTACTGTTTTCTCCCATAAGGTGCTCATTTTCGAGGTCATAAACCTCTTCAGCATGGACGGGGCTGTGGTGTCCATGGTTGATGTGGTGATCAATTTCTCCATGAAAGTCGTGTCTATGAATATTATGACAATGGTGGTTATTGTCTCCATGATAGTTGAACTCAAAATGATTACATTCATCATCTGAAGTGTGCAATTCCTGCTGTGATTCTGAGTGATGCTCTTCCACATTATGCTTTCGCTTCTTGTTCGCAACTTGCTTTAGTTTGCTCTCCAAGGTTATCGCTTGGTCAACCAGTGACTTGTAGTTTGGGGTATATGCAACTGTCAATAGAATGGATAGTTCGTCATTCAGACCATTTAGAAACCTTTCTTTCCTCTTAGTATCCGTATCAACATCATCCGGTGCGTAGCGCGACAGATTATTGAACTCATTCATGTATTCTATTACGTTTCGGTTGTCTTGTCGAAGATCGAGAAATTCTTCCCTCTTCAGCTTCATCACTCCTGATGAAACATGTGCAGTACGGAATCCTTTTTGAAATAAATCCCATGTCATCTCTTCAATGGGGTAAGTGATCTTGTAGCTGTCCCACCAGTCTGCTGCAGGACCTTCTAGTAGATGTGCCGCAAATCTAACCTTCTCACCATCTGTACATCCGATGGTCACTAAATCCTTATTCACTGATCGTAGCCAATCGTCGGCCAAAATAGGTTCTGTAGCTCTTGAGAACTTTTCTGGTCGAAGCTTTAAGAATCTGATCAACATATCCACCGGAGATGGTGGAGTTGGTGGAATTTTCTTGTTGTTTTCTAGGTTTTGGGTCATCGGCTGATTCAGTTGACTCTGTACATTTGGGAATTGTTGTTGTATAGGCATCATAGATTTGTCAGAAATTGGATGGGACATCTGTTTAGTTTAGAAAGGATGAGTAGAGATAGAAAGATACTAAGGGAAGCATTAATACCCATACACAGCAGATCAAGACAAATCCTCTTACAAACAACATCTAGTAAGCATCAAACAACAGTAAAACAACCAATTGAGATAAAAACAACTTCTCCTACTTGATTTTCGAAACTATATTTTGGATAACAAACAAACACAACAAGGTTTTTCAAAATAGACACGATAGTACTACCATACCACAATTTGGTAAGTCAATACAATATTACTATAACGCTATTAGGGTAAAATGGTGGTCTAGTCTATCTCTTTCTTCAATGCTTCAAGATTCTCTTCTATTTCTTTGAGTTCGTCGAGGTACTTCTATGTAAGCCCCACTTAGCGAAAACCACGTTTCGTAAGCGGAACCACAATTTGGAAATCATTACAAGAACAAGTACGACACAAAAAGATAAATAAAGCATAATTCGAGAAATACTTTTATTACATCACAGGGGATCACATGTCCCGAATACAGCGGAAGCAAACACTCGTCTGAGTACAGTCTACATCAAAGACCAGAGGCCGGAAAATAAAAGAGGTGAACCCGCCCACGGCGTCTCAGGCTGCCGCCTAGCATCTCGATCTACTCGTCATAGTCGGCATCGAACTCTACGAAGTAACCACCATCTGGATCATCGAACTCCACTGTCGCTCCTGCATCGGTGAAAACACGGGCACCGGACACCCGATGGTATGAGTACAGGGGTACTCAGCAAGTCTTACGCACAAGGGTAAACGAAAGAACGGTGCACATGCATTTGGATTGAAAGGGCTGTATGTGGACTTGCAGCAGCAGCACCTAACAACTACAGAAGACACGCTACAACTTGCGTCTAATTAGAATAAGGGAAGAGAGCGCTTACACTACTGGGCTAAACTAATCACCAATCAATACCCGTCCTGAGACAACTCCATCATATCATATTCCCACGAGGAAGAAGTCCGGACACTCACACGTTGATCAAATTTTAGCAGGTTATTATTTGAGTATGGCTATTTACTAGTCAAATTAGCTATTTATGATATACGGTGATGTCTATGATCTTTTTAGCCAGCACATTACCCAAGTCGTCCATAACCGTGGACTCGGCTTTTCGAAAAGATTTAACCCTGCAGGGGTGCCCAAATGTAACCATACACGTTCGATCAACCACACGCCACAAAGGCAAAAGGTATCTCAACACGACCTTCCCCTTCACTACTACATTGGGTAGAGAGCCACCTATCTGAGACTGATCCACGTGGGGAGCCCGGCCGAAACTCCTTTGCGGGCCCAAACGTTGCGTGGACGGCTTCGGGAGGATAACACTCATACGATTGCTCCTCCTTCCACATGCGGTTAACGCTCGTGCCGCAAACCTATATGTGCCCCCCATAGTTGTAACCTCTCATCTTCAACATGCATCGTGCGTATGCTCCAAATGGTAAACACCCGAACTACTTTGTGGCTCCCTAAACAATATAGCAGATCCGGTACTGAGTTGCGGGGGGTTCCATAAGTCTTCTCACGTGTGGGTAGGGCGCTCATTCTTTGATAAGCGGAAAAGAACGGTTTTCCTAGGCAACACTAGCAGAACAAAACACCATAGCTGGCCTTCCGCCGGTGCCTTATCTTTAATATAATAAAGTGATTCCCACATAGCAAGTCTTCAATTAATAAGATATACCAGCTAAACATGTGATAGACCACAATCAAATCCTAAGCATGCTAGTAGAAGTAACTGGAAACAAGCATGGGTATAGGAAGGCATGTCAGGAATAGCTGGACTTCTATCAGGCTATGCAATTCTATTAGGAATCGTAAGACACAACAGAACGGAAGTCCTAAAGCATGCAAGACAGGAATAGTCATCACATGAGAAGGTTGGGGAGGGGCTGCTTGCCTATTGGCTCAGTAGCCTGGTACTGGGCAAGATCCTCGGAGGTGTCGGGGTACTCAGCAACGTCGTCGTCTACGGTAACCCCAAAACATAACAAATGCATAATCAATACAAATGCATTCAATCAAGCATGATGACATGACAAAATTAATTATGCAGCAATTTAAGTGCTAAACATTTTATTAGGCAAGTTACCATTAGGGTTTAGCAATTTAATAATTAATTAAGGCATTTAGGCATTTTAATTAGTTCATTTAATGGAATTTCTAATTTACCCGAAAGTTAAATTATTTATTTTATGCATGCAAAATTAGATTTGAACAGATTGCATTTTAGCTTTAATTTGATATAAAATTCATAATTTTTTGAATTATAAAACAAAAGTTATGCATTTTACAAGATTAATTAATTAGCAAAAGTTTTATTTATTTTAGCCATTTAAATTTATTCCAAAAATCCAACAAAAATTATATTTGGACAGATAACATTTTTCTGATTCCAAAACATATTTTTATTGCAATTTTGACAATGGATACATGTGGTATTTATTTATTGCAAAAACAGGACAAAAACATTAAGTAAGGGCCTAATTGCAAAAAGATTCGAAAACTGGGTTTTTCTGGAAAAGTTCCAGATCTGGATCTGAGATCTAGATCTTGGTCTTTTGTCACCGGGTGGAAAACTACACACTGAGGATGACAGGTGGGACCAGGGGGTCCACTTGTCAGGCCGGAAGAAATAAAAGAAAAAGTGGGGTGGCTTATTCGGCCGAACTGGGAATCGAACTCGGGCCGATCTGAGCGTGCGAAGGGCAAAGACCAGCTGGGCTGCTAAGTGTTTGTGATGTAAAGGTGCTTCTGTGCCATATGTGTTAGCTCTACAGCTAACTGAAACTGAAAAACGACACTGAACCAAAGATTCAGAGTTTCAGGCAACGGTGGCAGGGAACGATGGCGACGAACAGCGGCCGACGGCGACCAGATTCGGGCGGCGCTGCGACGTGCGTGTGCTACGTGTGGTGCAGGAGAGTGCAGAGGAGGCCGGAGGCGTGCGTTGGGGCGGTGCGGGAGCGGCACAAGCTCGAGTTCGTGCTCGCGTGCTCGACATGGCGGAAACTGGCGACAGGGGACCTACGACACGCGAAGGCGACCGTCCAGAGCAAGGGGAGAGCGGAGAAAGGCCGGATCGGCGGCGGCGTGCTCACCCTAGGCGGGAGAGGCGTAGATCGGCGACGAGGTGGACGAGGGCGGCGTGCTGGCGACGGTGTAGACGAAGCCGGCCCGGGGAAGAGGTATAAGAGGAAGAAGACCCTGGTGTTTGTTGGAACAAATCTTGTTGTTACTGTTAGGCATGATTAAGTCTTATTTAGTTGCATGGCATTAGTTGTAATAGTCGACTAAGTTCTAGCTAGTTGTATGCATGGAGTCGTGGCATCGGCCAGATCAAGAGAGAACAAGACAAAGAGATAGTGTGTCGCGGTGCAGCGAGCGGATCGGCAGCCATTAGTTGAGTATTTGCATACAAGTGTTGTTAGAATTAGTCATGTGCTAGGTGCAGAAGTTTTGTTAGTATCAGCCTATGTACATGCACGTGAAATGGCCGAGTCGTGTGGCCGTTGCGTGAGTAGATAGATAAGATAATGATGCATGCAAGCTAGCTAGTGGTGAGAGATTAGTGGATCAACTAGTTAGTGGCTTGACCGATGCGTGTGTGCATGCTAGGTAGTGGGTTAGTGCGTGGGTGTGTTGGCCGTGTTGGTCTGGCTATTTAAGCCCTTGTAACCTGGTTGTTTATTTGAGAAGTTGAACAAGAGAAAAGCACAAGTGCGTGTGCAGCAACTCTGCGTGTTCTTCTTCTCCACTATGTATATATGTGTGTGTTGATCCTTGGGCAGATTCTACACTTGGTATTAGAGCCTCGTTCGTCGAGGTCCGAGTCTCCGTCATCGTCTAGCTGCGTCAAGAGCGACGGAGGAAGGTATGCTGCCCGGTAAGTCGCGGCACCGGCAGCAAGGAGGTGATGGCCATGGCGTGGAGGCCATTACCACGAGGAGGTGCGGCGTCCATGTCCGAGTCGTCGACAAGGTGCGTCATCGGCGGCAACATGGAGGTGGGTCACCGGCGAGTTGCGGCACCGGTGATGAACATGTGCGAGTCGTCGAGAAGGTGCGTCATCGACGACAACATGGAGGAGAGTCACCGGCGAGCTGCGGCACCGGTGGCGAATGTGCGGCAGCGATCGTGTCATGGGGGCACACTCACGATGAAAGCGTAGGTGGTGCGAGCCTCTCGTCGAGGCCAAGATCGGCGGCGGCAGTAATCGGCATGACAAGATGGCATTGGCGGCCGTCTTCGTGTTGCAACGACGACATCGATGACCATGGGCTTCAAGAGAGTAATAAATAATAACAAGATTTGGGAGGTGATTGTTGGAACAAATCTTGTTGTTACTGTTAGGCATGATTAAGTCTTATTTAGTTGCATGGCATTAGTTGTAATAGTCGACTAAGTTCTAGCTAGTTGTATGCATGGAGTCGTGGCATCGGCCAGATCAAGAGAGCACAAGACAAAGAGATAGTGTGTCGCGGTGCAGCGAGCGGATCGGCAGCCATTAGTTGAGTATTTGCATACAAGTGTTGTTAGAATTAGTCATGTGCTAGGTGCAGAAGTTTGTTAGTATCAGCCTATGTACATGCACGTGAAATGGCCGAGTCGTGTGGCCGTTGCGTGAGTAGATAGATAAGATAATGATGCATGCAAGCTAGCTAGTGGTGAGAGATTAGTGGATCAACTAGTTAGTGGCTTGACCGATGCGTGTGTGCATGCTAGGTAGTGGGTTAGTGCGTGGGTGTGTTGGCCGTGTTGGTCTGGCTATTTAAGCCCTTGTAACCTGGTTGTTTATTTGAGAAGTTGAACAAGAGAAAAGCACAAGTGCGTGTGCAGCAACTCTGCGTGTTCTTCTTCTCCACTATGTATATATGTGTGTGTTGATCCTTGGGCAGATTCTACAGTGTTGTCGTTCCCGCGTGCGTCCTGGCTCCTGCTCTGCGCGTGGTCGACGACGAGCTCCGGTACATGCTCCTCCTTCGGCTACCCCATGGCGAGGACGATCTTCTCCGACTGGTTTTATGGAGGTGCTCTCGGGAAGGTGATGGAACGGAGGGAGAAGGAGAGAAGATGGAAGGGGTGGCGGCGGTAGGGAGGAGATGGCGTGCTAGGGTTGGGGAAGAGGCTCCCCTGCTTGTCGTTTTATAGGGGAGGCCGGAGCCGGGGTGGCGCGGACACTTCCGTCGCCACCGCGACAGCGACGTGCAGGAGACGTCGGGAGAGGAGGGCGCGTGAGAGCTGGATAAAGCCAAAAGGCCAGGGTTAGCAGGCCGCAGGTGGGCCGGCCGGGAGAAAGAGAAAAAGAGGGAAAGGAGAGGGGAAGCTGGGCTCGGCCCAGTTTCCTGATTTTTTTCAGACTGACTATTTTCCCTTTTGTTTTTTAACAGGAAAATTGAGATAAGGAGAAAAGGAATAAAACCAAAGTAAAAATTTAGGGTTTGAGTTTTCCCCAACATAAAATGTTGGTTATATTGCAAAACCAAAATAACATTTTAATTGTTTTGTCCAAAATAGTTTTTTGGTTGTTAAATTATTTTGTTTTGCAATTTATAAAATAGTATTGCATGTGATAACACATGGAAAAGCAATTCATTTTTTATTTGATTTCTTTTATTTTTTGCAAAACCACAAATGCAACCACAAAGATGATGTCACTATGATGCAATAATTGAAATGAAACAAGGAAAGTTAGAGGGGATTACTTTTGGGATGCTACATTCTAGATGTTGTGAAGTCAAAATTTGAAGTCTTCGATCAAGGTGCTTGATGGCTTCTCATAATTGTCACGTTGATCTTCAACGTCTTTGGAAACATTTCTGAGTTATGGTCATCTACAAATAAGATAAGATAACTTAGAAAACAATTAGTTGAGAAGGTTACAAGAAGATATTAGGAAAGATTTGGACAAGAAGAAAATAACTTTTGTTCCTATGGTCATTCTTATTTCTAATCCAAACCTATAGTTTTCGATACTACAGGCAACATTACGCTCTGATACCATCTGTAGCGCCCTTGCTTAGAAAAGCAATGACATTCTGTGAAATATGCTATTCCCTGGATCGAGTATGGATAGCAATTCACAAATAGATGTAATACCATGCATCAATGTCAAATAGTTATTACATCGCAAGAACCATAAATAAAATATTCTTTACAAATTACATAGCCAAAGGCTAGCTTGAATGCAAAGTTTGACAGCGGAAACATAAGTAGCACAGAGAGCTTCATCATCTTCATGTGCCACTGGCATACATGTTGGTTGCAAGCTCGAAAGGTAGACGTCCTCACGCGTCATCGTAAAAACCTGCAACATTAACGTTGCAGCCCAGGGAATTTGGGTCAATACCTTGTGACAGGCCGTCAAGTGATACTTTGGTGGAATATAAAATGGCAAGTCTAAATCTATATGCATATCTGGCTGGTGGAGTTGAAGGCTATTGCATAAAGCCAATTTTGTCCTACTTTTCATAAAGATTTTTCATTTCTCAACTTTCTATAAGACGAACTGGCATGAAAACCAGTGTCTCTTCTACTCTTGTTCACCCATCAAATTTTATTTATGAAATTGGAATGAGGAGATTGTCCATCGACATCCTTGTCCAGCTGCTCAGAATTGTCCGTAACCGGGGACACGGCTATGATCATAGTTTTACACTCTCGAGAGGTTGTGCACTTTCACCACGAGACTCAGTCAACCCATTCATACCTTAACCCTCATTTAGTGAAAAGGAAAGGACAAGACTGAGACGAGACCTTTGGGAAACAGTCCCCTGTTCGTCAGACAGACCCATACAAGACATTCATCCGCTGAGAACTGTCGGAATCAGGTTCCTAGAACTTACTTAGTCAAGGCAGAGCCATAATACCAAGTGGTTGCACTGGAAGCAATCTAAATTTGGAGCGACTTAAATCTCTTTGTTCCTGGGTGGCCGTTCACAAGTGCACGTACTCAGGTATAACCATGGAAATGGCCCTGAGCCGCCACTCAACTAAAAACCACCGGTAGAGCAAAAACATTTGCCACCCAGATAGTTCATTAACTTAGTAGAATTTTTATCCTTTCTTACTACAATGAAACATTTCAGCATAGCAATTCTAAAATCTACCAAGTTAATGGGTTCCTAGACCAATAGGAAAAGGTGGTATACTAAACAGGTCTGCATAGCAATATAGTAGTACACCTATCATGCATACTACTAAAATAGTCTATCATGCAAATATAATAAAATAGTAGGTCTTTCATGAAAGGGTGTATGCACTTACCTTTTGGAACTTGTCGTTGCTCACACACTCTTCTCAAAGTAACTCGTAGCACTTCGTTCAATCTATACAATACAAACCTATGACAATAAGCAACAATACAACAATCAAATAAACAAACATAGATAGAAATAAACATAACTAGGTTGGTGGTCTAAGTTCAATACATGATTCCATATGCAAAAAAGAATCAATGCATTTAGGTTTGGGGTTTGCCATTTGGGTCAGGTTTTGATCTAAAATCAAATTTGAACATTTCAAATTTGAATAGGTTGAAGGGTTGTTTCAAAGGTTGTAGGGATTGGTCTTGATCAAAGTGATCACACAAAGGAGTTGGTCAAAAGAGCTTTAAAATCATTTTGAAACTATGGTTTGCAAAACATTAACATTTAAATGGCCTTTGGCACACTTTCAATGTTTATGTTTCAAAAAGTGGTAGCTAGGTATGGTTTTGGTCTCTCTGGACAGAGACAAATATTTGAAGAAGTTTTCTAAAAGAAAACAAATTAGAAGGATTTATAGAAATTAAACTATATCAGAAATACTCCAATTTGAGTCTCTGATTAAGAAATCTTTTTAAAACTATCAAAAATTAATTATAACAGTGGGATCATGTCATGCATGTTCCAAGGTTTCCAGAAATATTTTATTTGCAAAATTTGGACTTATAGATTTGAAACTATGTCAAATTTACTCAAATGACTCATTTGAAATTTGAATAAATTTGGATTTGTTACACTTAAAACTAACAGTGCCAAAAGATTCTACAAGTCCAGAGCTTTTCAAAAAGATAAAATTTGTTAAATTTGGCCAAAGGGCTTAAAAGTTATGAAGGTTTGAAGTTGCAGGGACTTTTCTGTAAAATTGCTATTTAATTTTATTTCGGGAAAAATCCCAGAAAAGGGCTGGCCACGCGGCGGGCTGTGATTGGTCAGGCTTGGCTTGAGCTGGGCTCGGCTCGGCTTCATCTTAAGCCGCGGCTAGGCTTGGCTCGACTGGATCTAAACTACGCCGTTGGATTAAGATCCGACGGCTGACACCCTAGGGTTCACACCCCGGCAGCTCGGTCACCGGCGATGAGCGGGGATGGCGGCGGCGCGGCGGCTCTGCCGTGGACGATTGGCTCGCTCCGGTGGTTCCTGGACACTGGGAAGGTGACGACGAGGTGCGTTTCGGCCGGAGGAGCTTGATGGCGAGGACTTCTTGCTCGATTGTGTCCCGACGAGGAGACGGCGAGCGGCTGGATGAACACGGGCGACGGCGAGCTTTGGGTGAGGACGAAGACTCCGTTTGGCTGCACGAAAAATTCATCCGTGAGCATCCTCGTGCGCACAAAGAATAGGGGAGGAGAGGAGATCAAGAGTTGGAGGCGGAGGTTCACCGTGTCGACGGGAAACGACCAAACACGACGGCGGATGGTTGGATCTCCGACGAGCTTTTCCGGCCGTCTGGCGACGCAATCCGAGGAGGCGAGAGAGGGGAAAAGGAGAGGAGGGAGTGGGCAACCAAGGGACGGGCTGGGGGTTTGATTTAAGCTTCCCATCACTCGCAATCAACACGAGAAGAATCGAGTTGAAACGGCCGTGGGTGTGTTGAAGAAGATGGCGTCACAGTGACATCATTAATTTTTCATTTTCTTTATTTTCAGCTTTTCTTTTGTAAAATTTGATTTAGGCCTCCAATTCAAGTCGAATAAAATTGTAAAAATTTGTAAAATTCCAAATATTCAAAATAGACATTTAGGAACTATTTTTGGTTAAAACAAAATTACCAAAATACCCTTTTGGTCAAGTTTACCTTATATGGCTATTTGGGAAATTCAAATAAAGTTTTATAAATATCCCAAAATATTTAAATAAAAACCAGAGAAATAATATGAGTTATATAATTCAAAATGATAACTCATTTTCATATTTAAATATAGTTTAAGATAAAACATTTTATAAAACAAATATTGGAAAGATGTTTAAATCATTTTCTCAAATAATTTAGGGTTTATAATATCCCCATATTATTTATTTTAAAACCAAATATCCAAGTGGAAGTACTATTTGAAAACTCATTTAAATATTTTATTTCCAAAACATTAAAATTGAGATTTGAAGATAAAGGAATATTTAATTTAAAATATAAGTTTGAAGATGTCAAAACAATCTTCTATAAAAGCTTTTCTTGATTTTTGAGACTTTATTTAATTATTAACAAATGTTTTAAATTTTTGTGATTTTTAAAACATTCCAAAATTTGGGATGTTACAATGGATGATATTTTTGAGGTTTTTATATGTGTATGCAATGAATAAAAGTGTTTTTGTATTTTCTGATTTTAAAATGACTGAATGTAGATGATGCTTAAAAGTGGTTGGAAAGTTGTTTCTTATGATTAAAAATGGACCGGGGTTCATGGTTTCACACATGCACTCTCTCTTTAATATAGTGTGGCAAAAGAGTAGACATAGGATTAACATACGAGATTGCAAACAGGTTTAATGATATGTTACTAATTATATGGGCATCACGTCCTAACATAGAGACATTTTGATTATTAGTCTCACTTATACTCCACCAAGATGCGAACTAAATCATAACACCTCAGTAATTAAGATGACTCAGAGTATAGCCTTAGGATTAATGACATGAAGTGAAAATAAGAACATGATGGATCTAGTCATAGGTAGAGGCTTGTCACTCCTCATACCTTACAACATGGTATTTTGGTTTATCCTTAGTGAGGCAACAAAGCAAGGTAAACACCCAATGCATCGCGATATTAAGTTGTCAGTTTATCACATCACCACCCCCGTTACTCCAACTAATGCACACATTCCCCCTCACAAGCTCTCATAAACATGCTTGATCAAAACAAGGATACAAGAACGGGGTACATAATATGCATCTACTTTCATAACTGAAATAAGCATTGCAATCTCAACATATATTAACTCATAAAAAGATCCACCACAATGGTAATACAACGATGACCGTAATCATGTTCAGCAGTTCATACGGTGCTCATTAGTGAAGCTCAAGAGAGAGAGATACATATACTACTTCCACAAACCCATAGTCCAGAGGTGGAATACTCCCTCTTCATCATGGAGACGGTGGAGATGTCGATGGAGGAGAAGGAGACCTCTCCGGCAGCGCTCCGCCGGAGTTTTCCCCCCTCCAATCTGCAGCCTCCTGGTCTCTGTTTCTTGTTTCTCTCGTGTGGTGCCTCTCTCTTCGAAAAACGTTGGGGGCTCTTTTTATAGGCGTTTTTAGGTCATGAGGATAGTTCAGGAAGAAGGATCGGCGCAAACGGGGCCACGAGGGCCAAAAGAGGTGGGCCCATGTGGCCCCTGTACCTGGCCGCGTGGGGCACCCCCTTTTGCCCCTCCGGCCTCCGTTCGCTTGCTTCTTTCGCTCCTAGGTCTTCCTCCTTCCAAAATAATGATCCCCGTAAATTTGCAGCTCATTATGACGTCGTTAAGGCCCTGAAACAAATAAGGAAAGAAATAGGGGTTTTCTGCCTGCGCAGGATTAATTCCATAAAAAGGGGAAATCATTATTAATTACCAAAAATCATTAAATAACAGTAATATACCCCTTATATGATGCAAATATGAATGGAAAACAAGTGTTATAGTGCAAAGTTCATGTATGCATTTTATATGCATCAACATCCCCAAGCTTAACTCATGCTCGTCCTCGAGTATGGAAGTGATAAAACTAACATGAACTTTGCAATATAATCACAACATGGATATAAAAGATGATTGCTACTGCTACATAAAGTCAAATGATTCATTATTCAAAGAAAGTAGCAATATGCAAACAGTTTATAAAGTGATATCAAGTATTCAATGCAAGGATGTTCAATGATAGTTCACAAAGTGTAACATAAAAGATAGTAGTATGGATCACAAGTATGCAACATGATAAGTAAGAACATCCTACATTGGTCATAGAGTGAAGATGAAAATCTGAATGTAAAAGGTGGACACTTTGGAAAAGATATATGAATGAGTAGAGGTAAACATGCATAAGTTTCATCTATCCTCCAAACTATTCTACTTAAGTTATTGATTGCAATGGTAATACTTGGTGTCAAGCTCTCATTCCCCTATCATAGCATCTTGAATGATTAAAGTTAAATGTGAAAGAAAATATGAGTAGTGGCCTTGATAAAGTAAAGGTTAGATGTCTCATGCCCCTTGAATACGAGTACCTACACCATGATTACTCAACTTGGGAAACAAAGCAAGTTTAAGTTATCTATCATTGTAAGTAATAATGGTATCATCAAGAGCCTCAACTGGGGTACCTCTTGTCCCATGATATGGATCAAGCCCACATCAAAACAATAAGACAAACAAACATAATGAAAAATCTCAACACCCTTTTTATTTACCACTTGATATAGCTTTTTATTGTAGGGTGTATCACAGAAAGTATAAAATAGCATGTAAGTAAATTTCCACCATGAATGATGCATGGCTTAGATTAGCGGCCCAGGTTTCTCTCTACCTATTTATACAAACTCATTTAAACTTTACTTTATTTCCACATTATTTCACCATGATAGGCATCCATAAACAAAAGTACATGATATCAACTAAATAAATGATGGAACATGTTAAAAGCTTTGCATGTGACAGCACATATGGGCTAACTCCCAACCTTAAACATTTATCAAGTCACTATCATCATAATATTAATCACAATGGTTCATGTTTATTAAATGCAATAAAAGTAGAGTTTGCATCAAGTTCGCGAGAGCTTTTTAACCAACTTTACCCAATACAATAAATAACATAATCATTTTCATTTAGAGGTATAGATAACACAAATAACATGATAAACATACTTGGAATAGCATAAAGCTAATAGGTAGATATGGTGGACTCACTGGAAAAACTTTGGTTGAAGGTGTTGGAAACAAGTTTTTACTTGTTGGAATTATTGGGCTAGCAAAAGGGAGAAAGATGAATGCATGAGTGTCTCGAGGAGTTGATGGGGGAGAATCTTCTTATGTGTCCTTAGTGCTTTCCCCTCTCCCTCAACTAAGCCAACAAGCAGTCTTGATACCCTGAAAGGGAAATAATATATAAGGGATAGATTGAGCCTCCAAGTGCAGAGTATGTAGAAGTGGAAGTTTTTTCTCCATGAGGGTGACTCGAGGGTTTAATATCGAACTCTCGGCGAATCAGTAGTAGGGATTTTATCTCCTTGTCCTTCTCCATATTTCCTGCAAACAAAGTAGATTGCTTTGTGCCCTCAACCTCACCAAGTGGTTGTCAAGCACAAGGTGTGAAAATGATATTAAGATAATAATGAATGCAAAACAGTAAATAAATATGCAATAGTGGTAAGTACTAATGCAAGGATGATAGTAATGATGATGGATGATATTTTTGGGGTTTTTATATGTGTATGCAATGAATAAAAGTGTTTTTGTATTTTCTGATTTTAAAATGGCTGAATGTAGATGTTGCTTAAAAGTGGTTGGAAAGTTGTTTCTTATGACTAAAAATGGACCGGGGTTCATGGTTTCACACATGCACTCTCTCTTTAATATAATGTGGCAAAAGAGTAGACATAGGATTAACATATGAGATTGCAAACAAGTTTAATGATATGTTACTAATTATATGGGCATCATGCACTACTAGGGAAAAGGCTACCCGTGGCGCACCAAATAAGGATACCCGTGGCGCAGGGGCCTGCGCCACGGATTGCCACGCCACGGGTAACCACACTTACCCGTGGCGCAGGCACAGATGTGCGCCACGAGTATTGCCCATGGCGCACATGTCTATCTTGCGCCACGGCTAAGTGGAAGTACCCGTGGCGCACCTCTTACTCGTGCGCCACGGCTACCTTTTGTCATGCGCCATGGCTAAGTTTTTCTGTATTTTTTTATATATAGAAAATACTGTATTTATATAGGTATTTATACAGTATTTATACAGTATTTATACAGTTGTTAATACAGATGTTAATACAGATTGCAGAACAATATACAAAATACATAGATCACACATGCATTATAACTGAAAATATATCACGGATCATCATATATATACATCGAGCGGAATCGAGTAGCAAGTTCGAACATCACATTACAAACTGAAGAATGTTTAATTACAACACGTGTTTAATTGTTTGAACATAACCTAAGACAAGCATAAGATAGCTAGGCGTCGACGGTCTTCGGGGCCGGGAAGGGGCGGACGCCGTCTTTCGTGAAGGGCCGGATGTCGCCTTGTGCCTTTAAACGTCGTTCCACCTCCGCATTATCGAGTGGAGCGCCGTCGTAGTAGAACTTGCCTCCAACGGTGCAGACATCGTGTAGTATGATCCGCGCGAACGTCTCCTGGATGCAATAGAATTCTTGTCGGAGATCAAGATCTTGGATCGTCGCCAAGTTCTCGGCCCAGCGTTGTAGTTGTTCTGGCAACTTTAGTTGCTCTGCATCCCGTACGAAGGCACGGATCTGGTGGATGGCGTAGTAGGCATCCCTCTTGCTGGTCTTTGGTTGCGTGACGCAAGCAAAGTTGACAATATGGTGGAATGAGACAATACCTCCTTTTTTCCCTTTCTCTTCCTTTTGAAGACGCCTCCCCTCATACTGAAGCCAACTAGAGCATTATCCAAAGCCTTCTTGAGGTTGGTGTAGTCTTTCGGTTTGTGGTCCCTACCCGAGTCCAAATATGTGACTAGGGAATAAGCCGGGCAAAGAACGAGCAGGACGCAATACTTGTCTCTGGGCAAAACAACAATTTAGACAGAGTGTTAGAAAAACAATGATACAAAACTAATTTAGACAGAGTAGAGAATGACTACTTACTCGGGATAGTAGGGCAAGAAAATGTAATCCTTCCAGTTATTCTCCACCATGATTTCTTCGAGGTGTTTTGACATAAATTGCCAGCCTTGATGGCTTCTGAAGTTGGTCTCGATCATGTAGTAGGGGTCCACTATTGCGATGCCCCCGATCTTCTCTTTTTGAACTTGGTGGGCCGTACTGAGACAGAATAAGCGGACTAAGTGAGGTTGGAGCCGCCTCAAGTTAAACATCTTGAAGATGTCATCAAACCGTAGGAACAACAAATCAGCCGGCTCTTGTATGCAAAAGCCATCAACTCCCTCTGGCACCTTGGCAGTGAAAAGCGGGTGTGGGTGTGTTGGATCTTTCATTTTAAGAAGATCCAGCTCTCGTGTCAGAATACGCTCATGCAGCAGCTGCATATCCCCACTCATGAGGCTGAGCACATCACGCGGTACCATCGGTCGACCCGCAATATGTATTTGTTGCATAACATCTTTGCTGGGTGCTGGCCCGTCCTTAAACCGGATCGGTTTCGGAGGCATGGGAGGCTGGCTGCTCGAGCCATGGGCACCCTGCTGCGGCTTTGGAGGCATAGCGGGCTGGCTGCCGGATGCATAGTCGCTCTTCCTAGTTCTTTTCCGCGCCTTCTTAGGCTTTGAAGGGATGCCTCCTCCGGCCGCTAGCGCTTCACGACAGGTTCCAAGTAGTGTGTTGGGGCTCAGGATAGCTTGTGATGCTTCTTTCTGCGTGAAGTCGTCGGCTGGAGGCGTCTCTTGAGAATCGAACAGACGCTTCGTGCACGCGGCTTTATCTAGTTGACTTGGCTTGTGAGTGTGCGGAGCACTTGACGGTTCATCAAGAGGAGCCATGAATCCTCCGTCTTCGCAGCGGTCATAATCGATGTAGCAGTCATCGAAGATGTCATCTTCCCGTGCCGCAGGCTATTTCAGTTGTGGTGGTGCTGGTGCGCTGGCCTTGACAGGGTTTTGCCCCAACCCGACTTCCGGTGTTGTGTGTGGAGTGTCCGGGCTAATATGGATCTGGGTTTTCGGCCACATCATGGGCCAGGGGATGCATTCACGGAGGAGCAGGTGGTCCTCGGCTCCCACGGGTTGAACAGGAGGATCCACCTCATCGCACCCCGTGAACACCCTAATCAGTGAGACCTTGAAGAAGCCATCTGGTATCGGCCTGTTGTGGTGCATGCGATTTTTGGGCGCAACGATGGTAGCCCTAGCAACATCCTTCAACTCTCCATTCACATGGTGTAGGAGAGTGCATCTAGTGTCGCCCTGCGAAGAACATGCATGTACGGCGTTAGATATGCAAGGCAAAGGAAAAATGGATGAAGTAATATGCGCTGAGCCTACGATGCTTAGATACCATGAGGGCGTCGAGCTCGGACATTGTCGAGACACCGCCGACAGCTTGAGACAAGGAGTCGGAGTGGGCGCCGCTTGGCGCGGTGCCGGCCGGCGAATTCTCCGGAGTAGGCGATGGCGTGGTGAGGACCGGTGGAGTATCCTGGACAGGTGGAGGTGGCGGCGCGGTGTTGGCAGACAAAGCCGCCGACGCGGTATTGGCCGTGTTGCCTCCAAAGTTGGGCACTGGACACGGCCCTTGTCGACCTCCGTCGATCCAATCCATTACCGAGGTCACGACGGAAGGAAGGAAACCGGCTAGCGCCTTGGCCACTAGTTCGTTGACTATATCCTCCTGCTTGCGCTTCTTCCTCTCCTTTCATGTGTCCTTGTCCTCGGCATAATAGTCACACCATAGGGCCTTGCCATGGCCGACCACACGGCCACCTGACGGTGGTGCATCCAGATCCCGGCCCTTGACCTTGTTCACCGCCGCGTTGAATGGAGTGTCCCACACGGGCTTCGTCGAACTCTGGGAGGAGCTTTCTTCCGTGGCTCTAGACTTTTCCACTTCCTCCAGAGCCTTTTGGAACTTCATGACTGCGGGATCCGTCGTAAGTTCCTTGGTAACCGGGTCCTCCGTGAACCGAGCCCTGACAAAGTTTCTAGTCGGCTTGTCTTTAATTTTGGCGAAGGGGTTCTCTATGCCCTTAGCTTCCCATTCAGCATCCTGCTTCTCCCATTTGGGCTCTGCCGCGAAATAACCACCACTTCCGAGATGGTGGTGACCTACATTCTTCGAGTTCATCCACTTCCCCCATTCACTCATTTTCTGGGATGAAGGTAGTCCGAGCCTGCCCCGGAAAATCCTAAGGTCTTCTTCGTTGACCCGCTCCTTGTTCCAGATCTCCTCGGGACTTTTATCGTCTTCGATCAATTTTTTGACCCTACTTCTCCAGCTGGACAAGGCCTTGCTCATCTTCGTGAGGGCAAAGTTGTTGACGGCATTGAGTTTTTTCATATCATGATTACCGTTTTCATCGGCCCTGTAGGCCGGCGGGAACTCATACCGTTCGTGCAGCCTCTTGATGAGGCGGAGGCGCAAACCCGCTTTATTAGCATCCCTTATGTTATCCTCATAGACCGGGACGACCTCTCGAAGGATGCATGCCACTTGGAGGCCATACCCTGCGGCGACCCCTGTAGGCTCTAGAGGCGCCCCACCGGGGGACACTTCGGTGATCGCTTGCCTCAAGGCCCGGACCTTGTTCTTGCTCCTCTCTTTCCTACCCTTTTTTGGCTTGGCTACCATCTGTGCGTTCTCCGCCATCCGTGGTCTTGTTGCCATCCCCGGCGCCACAAGTGGTGGTCTCGTTGCCATCCCCGGCGCCACCATTATTGGCGCCCTCATCACCATCCTCGGCGCCACTATTATTGATGGCCTCGTCATGGTCATCCTCGGCAACATGAGCGTCCTGGGCAACATCCCCTGTCGGCTCATTGTAGAAGCTCCAGAAGTCTGTGTTGTTCTCTCTCGCTAGTTCTTCCACGCTTAACTTCCGAGAAGCTCCGGCCTCATCGTTGTTAGCCATGTGTTCTGCGTTTGACAACAAAATGGAATGTGTTAGTTAAAAGAAACAAAAAATATATGCCGATGTATTATGGAAATGTCGAATCATTTCCGTTCCGGCAAATTTCCGGCGGCACTCCTAGTGCCAAAAATTAGCAAAGGTCATGCTGAATTTTTCACGGAAAAATCCGGCATGACCTTTGCTAATTTTTCGCCATAGGAGTGTCGGAAATTTGCCGAAACGGAAATGAATCGACATTTTGGCAAAACATCGGCACTCATATAAAATCCCTGCAAATTGACAACAATAAAAACCGGCACACAACTCCGGCAGGCAGGATAGAAACATTCATCACAGATAATTAAGCCGGCACACAACTCCGACACGATACAAATGTTCATCACAGATAACTAAGCCGGCACACAACTCCGGTAGGGTACAAATATTTGTCACAGATAATTAGGCCGGCACACAACTCCGGCAACAAACATTCCATCACATACATCCTACCTTGCTTCAACTTAACCAACAACAAGCAACAGTAGCACCCCTACCAGCAGCAAGCCACACCACCACCACTACCTGCAAGCAACAGCAAAAACTCAATTAGAGGATTGTGAATTTTCAGGTTAATCAAAGTAACAGCAAGCCACAGCAAAAACTCAAGCAACAAGAAGCAACACCACTACCTAACCTAACACACTGATTTTGCATTGTGCTAAACCCTAACCCTAACCTAAATTTCTATCTAGCCCTAATACTAAATAGGCAACCCTAACCCTAATAACACTAAACCTAATGTCACTAACCCTAACAGCAAGCACAAGCATCACTAACCCTAACAGCATTTTGCATGTTGCTACAATTTGCATTTTGCATGTTGCTAACCCTAATCATGAATAAGCAGCATCATTAACACCAAACCTAACCCTAATTGTTGGGAATATGCCCTAGAGGCAATAATAAAATGGTTTATTAATCATATTCAAGTTTATGATAATAGTTTATTGTCCATGCTATAATTGTATTAAATGGAAACATAATACATGTGTGGAATATAAACACCCGGAGTCCCTAGTGAGCCTCTACAGGACTAGTTCATTGATCAAGAGATAGTTAGAGTTTCCTAACTATGGACTTGTTATAGTCACTTGATAACGGAGTCATATCATTAGGAGTAATGGTGTGATGGACATGACCCAAATAAGAGTTGCAATTAATCGTGTCACAAAAGTTTTGTTGTCAACACTTTTAATATGCCAAATATAGTTTCCTTAGACCATGAGATTATATCACTCCCGTTCACCGGAGGAATACTTTGTGGACATCAAACGTCACTTCATAACTGGGTGATTATAAAGGTGGCTTTCAGGTATCTCCGATGGTGGGTTGTTGGGTGATATGAATCGAGAGTGGAATTTGTCCCTCCATGTGACGGAGAAGATATCTCCAGGCCTTCTCGGTAATATAGCATCAAAAGTCTGCAGACATGTGATTAGGTTGTAATCACCGGGATCCTATATTATGGACGAGTAAAGAGAACTTGCCGGTAACGAGATTAAACTAGACATGGGGATGTCAACGATTATATCTCGGGCAAGTAAAATATCGTGAGACAAAGGGAATCGTATATGAGATTAATTGAATCTCCGGCATCGTGGTTCAATCAAGAAAAGGTTTTCGTTGAGTGTATAGGAATTAATATGGACATCCCGGTCCCGCTATTAATTATTGATATGATCATGTCTATGCATTCTCGAACCCGTAGGGTCACACACTTAACGTTCCGATGAAATTAGGTTTTGCGATGAATTAAATGATGAAGTGAACGAATGGTGATTCGGAGTCTCGGATGGGATCCCGGACGTCACGAGAGGTTCCGGAGGAGTCCGGAGAATAAGATTCATATATGGAAAGTTGTTTCCGGAGGTTTCGGAAAAGTTCCGGAAATTATTTATAGGGTACCGGAAGGTTCCGGAGTGTTCTAGAAGGGTCTAGAAGTGGGACCATATTTTGTATGGGGCCCACATGGTGCAAAGGGGTGCAGCCACCACCTAGGTGGGGCGCACCACCTAAGCCCATATGGGTGGTGCGGCACAAGGAGGGGGAGTCCCACTCCTAGTTGGACTAGGAGGTGGGCTCTCCACCCCTTTAGGAAAGGGGCCCAAGGAGGAGTCCTTGTTGGACTCCAACTTGGGGGCAAGTAAGGAGGGGCCGGCCGGCCCCCTCCCCTTGACCTAGCCGGCCACCTATATAAGGAGGGGTAGGGGGGGCGCACCAAACCCCTTTGGAGGCTGCCGCCCATAAGCCCTAGCCGCACCCCCCTCTCCCTCTAGCCCTAGCCGCACCCCTCCTCTCCCGGAGGGCTGCCGCCATCCAACCTCCACACCTAGCCGCACCCCCTTGCCCTAGGGGCTGCGCCACCTTGCTCCTCTCCCTCTCCTCTTGCTTGGCTTGGCGAAGCCCTGCTCGCGGAGATCGTCATCATCACCGGCACTACCGTCGTGCTGCTGAGATCATCAAGGCCACGTCTTCTCGCTTGCGGGATCAAGGAGTCGACGTCTTCATCGAGCTGTACGTGTGGACGCCGCGGACGTGCTGCCCGTTGCTGCACTTCACCGGATTGGATCTCGAGGATAATACATCTCCTCGCGACTAGACGAGTCTAGTTGCGGGGATCGACTAGCCAACCCCTGCACCGACAAAACGCGTTTGTTGATCTTCGAGGGTAAGAGATTGGATCTCATCTTCGCTATCTTCATCTCGTAGATCTAGATCCTTGGGGTTTATTCCGCTTTGCCGCGTAGAAAATTTTTGTTTTCCATGCTGCGACCCCATCACTAATAGCAAGCAGCAGCATCACTAACAGCAAGCAGCATTTTATCAAACACATGGTGAGCAAGAACACCGAGGGGTGGTTACCTGCTCTCGGGACGGAAGAGGGCGGTGCTGGGGAGGAGGGCGGCGTGTCGGGGCGGAGGCCGGGGAGGAGCAGGCTTGAGGAGGATGAGGGCTTGAGGAGGAGGAAGGCTCGGGGAGGAGGGCGGCGTGTCGGGGCGGAGGCCGCAGGCTCGATGAGAGGAGGGCGGTGTGTCGGCGGAGGAGAGCTGGGGGAGGAGGAGGTCGGGGCGAGGAGGCCGGAGAGCTGGGGGAGGAGGAGGGAGGCCGGAGAGCTAGGGGAGGAGGGGGCGGCGTCGGCGCGGAGGCCGCCGGGAGGCCGCGCGTGGGCTCGGTGAGAGAGGAGGGCTCGAGGAGGAGGAGAGTTGGGGGAGGAGGAGGTCAGGGCGCACGGCGGCCGGAGATGGGGAGGGCGCACGGCGGCCGGAGACGGGGAGGGCGGTGTCGGCGAGGAGGCGTACGGGAGATGGAGAGAAGGACGCGTGGGAGATGGGGAATTTTGGATCGGGCCGGTTGCTTAGTTCCTACCCCATCTTAGCTGTGGCGCAGGACGGTGGCCCTGCGCTATGGGTATGGAAGTTAGCTGTGGCGCAGGCCTGCCTGCCTGCGCCATGGGTAAGTTACCCGTGCCGGAGGGGGCTCTTCCTGCGCCACGGCTAAGTGGGTTTTTTATATTTTCTTTTTTTAATTGCATTTCATTTATAATATTTCCTATCATTGCATTTTGATCTTTCATTTCATTTAAGACACACATTTCAATTAATTTTTCATTTGTTTTTCTTTTTCATTTAGTGCATTTCATTTAAGACATTCATTTTCATTTAATACTTCTTACAATTTCAATTTAATTTCCAGACACATTTCAATTTAATTTCCAGACACATCTCAAATATTAAAAATACTTAATTTAAAAATATTTCCAGACCCATCTGACACGGAACATCGGCACCTTGTCCACAGAGTAGTCCAGCTCCCAAATCTCCTCGATCCTTCCGTAGTACCTTTCTTTGACGTCACCGGTGAAGGATTCCATCGTTACCCCTGAGTTCTGATATTCGCTATTCTTGTCTTTTTCCTCCGTGTAGAACGTGTAACCGTTGATATCGTATGCTTGATATGTCATCAGGTTGGGCGCGGGGCCCTGTGACAAGAGGAATATGAGTTTTCCTTCCGCAGAATCCGTTGACGGAGGATTATCTAGAAGGTGGCACTTGAACCAACGCGTGAAAGTGGCGTTGTGCTCTTTGATTATTTCGACGTCCGTTAGATGCTGGCCATTGTCACTGTACTTCTTCTCAATGAAGCTTTTGTGCTTTTCCAACCAAGGATCGACCACTTGTATGTGTTGTAGCGCTACAAAGTTTGCACTGTCAAAGTTAGCGCGTCGGCCAGAGTCATCCACATGCAGTTCCCTCCTGCCTGTTTTGTGACCTGCTCCATCGAGCCTGGCAAGGTGCTTGTTTTCGGGCAGACCAACAGGGTTCTCGACGTCTAGAAAATTCGTGCAGAAAGAGATGCACTCTTCGGTGAGATAGCCCTGGACGATGCTTCCATCTGGACTAGCCCTGTTACGAACGTATCCTTTGATGACACCATTCATTCTTTCGAACAGCATCATGCTGTGCAGGAACATCGGCCCGAGCTACATGATATCATCGACGACATGGATCAGCAAATGCACCATAACGTCGAAGAATGCAGGAGGGAAGTAAATCTCAAGCTCATTTAGTATCACAATGATCTCTTCCTGTAGCCTTACGGCTTTCTTCATGCTGATCGACTTTTGAGAGATGACGTCGAAAAAGTTGCATAGGCCAAATAGCGTTTGACGGACGTGTGGGTCCATTATCCCTCGGAGTGCAACCGGAAGTATCTGTGTCATCAGCACGTGACAGTCATGAGACTTCATCCCGCTGAACTTTTGTTTTACTGCGTCCAGATATCTGCTTATCTTTCCCGCGTAACCGGAAGGAAATTTCACTCCGAGAAGGCACTTGATAAACTGTTCGATCTCCTTCTGGCTTAGAGTGAAGCACGAAGGAGGGCAGTAATAGTCATTCTGTTTCGCCTTTTTTCCCTTCCGACGACCTTCCATCTCCTCCTCCTCGGACAGATCATTATCATCGTCAGGGCGTCCTCCGTGGAGATCTTTCCTGATACCCAATGATCTCAGGTCGCTTCTTGCTTTCGGCCCATCTTTAGTCCTCTCAGGCATGTTGAGAAGGGTGCCAAGCAGACTCTCGCACACGTTCTTTGTGATATGCATGAAATCAAGGATATGAGGCGTTTCGAGGATCTTCCAATACAGCAAGTCCCAGAAAACAGACCTTGTTTTCCATACCTTCAGCAGTGGTGGTGGAGCCTTTTGCTTCTTCCCCGGCGGAGGGCATTCATCCCAGTTTGTTAACAGCATGTCGATTTCTTCGCCGCTCCACTTACGTGGGGCTCTTCGGAGCTCAACGGTACCATCGAACAGGTCTTTGCATTTTCTCCATGGGTCAACCCTGTGAAGGCACCTTCGATGTCCCGTGAACACTGTTTTTTTAAGACCCGGGATCTTTCTCTAGCTGCATATATGTTGTATCGTCCATGCACCTAACACATGCACAGTGTCCGTGGGCCACCTGGCCTGCGATATATCCGTAACCGAGATAGTCTTGCAACGTCGTGATCAACGCCGCTCTCATAGGGAAGTAGTCTTCCGCGACGGCGTCCCATGTGCTGACCCCTTCAGTCCATATCTTATGTAGCTCATCTCTCAAGAGCTGTAGATACATATTAGCATGCTCATGTGAATGTACTTCCTCTTCATGCACAACTATGGGGGTAGGTTGTATATCCATACAAACATGGGCCACGTGCTATGTGTGCTGCTCTGGTTGCCAAACGGATTGAGCCCATCGGTGCTCAC
The DNA here is from genome assembly GCA_012064385.1 of Puccinellia tenuiflora. Taxonomy (NCBI): domain Eukaryota; kingdom Viridiplantae; phylum Streptophyta; class Magnoliopsida; order Poales; family Poaceae; genus Puccinellia; species Puccinellia tenuiflora. Next base: position 36,078 of record QRDG01002066.1, on the reverse strand, counting down.
GCCCAACCTGACGTTTCTTGGATTGTCCCCAAAAGTTGGGTATTCAAAGTCTAACGCTTCCCACTGCTTAGCATCTGAAGGGTGTCTCAGCATCTTATCCGCCTCTTCATTTTCTGGCTTATTCCTTTCCGCGTGCCAGCGCATTAACTTTGCTTCCTTAGGATCTGTGAAAAGCCGCTGCAGACGAGGAATGATCGGAAGGTACCATACCACTTTCCGAGGAGCTTTCTTTTTCCCTTTCTTGTATCGAGCAGCGCCGCACACTGGACATGCAGTTGTCTCCGCGTCATTTTCCGGATAAATGAAGCAATCATTGATGCCCATGTGGTATTTGATGTGCGGTAAATCAAAAGGGCACATGATTTTTTTGGCCTCTTCGATACTACTAGGACATGTGTTCCCCTCAGGAAGACGATTGTGCCAAAATTTCAAGTTCTCGTCGAAGCTTGCGTCTGTCCATTTGTGTTTTGCCTTCATCTGCAGAGCCATGAGCGTTACTTTCAAACGGGTATCCTCGTGCCAAAAAGTAAAAAAAGTGCACCCAGGCTTAGCCGTGGCGCACGAACGGTGGCTGCGCCACCACTATATCCTAGTCGTGGCGCACAGTAATTCCCTGCGCCATGGCTAGGTGGGATAAAATTCGCGCCAGAAATGGTGCAGATGGGACCCACAATTACCCGTCGCGCACTAGGGAACAGTGCGCCACGGCTAAGTGGGGTAAAATTGGCGCCAAAAATGTGCACGCGGTCCCACACTTAGCCGTGGCGCAGGCTTCTACGGTGCGCCACGGCTACGAGGCTACCCGTGGCGCACATAATTGTTCTGCGCCACGCCTAAGTACGCGCAGGCCGGCCGGCCAGGGCCCATCTTAGCCGTGGCGCAGGTCTTACAAACCTACGCCACGGCTAAGTTGGAGTCAGTGGCGCAGCCCCGGACGGTGCGCCACGCATACTTAGCCGTGGCGCACCACTCTGCAGTGCGCCATGGCAGCTCTTCCTACCTATAAGCCTTTTCCTACTAGTGATGTCCTAACATAGAGACCTTTTGATTATTAGTCTCACTTATACTCCACCAAGATGCGTACTAAATCATAACACCTCAGTAATTAAGATGACTCAGAGTATAGCCTTAAGATTAATGACATGAAGTGAAAATAAGAACATGATGATCTAGTCATAGGTAGAGGCTTGTCACTCCTCATACCTTGCAACATGGTATTTTGGTTTATCCCTAGTGAGGCAACAAAGTAAGGTAAACACCCAATGGATCGCGATATTAAGTTGTCAGCTTATCACATCACCACCCCCGTTACTCCAACTAATGCACACATTCCCCCTCACACGCTCTCATAAACATGCTTGATCAAAACAAGGATACAAGAATGGGGTACATAATATGCATCTACTTTCATAATTGAAATAAACATTGCAATCTCAACATATATTAACTCATAAAAAGATCCACCACAATGGTAATACAACAATGACCGTAATCATGTTCAGCAGCTCATACGGTGCTAATTAGTGAAGCTCAAGAGAGAGAGAGATACATAAGCTACTTCCACAAACCCATAGTCCAGAGGTGGACTACTCCCTCTTCATCATGGAGACGGTGGAGATGTCGATGAAGGAGAAGGAAACCTCTCCGGCAGCGCTCCGCCGGAGTTTTCCCCCTCCAATCTACAGCCTCCTGGTCTCTGTTTCTTGTTTCTCTCGTGTGGCGGCTCTCTCTTCGAAAAACATCGGGGGGCTCTTTTTATAGGCATTTTTAGGTCATGAGGATGCTTCAGGAAGAAGGATCGGGGGGCTCTTTTTATAGGCGTTTTTAGGTCACGAGGGCCAAAAGACGTGGGCCCACATGGCCCCTGTACCTAGCAGCGTGGGGCACCCCCTTTTGCCCCTACGGCCTCTGTTCGCTTGCTTCTTTCGCTCCTATGTCTTCATCCTTCCAAAATAATGATCCCCGTAAATTTGCAGCTCATTATGACGTCGTTAAGGCCCTGAAACAAATAAGGAAAGAAATAGGGGTTTTCTGCCTGCGCAGGATTAATTCCATAAAAAAGGGAAATCATTATTAATTACCAAAAATCATTAAATAACAATAATATACCCCTTATATGATGCAAATATGAATGGAAAACAAGTGTTATAGTGCAAAGTTCATGTATGCATTTTATATGCATCAGCATCCAATGAAGACGGATAAAGGATGTCTATGTCCTGCCAGCTACGCTCTTACCAAATAAGAGAAGGAATATTTTTTAAAGTCCTGAGCAGTATGAAGGTCCCGTCTGGCTTCTCGCCGAATATAAAGGTAATAATAAATATGGCGGAGAAAAAATTCTAGAACCCAAAGTCTCATGACTGCCACGTGCTTATAACTCAATTGCTTCTGGTTGCATTGCTGGGGATTCTATGGGAAAATGTTCGAATACCCATTGTAAAGCTATATGCATGCCTCAATGCAATTTCTCAGAAGGTAATCGATCCACAAATTCTTCCAAGGTTACAGAAGAATCACTACAAGAAATATGTTGACTGATGACCATCCATTTTGGTCACTAGAAGGTCACAAAGTTTCATTCATGACCCCTCTGTGACCAAAAATCGATGGTCACATACCGAGCGCCTCGAACGGTCGATCATGACCTTTTTAGTGAAATGGTCATAACCGTCTATGACCAAATTAGAGGGTCATAACATTTATGACCAATTTTTTGGTCATGCGCTCTCTGTTGTGGCCACGTCAGATACTACGTGGCCAATCCTACGTGGCAAAATTATGACCAAATAAGAAGGTCATAATCCAGAATCAGCCCAGCCTAGTTTGGTGCTTTATATGGGCCGAGCCCAACAATGCGGCCATTTATTTATTTATTCTATCAATTTCAGTCAGCTACATGGGCCTAGCCTATCATTTCAGGCTTTATTTTTGGGTCGTGACCTTTTCAACCCGATAATTTATATTTTTCTTTTTTTCAAAAAGTGGGTCAACTATAGAGTAGGTCCCAATTGTCAGGTACAAGAATGCCGGTCAGTCTAGTCACTAGGTTCCAGATGTCAGAGTCATTCTTCATATATCAATTTCCCAATACAAAAAATAAATGTAAAAACTCAAACCGATCAAACTGCCAAATTTGGCAAATTACAATCAAACATAATCCACATCAAGTTTACAGTCGGTCGTAATTCACATCAGCTATCCAGTTACCAAAAACACAACTAAATAGCAAAATCTAACAAGATATCGAAGTACAACTACCTACAATGAGCTGGAACTCTAAGCTTCTTCCCTTCCAACTTCTTTGTCATGGAGCTCGCGACGAAACAGGAACGAATGCCATCATCTGCATGTTATAGACCAAAATGGTTAGGAACAATATAAAATAAAACAATGAAACAAAATAGTATTTGCACCAATAATATTACAGTGAGGTCTTATAGAGCGCACGGTGATGTCGGTGTTAACGGAGGAGAGTCTTCTTATGTGATGAGAGTGTTCTTCTCCCTCAACTTTGCCAACAAGCACTCTTGATACCCTGAAAGGAAAATATTATAAGGGATAGGTTGAGCCTCCAAGTGCAGAGTATGTAGTAGTGAAGTTTTTTTCCCCATGAGGGTGACTCAAGGGTTTAATATCGAACTCTCGGGGAATCAGTAGTGGGGATTTTATCGCCTTGTCCTTCTCCAGATTTCCTGCAAACAAAGTAGATTGCTTTGTGCCCTCAACCTCACCAAGTGGTTGTCAAGCACAAGGTGTGAGAATGATATTATGATAGTAATGAATGCAAAACAGTAAATAAATATGCAATGGTGGTAAGTAAATATACAAGGATGGTGGAAACAATGATGGATGATATTTTTGGGGTTTTTGTAAGTGTATGCAATGAATAAAAGTGTTTTTGTATTTTATGATTTTAAAATGGCTGACTATAGATAATGCTTAAAAGTGGTTGGAAAGTTGTTTCTTATGATTAAAAATGGACCGGGGTTCATGGTTTCACACATGCACTCTCTCTTTAATATAGTGTGGCAAATGAGTAGACATAGGATTAACATATGAGATTGCAAACAAGTTTAATGACATGTTACTAATTATATGGGCATCATGTCCTAACATAGAGACCTTTTGATTATTAGTCTCACTTATACTCCACCAAGATGCGAACTAAATCATAACACCTTAGTAATTAAGATGACTCATAGTATAGCTTTAAGATTAATGACATGAAGTGAAAATAAGAACATGATGGATCTAGTCATAGGTAGAGGCTTGTCACTCCTCATACCTTGCAACATGGTATTTTGGGTTATCCCTAGTGAGGCAACAAAGTAAGGTAAACACCCAATGGATCATGATATTAAGTTGTCAGCTTATCACATCACCACCCCCGTTACTCCAACTAATGCACACGTTCCCCCTCACACGCTCTCATAAACATACTTGATCAAAACAAGGATACAAGAACGGGGTACATAATATGCATCTACTTTCATTACTGAAATAAACATTACAATCTCAACATATATTAACTCATAAAAAGATTCACCACAATGGTAATACAACGATGACCGTAATCATGTTCAGCAGCTCATACGGTGCTAATTATATAGTGAAGCTCAAGAGAGAGAGAGAGATACATATGCTACTTCCACAAACCCATAGTCCAGAGGTGGACTACTCCCTCTTCATCATGGAGACGATGGAGATGTCGATGGAGAAGAAGGAGACCTCTCTGGTAGCGCTCCGCCGAAGTTTTCCCCCTTCAATCTGCAGCCTCCTGGTCTCTGTTTCTTGTTTCTCTCGTGTGGCGGCCCTCTCTTCGAAAAATGTCGGGGGGCTCTTTATATAGGCATTTTTAGGTCACGAGGAAGCTTCAGGAAGAAGGATCGGCGCAAACGGGGCCACGAGGGCGAAAAGAGGTGGGCCCACACGACCCCTGTACCTGGCCGTGTGGGGCACCCCCTTTTGCCCCTCCGGCCTCCGTTCTCTTTCTTCTTTTGCTCCTAGGTCTTCCTCCTTCCAAAATAATCATCTCCGTAAATTTATAGATCATTATGACGTCGTTAAGGTCCTGAAACAAATAAGGAAAGAAATAGGGGTTTTCTAGCTGCGCAGGATTAATTCCATAAAAAGGGGAAATCATTATTAATTACCAAAAATCATTAAATAACAGTAATATACCCCTTATATGATGCAAATATGAATAGAAAACAAGTGTTATACTGCAAAGTTCATGTATGCATTTTACATGCATCACACAGGCATCATGCATAACTAAGTAAAACAATATGTTCTTCCCATATAAAGATCTACCCCTGGATAGTAGCATGCAAGGCTCCTATGTACCAGACCTAAACAAAAAGCCACTTTGACTATTTGAAAATTAACTTCCATTTTATTTGATTTTAAAAATCAAGTGCATTCACTTCTATAAATGGTGCGCTCAAATGAAAAGACATGTTTTTCCGTAAGAACTTAACACTTGTACACAAGAACATCAGCAATCCTTAGTGATTGGAAGCAGCAGCACAAAATCTTCATGTAGACAATGCATGCCAATTAATAGTATACAGCAAGACCTCATGCGATAGTAATACACTACCAGCTAGACAATAAAACATGCACTCCTGGACAGGAAAAATGCATATATATATCCATAGGGAGCACATGCTAGATGCATCAAGCATCAGGACCATATCTGTTTAAGAAGGAGATGACTAGATACCTGACTTCGTGTCGATGCCATGGATGGGGATGTAGTTGAAGAAGATCTGGTCCGCATTGTCGTTGACACTGGCCGTTGAAGGTACTCGTCGGTGTAGACGTCCACCATGCGCTCCCGCTGGCATTCATCAATGCTTCAGTATGGTATTACACATGTATCATGCAACCAAAAGGGATAAATGTGAGATAACAATTGAATGAACTAAGTACTGGAAAGACATAAACATCAAGTAACTTAAGAAGAAGATCCGAATAAGGAGATTAACATGTTTCAGAATTTGCACAACTAACACTAGCAGCTACAATCATGTTATGCACAAATAAGGGTTTGTTGCCGGGTGATTCTCCCTCGTAGGCTTCACGAGTTATCCCCCGTTTGCGTGTGTGTTCNTGTATCATGCAACCAAAAGGGATAAATGTGAGATAACAATTGAATGAACTAAGTACCAGAAAGACATAAACATCAAGTAACTTAAGAAGAAGATCCGAATAAGGAGATTAACATGTTTTAGAATTTGCACAACTAACACTAGCAGCTACAATCATGTTATGCACAACTAACACTGGCAACTAAATCATGCAACTAATCAGGGCATTCCAGTTTGAGCATATGAAGAAAAAAATAGCATATATATTAGGATATGGTGCATAAAACAAAATGTGTTTTACTAACTAAATTGTTATATAGATATCATTAACATTTCATAAATCATAGAAACCCATGCCATGCATCATAATGGCAAGCACATGATCGTGTAAATAAGTATGCATCATTGCAAAGAAACATCCATCAAGGTAATCTACCTCCTACATCATCTTTACAAATAAGAATCTGTCAGGCATTCCATGTTTCATACTGAAACTAGATCAGGTATATATATCACATCACTTTTACTGAAACTAGAGATCAAACCAGCAGGAAATGCTCGCATAACCATCAGGCATTCCATGTTTCATACTGAAACTAGAACAAGCATATATATCACATCACTTTTACACCATAGTGAACAAATCATGCATAAACAGCAAATAAGTAAGCTATAGGTCCACCACAAGTAGATAAACATGCTAAGCCATCAAGTAATCAAAGATATTCTCTCAAGCACGTGATCCATATGCACAGAAGACATATGAATCTATCTATGAACACTGAACCAAACTGTAACAATACCATCACCAGCACATCACCACGACAACAAAATCACATGGCCAAAGACAAGCACTACAGATCGACCAGTCATCAGCACGATCGCCGGTCACAGGAGTGTGCTCACCTCGATTAGTCGTAGTCGAGGAGGCAGGCATCAGAGCCGAAGCATCAACTCCACTGTAGGCGGAAGGAGTAGCACGGCCGACCTTGAGGTCCGGCGCATCCACGGCAGCGCGAGGTGGACGACGGCCGACCGAGGATCCCGTCGACGCCGACGACGTCCTGGTTGCTAGAGGGCCGTGGCCGATGGAGTTGCGCGCATCAAAGCACGTGCGCGCCGGCGAGCCAGCCGTCCGCGACGCTGTACCTGCTGGGCGCCGGAGAGGGAGAGAGGGGATCGGGCAGAGGAGAGGACGGGCGGATGGAAGATGAGAGCGGCCGTGGCTAGTAGAGGAGGGGTGGTGGCGGCGGAGCCCTAGCTAGGAGAGGGCGGTGGCGGAGCCCTAGCTGCGATGGGCGATCGTGCTGGATCGGCGGCGGAGAACTAGATCGGGGAGATGGGAGAGAGCGAGGATGGGGACGGGATTGGCGATGTTAGGGTTTTTCCGGGGGAGATGGCGGCGACGTCTGCTTTTATTCCAGACGCGCGTGCTCCCGCCCGTCAGATTGGCATCCGACGGCTGCCGGTGATCCTGCTGTCAAATGGGTTGGGCCAGATTTGGGGATCAGTGGAATAAGAGCTGGGCTGGGCAAGTTTCAGCCCAGTTCAGCAGAATACTTATGACAGAAAAAACTTGATTACTATATTTTGAAAACATATAAACTCAACGAATAAATTAGCATAAAAACTTGATTACTATACCCCATGTTTTTTTTCTGGGTATTAGGCGACATAAAAGGATGCCACATGAAGGTTTCCCTTTTTTGATTTTTTTAATTAGTTGTGCCTAACCCTAACCCTAAACCATGACTGATGGGGGGATACTTTATAGGTAGGCCCATGGACCCGGAAAGTAGACCCGCCAAGACCAAGAAGGCCAAAGCCGAGTCACGTATTAAGTCGCATGGGCTGGGCTGGAGACAAGCCGACCAAGGCCCATGATCAAGAAAGGACTCGTCAGCAAGGAGTCCAAGTACAACCCGGAGCCTTAACTTGGAAGACCAAGATGTAGAGTAGGACTCCGTGTTCTAGTGTGACTCGGTGTAACCTGTAAGTCCAGGAACCCGACAACCTTTATAAGCGGGGTCCTGGACCTTAGATTAAAAAGCCTGACAAGTTATAGCAATCCAGAGAGAGAGAGAGAGAGAAACACCAAGTCGCCGACTCCCCAGAGAGGAGCCGGAACCCTGTAATCGATACCAGATCAAGAGCAATAAATAGAAGCAGGAAGTAGGTCTTTACCTCTACCAAGAGGGGCCGAACCTGGGTAAATCTGTGTTTCTAGGCGAGATTAATCTCTCCTACGTACTTCAAGTATCAATGGCCCCAGAACTCACCTTCCTGGAGGAAGGACTTGCCGTGACAACCCCACAACAGTTGGCGCCCACCGTGGGGCTGGAGATGCGAGGAGTCGAGATCGTGGGAGCTGCTCGCCGGGCCATGGAGAAACTCGCCATCGGGCGAGTCTACACTGATGAGCATGGAGAAACAGAAATCGACGACTCTGGTTGGACTTCGGATATGCACGAGGTCGACTAGGGTTATCAGCTTGTCTTCGGAGGAATCAACGTGTTCGTCGGCATGGTTTGCACGTCGGGTCTTCGCGCGAACTCGGCGGAATCAGTATCAGAGCCAACAGTTGTTGTCGGGTCCGACGGAGAGGAGTCGGTCAGCACATCAGAACTCGGCATCATCACCGAGTCAGAGAAGCATCTTGCTGTCAACCATGAAGAGGATTCGCTGGCGGAGCCATGTATGGAGCCAGGTTACGACGCCGATTCAGAGTCTATCTTGCCCTTGTTTGAGGATCGGCTTGGGTATGGAATTGAGGAAGAGGACTACGAGGAGTCGCCAGTTCGCGCTCGCGTCGTCGGAGTCTACATGTCTGGAAACGGCGGAAATCAGTTTGATCCAACTCTGTTAACAAAGGAAATCAATGCAAACAATGCAGCTGAGCGGGCGGCCGAGTTAGCCAGTGCGCGTGCTGCGATGGAGAGGCAATTAGCAGAGATCAACGAGGCAAATCGCAGGTTAGCAGAAGAGCGGGCCCGGGTCCAGACTGAAGCCCAGGTCCTGCGGAGTCGCCAGGAGGAACTCACCTCGATCCAGCATCGCAGAGCCAGGAGTCGCCTGCGCGGAGGAGCCAATGTCAACCCTATTGCTTTGTTCACCACACCCACCGGTCCAGGCGCAGGAGCCGGGCTGGGGAGTTCATCAGCTGCAGGAGGCGGCGCAGGGGGAGGAGCAACACCACCACCACCACCACCACCACCAGAAGGACCCGGTGGCAGCCGTACCAACGGACCACCACCTGAAGGAGGAGTCGGAGGAGGAGCAACAGGTGGTATGGGACCTCCACTTGGCAGGTTCCGTACTCCAGAAGGGCATTACTCTAACCCAATGGACAATCTTCACGCGGCAACAATGAGATTAGAGAATATCGAGATACCAGAAGGACCAGCGGGCCAGGAGACCCGCCGTGCTATTGAGATGCTGAAGACAGCAATGACTCAGCAAGCTCTTTACCCAACGTTTCCAGATGCAAGCAGGCTGCACTCAACACCATTCAACTCGGGTACGAGGAGTCGGCATGACGAGTCTCACCCGGCCAACTCTACAAGCGCAAGGCGCCGTGAGCAAGAGAGGAACAGGGTTATGATACCAACCGCATCACGAGCTCAGTTAGTAGTTGATGAAGCAAGACAGCGACGAGAAAGGGAGGCAGCCAGGGCTCGGGAGGCTGAGAGGGACAGAGCCCTAGCTGGTGCAGATAACCAGCCTCAGCCGACCCGGGTGCACACAGAGGTGACTTTTCCTGCTACCTCTTGAAGGGGTCGCAGCATAGAAAACAAAAAAATTTCCTACGCAACAAGCGGAATAAACCCCAAGGATCTAGATCTACTAGACGAAGGTAGCGAAGATGAGATCCAATCTCTTACCCTTGAAGATCAACAAACGCGTTTTGTCGGTGCAGGGGTTGGCTAGTCGATCCCCGCAACTAGACTCATCTAGTCGCGAGGAGATGTATTTCCTCGAAGTCCAATTCGATGAAGTGCCACAAGGGGTAGCACCTCCGCGGTATCCACACGTACGGCTCGATGTAGATCTCCTCCTTCTTGATCCCGCAAGCAAGGTGGAGATGGCTAGATGGATCTCGGCACCACGACGGTTGTGGTGGCGTTGATGATGATGATCTCCATGAGCGTGGCTTCGCCAAGCCAAGCAAGAGGAGAGGGAGAGGAGGAGGTGCAGCAGCAGCCCTACATCTAGGGGTGGTGCGGCAAGCCTTGGTGGAGGAGATGGCGGCAGCCCTTCGGGAGAGGAGAGGTGGCGCCCTAGGGCAAGGTGGAGGGGGGGCTGCGGCTAGGGTATGGGGAGGAGGACTTGTGGTGCGCACCCCCTCCCTTGCCCCTCCTTATATAGGGGGCCAAGGGGGCTGCGCCCCAACCTCCCTCTAGGGCCGGCGGCTGGGTGGCTTAGCCCCCAAGCCAGCCCCCTAGGGTTAGGGTTTGGCGCCCCTTCCCTCTTGGGCTCTTAGCCCTTTAGCTAGCCGGCTGCCCTAGTGGGCCTCTGGGTGGTGCGCAGCCCAAGTAGCTGCTGCACCCCCTTTAGTCCATGTGGGCCCCCTACATTAGGTGGGTCCCACTTCTAGACTCTTCTAGAACATTCCGGAACCTTCCGGTACCCTGCAGAAATATTCCGGAACTTTTCCGAAACCTCCGGAAACAAATTTCCTTATATGAATCTTATTCTCCGGACCACTCCGGAACTCCTCGTGATGTCCGGGATCCTATCCGGGACTCCGAATCACCATTCGTTCATTCCATCAATTATCTCATCACTAACCCTAGCTACATCGGAGCGTTAAGTGTGTGACCCTACGGGTTCGAGAACATGTAGACATGATCATATCAATAATCAACAGCGGGACCGGGATGCCCATATTGACTTCTACATATTCAACGAAGTTCCTTATCGATTGAACCACGATGCCGGAGATTCTTAATCTCATATACGATTCCCTTTGTCTCACGATATTTAATTTGCCCGAGACTTGATCGTCGATATCTCCATATCTGGTTCAATCTCATTACCTGGCAAATTCTCTTTACTCGTCCATAATATAGGATCTCGGTGATTAACACTTAATCACATGGTTGCAACCTTTCTGATGCTATATTACCGAGAGGGCCCAGAGATATCTTTTCCGTCACAAGGAAGGACAAATCCCACTCTTGATTCATGTCACCCAACAAATACCATCGGAGATACCTGAAAGCCACCTTTATAATCACCCAGTTACGAAGTGACGTTTGATGTCCACAAAGTATTCCTCCGGTAAACGGGAGTGACATAATCTCATGGTCTAAGGAAACTATACTTGGCATACTAAAAGTGTTGGCAATGAAACTGTGTGACACGATCAATTGCAACTCTTTATTATTTGGGTCTTGTCCATCACATCATTACTCCTAATGATATGACTCCATTATCAAGTGACTATAACAAGTCCATGGTTAGGAAACTCTAACCATCTCTTGACTAACGAACTAGTCCGGTAGAGGCTTACTAGGGACACCTGTTGTTTATATTCCACACATGTATTATGTTTCCAATTAATACAATTATAGCATGGATAATAAACTATTATCATAAACATGAATATGCTAATAAATCATTTTATTATTGCCTCTAGGGCATATTCCCAACAGTCTCCCACTTGCACTAGAGTCAATAATCTAGTTTACATTTTCTCGATCCAACACTCATGGTGTCTAACACTCATGGAGTCTTAGTGCTGATCATGTTTGCTCGTGGAAGAGGTTCTGTCCGTGCTCTGTACTATACAGTTCTTTATGTTCTTTGCAAAAACGTTAACGTCACCTAATTTGACATTATTTTATCATCTCATGATAAACCTATTATCATCACATGATAATTCACATCATCACATGATGAATGTAATATATTTGGTTAGAGAGTGAGATTTTCGTTTCCCTTTTATGCCTACATGACGTATGATCAGTTAAGAGGACTTTCACATAGCATGTGCACCCGGAACTCACTCAGTCTTGAAACAAAATTTCTCAAACCAAAATATTATATCTTTTAATCCTTGAATTAATCATATACTCCTATATGTTGTAGACTCACAAATCGACAGTGCAATCATGTCACTTCGATATTTTCGATCATGCTTTCGCTGCGCTTCTGCTATTATGAGATCCCCAATCTAGTTTGGTTTTATGACTTCAACCAAGTCTACCAATCTCTAGATTTATTATCTCAACTCCATGAAAAATGACTCCTCACTTAACATGTTCTTCTAACCAAGAACTTGGGTCACATATCGTCAAATACAAACACATGGTTCTTATATGTTTAGACCTATGAACCATTCATAGCGAATACCAACATATCCTTCAACCATCAATTTTGTACTGAGTTATCAACTCAATGTTTCACCTATTTCTCACAAGCAAATGAACCTTTTTCACTTGTTCCATTTTGAACTCCTTCAAAATCTAACTTAGGTTAAACATCCTGACATAATGTTATCAAACATATCTATCCTCCATAGATACATCCATCTCCATGGATATTTGACTAACTTCATAAGTTATACTTTGGTTCCTGACTTATTTACAACATTTATGAAATCTCCATTTCACACAAACAAGATGTTGTAAACTCCCACTCAAATATACACCATACACATATTAAATTGTGAAACCACTTTGGCTCCCACTCAGAAATATGTTATCATTATATTTGACCATGATTTAACTAGCTCCCACTCAAACATATGTCACCACATATTTTGATCTTGGAAAATAGTTTCTGCTCTAACTTAATATATGTCACCACATATTTTAATTAGATCACACTCGTGTATTTTCTCGATATTTTGGACACCTCCAAAATTCTTAATTAACTATTAATATCGAGAACTCTTTATACGAAACGCTAGTACTTTACTAGCTTTAAGTTTTATTTATTCCCTGCAAAACCCCTTTTGAGGAATAAATATGTGAAACATCACTTTCACAAAATCAAGCAACAATTACTTTGTGATTTAAACTTAACATAGGATGACTCTTAGTCACTTTCGTATTTAAGGTTTCTATTTCTTCTTTGTAGTTTCGTAGGTATGTCTTGTTTCTCAAACATGACAAGTAAATCATGAATATTATTTTGTAACCTGACAAAATTTTATATTCATGAATCCTACTTTTCTTTAGACAAGCTAAACCGAAATTCAATGATCACCATCATTAATTCCTTTATGTGTCAAGTTTTAACCAACATAGCACTTTACATATGTGCCACTTGATACATAAACAAGCAAGGTTTTAGATTTTCATTTTATTCCAACAATTCTTTTATCAATGAAACCTTTTCACGATAAATCCACTAAAACATTTAACACAATCAACAATTGATTTGTCCCTTTTAGTCTCTCATTGTGGAATCTCTATTCATAGTCACATATGAATATACTACAAACTTTATTTGCAATAGTTTCTAATTATCCCATAATTATTGAAACCACTGTTTCACATAACTCATATGCGAAATGCAAATCATTAAATAGACCCTTATTTAAAACAAAGTGTTTATCAAATAAATCTAAATGCTATTATTAAATCCCAAAGTAAAACCCTTCTTTGAGACCACACAATATCAAATAGTGTGTGATTACAATATCTTAGGACATATCAAACGCCTTTGAAATATTCTAAACATTGTAATTTGTGATAACACTTCTCACAAGTCTGCATACTAACATATAACTCAAATATTTTGTCTCTTTTGATCAAATCATAAAGACTCAATTTTCTTGTTAACTTAATATCCTAAACTCCAGAATTTTATTTGATCTCATCAAATATCATAACTCTAACAAATACATATATTTACTCATATCACTTATGATGGAGCGTACAAAATAATGACATCTCACATTTGCTGAAAATACAACCAACACTTGTGTTTATCTTCGGCAACTCATGACACACTTCCAAAGGGTGGCATTTTTAGTCATACTCCTTCAACAAGGCGCATTGATAAAACATCAAAATGTTTATTCAATCTTTAGCACGACTAAAACAATTGTCATTATTAAGTTTTGGATATTTTAGTATGTCACATATTTTATAAATGTTCAACCAATTTATCATCTAGATTATAATAAGAATAATACACTTATAATCGAAAACTTGTGATTTCCAAAAAGGATCACTCATGAAAATAGAACAACCATTGTCTTTAACATGAATAACCGTCTCACATAAGCAAGACACACTAATTAAAATCACACTTAATTCGATTACAAAACTTATTCAAATCCTCTAATCCAAATGATAAATGTAGAGACAGATCGTTGCCAGCATCAACTCCTTGATTGCCACTATTCCACAACGTCTTCCCATATCCTTTATGCAAATCTCAAGCAGCAGGTTCTGTTTTCATAAAACAGAATGAGTATCAAATACTTATCGGAACCGCCACAATTGCAATTTGGACTTAAACACTTATAACTTGTATATCAATATATACTTTCTGCATTGTCAACTTCTCTTGCTATGGGTTCCACTTTGACATGACGCAGCCGAGACACAAACTCACAGAAAGTGATCAAATCCCTTCCCATGACCTAGTCTCCGACATAATTCTTGAAGCTGGGGAGAAGCTAGCGTATCACCCCACCTATCGCGAAACCGTCATTCATCTCGTGGTTCCAAACAAGCACTAGACGATGATGTATCTCATGCATTATCCTCAGGTGTTGTTCCAAGCAAGTGTTCTCTTCCATCTTGAGTGAAAGAAAACCGTTCAGACATTCGAACCTTACAATTCTAACTTGCGCTGAAAATCTATTTTTCAGCTCACCAACAATCTCCATTGTAGTCAAGTTCTTGAATTGTCTACTTAGGTCAGAATTCATGAAGGTGCACATCATCCACTTGACTTTCAAGTAGGTGGTTCAAAACCACTCCATGTACTCCTCATCGCTTGCAGAAAAATTGGGTTTATCTCCTATTGGTTCTTCTATCACGTAGAGCTGAGCATGGGTGTTTAGGACTTCTTTCAGGTACCACTTAACAAAATGACCCATCGAGACGTAGTATTCAGCAACGAACAGACTGCCGTAGTCGACCATGATCTACAAGGATTTTTGCAAAGACATCTGGACTTTTGTTTATGATAATTTTAGTTCATCTTAATGAACTCCCACTAAACTCAACATCTCTCTGGTTGTTTAGTGACACACGATCCAAATCCACTACACCACAACCGATCATCACGTGAGATGATGTAGCTTCAAAGGTGAACATCGCCATGTTGATCATATCGTCCATATGACTCGTGTTTAACCTTTCGGTTCTTGTGTTCCGAGACCATGTCTGTACATGCTAGGCTCGTCAGGAAACCGTAGTATTTTCGCATGTGTAAACTGGCTTACACCCGTTGTATGTGAACGTTGAATCTATCACACCCGATCATCACGTGGTGTCTCAAAACGACGAACTTTCGCAACGGTGCATACTAGGGGAGAACACATCTTGATATTAACGTGAGAGATCACCTTATCATGCTACCATCGCAATCACATCTAAGCATAACAATAAGGTGCATAAAAGGATTAACATCACATGCAATTCAAAATTGTGATATGATATGGCCTTTCTTCTTGTGCTTTTGATCTCCATCTCCAAAGCACCGGCATGATCTCCATCTCCGGCATGATCTCCATCATCGTGGCGCCATCACCATGGTTGTCCACCAACTATTGCAACTACAACTAATGCTACTCTTAGCAATAAAGTAAAGCAATTACATGGTGATTCAATGACACGCAGGTCACATAAAATAAAAGACAACCATATGGCTCCTGCCGGTTGCCGTACTCGACGACATGCAAGTCGCGAAAGATTACAAACATGATCATTGCATACATTATCACAAATCACACATTGGCCATACCACATCACATGACCCCCTCGGCAAAAACAAGTTAGACGTCCTCTACTTTGCTTATGCAATTTTTACGTGGCTTGGGTCAACGAAATAGAACCGTTCTAATCTACGCAAAACCACAACGGTGATATAGTAGTTGCTTATTTACTCATCCTTTTGAAAGGCCTTCCATCGAAAATTGCATCTTCACTAAAGCAAGAGAAACAGACACCTGCCAGCCACTTATGCAAAACAAGTTGCATGTCAGTCGTGGAACCGGTCTCTCGTGCGTGGACGAGTAAGGTTGGTCCGGGCCGCTTCATCTCACAATACCGCAAAGACGCAAAGTGCACGCGAGAAGGTAGCAACATAAAATATCAACGCCCACAACACTTGTTTCTAATCGCACCAACATCTACGAATAGATCTAGGCTCTGATACCACTGAAGGGGTCGCAGCATAGAAAACAAAAAATTTCCTACGCAACAAGCGGAAGAAACCCCAAGGATCTAGATCTACTAGACGAAGGTAGCGAAGATGAGATCCAATCTCTTACCCTTGAAGATCAACAAACGCGTTTTGTCGGTGCTGGGGTTGGCTAGTCGATCCCCGCAACTAGACTCATCTAGTCGCGAGGAGATGTATTTCCTCGAAGTCCAATTCGATGAAGTGTCACAAGGGGTAGCACCTCCGCGGTGCAAGTAGCTGCTGCACCCCCTTTAGTCCATGTGGGCCCCCTACATTAGGTGGGTCCCACTTCTAGACTCTTCTAGAACATTCCGGAACCATCCGGTACCCTGCAGAAATATTCCGGAACTTTCCGAAACCTCCGGAAACAATTTTCCTTATATGAATCTTATTCTCCGGACCACTCCGGAACTCCTCGTGATGTCCGGGATCCTAATCCGGGACTCCGAATCACCATTCGTTCATTCCATCAATTATCTCATCACTAACCCTAGCTACATCGGAGCGTTAAGTGTGTGACCCTACGGGTTCGAGAACATGTAGACATGATCATATCAATAATCAATAGCGGGACCGGGATGCCGATATTGACTTCTACATATTCAACGAAGTTCCTTATCGATTGAACCACGATGCCGGAGATTCTTAATCTCGTATATGATTCCCTTTGTCTCACGATATTTAATTTGCCCGAGACTTGATCGTCGATATCTCCATATCTGGTTCAATCTCATTACCTGGCAAATTCTCTTTACTCATCCATAATATAGGATCTCCGTGATTAACACTTAATCACATGGTTGCAACCTTTCTGATGCTATATTACCGAGAGGGCCCAGAGATATCTTTTCCGTCACAAGGAAGGACAAATCCCACTCTTGATTCATGTCACCCAACAAATACCATCGGAGATACCTGAAAGCCACCTTTATAATCACCCAGTTACGAAGTGACGTTTGATGTCCACAAAGTATTCCTCCGGTAAACGGGAGTGACATAATCTCATGGTCTAAGGAAACTATACTTGGCATACTAAAAGTGTTGGCAATGAAACTGTGTGACACGATCAATTGCAACTCTTTATTATTTGGGTCTTGTCCATCACATCATTACTCCTAATGATATGACTCCATTGTCAAGTGATTATGACAAGTCCATGGTTAGGAAACTCTAACCATCTCTTGACTAACGAACTAGTCCGGTAGAGGCTTACTAGGGACACCTGTTGTTTATATTCCACACATGTATTATATTTCCAATTAATACAATTATAGCATGGATAATAAACTATTATCATAAACATGAATATGCTAATAAATCATTTTATTATTGCCTCTAGGGCATATTCCCAACACCTCTCCCACACTAACAGGACCAGAGTGCCTGTCAGATACCATCAGATCCGAGTCTTTCCCAGCGACTTCAAGGAGCCGCGCAAAGTTCCCAATTACGAGCCCAACATGGACCCGACCTCTTGGTTGGGTACATACGAGATGGCGATGAGTATTCGCAACGCCACAGGTAATTTGTGTGCCAAATTCATGTATCTTATGATGGAGGGAGCAGCCAAGGTGTGGATGCGTAACTTGCCTCCTAGATCAATCAATTCTTGGGAGCAGTTGAAGTCGGCCTTTGTTCAGAACTTCCAGGGAACATGCAAAAAGTTGAGTACCATAGAGGATTTGGAGCGATGTGTTCAGAGAAAGGGCGAGTCTGCAAGGCACTGGATGAGGCGAGTCTCGGAGATAATTAACTCATCGCAAGGACTCCCAACAATTTCAGTGCTAATGGCAATGGAAAGGAACTGCAGCTACAATCCCTTGAGTTGGAAGCTAGGTCGTATGAAGGAGAGCCTGAATCAAGGTATTCCCCTTATGATTGGTGAGATCATGGCAGGTGCTAATAAGCATGCTGCCACAGACAAAACAAAGGATCAGGAGGAAGGGACTAAAGGACAAGGTGGCAATGGTCAGAATCAGAACCAGAATCAAAACCAGAATCAAGGTGGTAGCAAGCGGCCATATGGAGATAACTCTGACCTAGTGGCTAACACAAACACTGGAGTCAGACGCAAGGACAATAATTCTCACGGATACCAAGGCCGTACTCCAAGCACAGAGGAGGTCTTGAGGATTCCATGCCCTAAACACGCCAAGAACGGCAAGTGCGGTCATACCTTGGGACAGTGCGTAGATTTGCAGCGTGCCGGGTTCCAAGGGCCAGGAAACAGAGGTAACAACAATGGGTATAGAGGAAACAATGATGGTGGACGACCTGGCAACCAGGGTGGAGGAGTCGGCAATAACCCTAACCAACCTCAGGGAGGAGGTAACCAACAGGGCGGGTTCCAGCAGAACCCGAAGCAACTTCAGGATAACAATGGGCAGTATTATGTCACAACTCGGCCGCAGAACCCGAGTCGTGGCAGTTACCATGTCTTCACAACAAGCACGTCCAAACGTTCCAAAAAGTTAAAGGTTAGAGCTGTTAATGCAGTAGAGCCGGCGCTTCCACAGTGGCTCAGGTGGTCAGAGCAAACCATCACATGGAGTCGGGCAGATCATCCACCAAGAGTCGACGACCCAGGGCAGCTAGCCTTGGTGGTGGCACCTCAAGTTGGGGGCTATACATTGAACAAAGTGCTCATGGATGGTGGAAGTAGTATCAACATCCTATATTATGACACATTCAAGAGGATGCAGCTGCAAGATAGGCAGCTAATACCCACTGAGACAGTTTTTCATGGAATTGTACCAGGGAAGTCAGCCAAGCCAATCGGTAAGATTTATCTTGAGGTTGCTTTTGGCACAGTGGAGAATTTTCGTTCAGAGATTATGCCTTTTGAGGTAGTGGATCTTAAGAGTCCATACCATGCTCTCTTTGGTCGACCAGCATACTTTAAGTTTATGGCCAGACCATGTTATGTTTACTTGAAGCTCAAGATGCCAGGTCTAGCAGGAGTCATTACAGTTAATGGCAGCAGACAGATGGCATTGGAGTGTGAATTAGGTGATGCAGCTATGGCTAAGACAGCTTGTGCTCAAGAGGAGCTGAAATTTTACAAGGCAAACGTGGACCCGGAGGACAACTCGGTCCTTAAGAAGCCGGCCACAGAGGAGAAGATGAAATTCAAGTCAGCTCAGGACACAAAGCAAGTCGATTTCACCCCTGGTGATTCTTCCAAGCAGTTCACCATTGGGGCACACCTCTCTGATAAATAGGAAAGCGCGCTCGTCGAGTTCATCCGTGAGAACCGGGATGTCTTTGCATGGAAGCCATCTGACATGCCAGGAGTCCCGAGAGAACTCGCCGAGCACAGCTTACATGTTAACCCTAATGCAAGACCAGTTAAGCAGGGTCTGCGCAAGTTTCACGATGACAGGAGGAAAGCCATAGGAGAAGAGGTGGCTCAGCTCCTCACAGCCGAGTTCATCAAGGAAGTTTTTCACCCAGAGTGGGTGGCCAATCCAGTGTTAGTACCAAAGAAAACAGGAGAGTTGCGTATGTGCATCGACTTCACGGGCCTTAACAAGCATTGCCCTAAGGACCCGTTTGCATTACCTCGTATCGACCAGATCATCGACTCCACAGCGGGGTCAGAGTTGCTTTGTTTCTTAGATGCCTATTCAGGGTACCACCAGATCAGACTCAACATAGAGGATGAGCTGAAGACATCCTTCATTACGCCCTTTGGAGCATTTTGTTACACAACAATGCCCTTTGGACTCAAGAACGCAGGAGCTACATATCAGAGATGTATCCAAAATTGTTTCAAGGAACATATTGGAAGGAATATTCATGCTTACGTGGATGATGTAGTGGTCAAGTCTCAGAAGGCCGACTCTCTGATAGCAGACCTGACAGAAACCTTTGATAACCTACGCAAGTACAAGATGAAGCTCAACCCAACCAAGTGTGTTTTTGGAGTCCCTGCAGGCAAACTCCTAGGCTTCATTGTTTCAGAGAGAGGCATTGAGGCAAACCCAGAGAAAATCAAGGCTATTCACAATCTGCAGAAGCCGACTTGTCTAAAGGACGTTCAGAAACTCGCTGGTTGTGTAGCAGCTCTCAGCAGATTCATCTCAAGACTCGGAGAGAAGGCGGGTCCTCTCTACCGACTCTTGAAGAAGTCAGACAAATTCATATGGGACAAAGAAGCCGATGATGCTTTTGAAGGCCTGAAGAGAACCCTATCATCAGCACCAGTACTTGCAGCCCCTACAGATAAGGAGCCCATGCTGTTGTATGTGGCTGCCAACGAGAGGGTGGTCAGTGCAGTAGTAGTGGTGGAACGATCAGAGGAAGGAAAGGAATACCCAGTGCAGAGGCCTGTCTATTACATCAGTGAAGTCCTCACGGAGTCAAAGCAAAGGTACCCACAATGGCAGAAGTTAGTCTATGGAGTTTTTCTTGCTAGTAGGAAGCTCAAGCATTATTTTCAAAAGCATCCAATCAAAGTGGTGAGTTCAGCACCGCTAGCAGACATTATACGCAACAGAGATGCAACTGGCGGAGTCGCCAAGTGGGCAATTGAGCTGGGTCCTTATCATATCACATATGAGCCCAGAACGGCAATCAAATCTCAAGCTTTGGTCGACTTTCTCAATGATTGGACTGATTGCACATCCTCTCCAAGTTCACCTTGCACCAAGTATTGGACAATGCACTTTGACGGTCCAGACAGCTAGAGGGCTCAGGAGCCGGCGTGGTTCTAACTTCACCGAAAGGAGATAAGTTGGCATATGTCCTTCAGTTGCATTTTGATTGTACAAACAACATGGCAGAGTATGAGGCTTTGCTACATGGCCTGCGTTTGGCCAAGGAGATGAACATCAAGCGTATCAGGTGCTTTGGAGACTCGGATCTCGTAGCTCAGCAAGTGTCTGGAACCTGGGACTCGAAGGATGCAAACATGGCGGCTTATAGAAGAGCAGTCGAACAGATAGCCGGGTTCTTTTCTGGTTATCAAGTGGAGCATATTGACAGACGCAAGAACGAGGCCGCAGATGCGTTATCACGACTCGGCTCTCGTCGAGAGAAAGTACCACCAAATGTATTTGTGGATGAGCTCCACCACCCATCAGTCAAGTTGCCCACAGAGGAGGAGTTAGCCTTCCCAGATCCAGAGTCGGCGCTTGTGGCAGCAGTGCGGACAATCCCAGCATGGACAGAGCCCTACCTTGCATATCTCCTAAGGGGTGAACTACCAAAGGATGAAGTCAAGCGAAAACAACTCATCAGGCGATGCAAGTCCTACACAGTCATTGATGGCGAGTTGTACAGAAGGAGTGTCACTGGAGTCTACCAGAGGTGTGTGTCTCCAGAAGAGGGCAAGCAAATACTGCAAGAGATTCATGCAGGTGATTGTGGTCATCATGCATCCACTAGATCCTTGGTGTCAAAAGCTTTCAGACACGGGTTCTTTTGGTTAACAACACATTTGGACGCAGAAAAGATAGTTCGAGTCTGCGATGGATGTCAAAGGTATGCAAGGCAAGACCACGTGCCAGCCCAAGAGCTCAGAACCATCCCTATCACTTGGCCATTTGCAGTTTGGGGGCTTGACATGGTTGGTCCTTTCTCAAAGTCGCCTTGTCAGAAGACCCATCTGCTAGTAGCAGTTGACAAGTTCACCAAGTGGGTGGAAGTAGAACCCGTCAGCAGAGTCGACGGCGCATCAGCTGTGAGATTCTTCAAGAAAATAGCAACACGCTTTGGATACCCTCACAGCATCATTACAGATAATGGTACCAACTTATCAGTTGGAGAGATGGCCAAGTTTTGCGGTGAGAACAACATCAGACTCGACTTAGCCTCAGTGGCACACCCACAGTCCAATGGACAGGCAGAGAGGGCAAATCAGGAGTTGCTGAAGGGAGTAAGCCTCGGCTCCGAGTCCCCTTGCTAAGAGCCGCCGGGTGTTGGGTTGAGGAGTTGCCAGTGATACTTTGGAGTATCAGAACGACTCCTAACAGATCCACTGGTTTCACACCTTTCTTCATGGTATATGGAGCAGAAGCCGTCCTGCCAAGCGACTTGTGGAATGACTCGCCACGAGTCGCCAATTACGTAGAAACAGAAAATGAACTCGCTCGACAGGACTCGGTCGATGCACTTGAAGAAGCAAGGGAGTTAGCCCTTGAAAGATCAGCAGTTTATCAGCAGGACTTGCGGCGATATCACGCACGCAGAATCAAGACCCGGACTTTCCAGGAGGGTGACTTAGTGCTTCGCCTAGTCCAGAATAAGGAAGGGATGCACAAGTTATCTCCACCATGGGAAGGACCGTTCGTCATAAGCAAGAACTTGCACAACGGATCGTACTATCTAATGGATGTGCGAGAGCCGGCAAGTGAAAGTAAAGGAGCTGACACAGCTCATACACTAGATCCTTATGCAGAGGCAAAGAGGCCGTGGAACATAGCTAAGTTACGTCCATATTATACTTAAGTTGTAATAGTTTTATGAGTTGAAAGGCACAGAGCCCAGTGAGCCATGCCTAGATGTAATCAAATTATTATGATCAAATGAAATAAAGCCGGCTTCTGTGAACATGAGTCCTTTAGTCGAGTCACCCAGTGAGTGCGCTTTACTCTTTAACTTTGATCATCAGGTTCTTGGGGGCTTGCTTTTCAGTGAAAAAAGTTAAGCTTAGACTCTTGAACCCGGCACAGCAGCCAAATTTTTCCTAATTTTCTCGCTGGTAAGTTAGATGCATCCTGCACAATATGACTAATCTACAGGCATGATTTGTCTCTGGCTCTCATGAATCCTAAGGGACATGAGTCGTTAGGAGCTTGTCAGCACAAGCTGTAAGAGGAGTCATGCAGGGCCTACTTATTCATCAGTGGACAATTAGACGGGTTATAAGAACCACAGAATGACTTGCAACAATTATACATATCAAATCTCATAACAGGCGAGTCATCATAAGCCGATTGGCACAATTTCAGAACAAAGTAGTTCAAAACACCTAACAAGGTTTAAGCACCAGTAGTGCATCATTACAAAGTTTACAGGCTAATAGCACAGCATTACAAACTGATCAAAAGTCATTCAAGGGATGGTCTTCCAGAGGAGTCGACTTTTCAGCTGGGGTTGGAGAGTTCTTCTTCGCTGGAGACTTGTCTTTTGTTTGAGTGATGGAGGCTGGAGCCGGCTTCAAAGGAGGCTTGGTGGCGACTCTCTTCGTTTGAAACCCAGTACCTTTGGGACTCCTCATGTGCTTAGCAAGCTCTGCTTGTTTCTGGGCGTCTCCAGATATAGCTCTCGAAGGAGTGAGCGCAGCAGGAGTCTTCAGAGTGGGCTCGGCACTAGGAACTGGAGCCGTCGGTGACGAGGAACTCAGCCCAGTAGAAGTGGAGGGGACACCAGCTGGGTCCTGTGATGGGCGGCCAAAGTTTACTATAGCAGGAGTTTCTGGAGCAACTCTTTTGTTCTCCAAATCATAATGGTGAACCCATACCTCAGGGTCCATCTTATTGGCAATCTCGCAAGCATACGGTCGTACCAGCTTCTCCTCAGCTTTGAAATCATCTTGAGTAAAAGGTTTGCCATCCTCATGTTGCTCCGGCTTCCCCATCGTAAGCATTGCCGGCTCTATGACAGTGGGATAATA
The DNA here is from genome assembly GCA_012064385.1 of Puccinellia tenuiflora. NCBI lineage: Eukaryota > Viridiplantae > Streptophyta > Magnoliopsida > Poales > Poaceae > Puccinellia > Puccinellia tenuiflora. The sequence continues at coordinate 11,994 of QRDG01002066.1, read as the reverse complement.
GCTATGGGCTAAGGCCAAGATCCTGATGGAGGCTCTCCTCAATGAAGATTGTTTCCACAGCCGCATATATCCTGGTGATCTAGACAACTCGTCCACCAGACGTTTAGGCTCTTTGGGGCACTTGCCCTTGGGGTTCAAATATTTCACCACTGCACGGGCTCCCTCTTGCAGCCCGTGACAGTGGTCAAGCATCTCAGATAGTTGCTTGCTGGTGGGCATTTTAAGTTTTGGGGAGTCAGCCCCTGCAGAAAGGAAGTTAAAGAGTGATTGTCAGTCTAAAAGCAGCTTAGAAAGTTGCAAAAAGGAAGCAAAGAGCAAGTTATAAACTCACCAAATATGTGTTGGCACATGGCCCCAATGCCCTTGCGGCAGGTGTCAAAAACAGCCGTTAGGTCATTGTGCGCCTTCTGGGCAAACTTTTTGGCATCGGCCGACTCTTTCTTTACTTGCTCCAGTTGAGCAGACAAGGCCTTCAGATTATTCTCAAGTTGGAGGGAGCGTTCTTTTTCAGCTAGGGCAGACCTGGCACTAGCAGCGGCCTGGTCCTCAAGCTCTTTCATGTCTCTCTTCATCTTGGAGATAACACACTGCAATCACAAGTCAGATTTGGAAAGTCAGAATGGACAAGTCATAGAGCACAAGCAAGCTACACAAGTCAAGTATAGAACTCATGAGCTCCAAGTCGTCACAAGTTAACAACTTGGCGCTTGGGGGCTACTCAGGAGTCATTTTTGCTACCAGTAAAGCAGGCATGGGTCCTAGTTGACAAGTCATAAGCTCCAAGTCGTCACAAGTTAACAACTTGGCGCTTGGGGGCTACTGGTAGATCAGAGTTTTTTCTTCAAGTTAAGCATGAGTAAATTACATATATTTGTAGCTCCAAGTCGTCGCAGGCTGACAACTCGGTGCTTGGGGGCTACTCGTGGAAAAGTTTTTTGGTCTAAGGACCCGACAGACAGCAAATTAGCAGCCCCGAGTCCTAGTAGAGCTAAGGACTCAGTGCTTGGGGGCTACAATGTGCAAATTTTTTCTATAAAGCAGTTGAGTTCAGTTTCAAATCAAAGCACCTATCCTAGTCACAAGTCACCACAGACAGGTGCTTGGGGGCTACTGGGATAGGATGATGCCAGAAAAGCATAAAGAAGGAGAAGTTAAATAACTTACATTGTGAATCATATGAAGAGATCTAAGAGCCGCTTGCTCGTCATCCTTCAGCCTCGCAGATTGATCGTTCAAATCGATGGCTTCAGCAAAGGCTTCTGAAAACGACATGTTATCAGCCACCCGGAGTCGGCTGTAGTCAGTAGATGATTTGATCTTGATGTTTGGAGAAGTTGTAGGAGTCGGCTTCACAGGAGCCGGATGAGCTTGAGGTGCAGTATCAGGAGTCGCAGTCCCAGAGGAGGGCTGGACTATCGTTGGAGTCGCCGCCCGAGTCTTTGGAGAGGACTCGGGAATGGAAGGAGTTGTTGTTGCACCAGCAGATGCATCAATGGAGGGACCTGTCCTTGTGCTTGTCATTTCAGAGGTCGACGGAGGGACAGGTGCACGACCAGAAGTGACATCAGCCATGCCTGGGAGCTTGGTTACCTTGGCACAAGGCCGAGCCCTGAAATATGCAAAGATAGAAGTCAGCAATAAACCTAGTGAAAAAGGAAAAAGCAGAAGGAGGCCTGAGAGTCTGAGGAAGGCATTGACATCCCGGAGTGGTAGGAGTCGTCCTTGCTGGGAGGAGAAGCTGATTTCCGCTGGTGCGAGACAGGCAGAGGCTCAGGAGCATCTGCAGGCCCATCGGAGCGCAGTTTCCTCTTCCTGGCGGCGATAACACTCTGCACGTGCTCTTCAGGCTTAGTAGGTGAGCGAGAGGACCCAAGGACTCGCGAAAGTGGTACCTTGGGAATAGCCTCTCGAGATCCATTGTTGTTAGAGGCTGGGGAAGAAGAGGAGTGACTCTTGGCTGAGGACTCCTCAGATGGTGATGGCTGAGCAGCAGCAGAAGTAGTGTCAGTTTGTTTAGTGACGGGAGCCTCCGGAGAGGACTCGTCATCATCAATCTCTTCCACGATGGGAGCCTCCTGAGAGGACTCCTCTTCAATGACGTTTTCAGTTGGAGCCTCTAGCGAGGACTCCTCATCAGCAGCATCATCTTCATCAGGAGCCTCCTGGGAGGACTCCTCATCATCATCGTCAGTGTCTTCTACCACAGCAGTTTGATCTGTGGCAGGAGTCTCCTCTTCAGCCTCAGCCTCAGCTTCAGCTTTATTTTCAGTACCAGCTCCAGAGGCCGGCTTCCAGAAGGAGTCGGTGAGCTGCAACAGAGTCAGCAAAAGTGAGTTAGTAAGCAATACAAGTAAGATCAAGATAGAAATAAGGTAGAGAATGAGGCTTACATCGGGAGCTGGGTTGGTAGAGCAAAATGGCTGGAGCCCAAAATGGGCTTGGTCCTTCACCGGTTTCACGGTCAGCTTTTTGATAAGCCGACCAAGCTCAGGTCCATCTGACAGTTGCTCCGTCACCCGGAGGTCATCACCAGCGCAACGAGTGTATGAGCATATCAGCCGAGTCCTAGGACTCAGAGGCTGGATTCTCCAAGTGGTCCAGCAGCGGACCAGATCCATGTTTTCCAGATTATGGGACAAGAGGGCCCGGATTCGAGTGATCAGTGACTCGACTCTTGGCCGGGCGGCCTCTGGGCACCTAGCTTTCATAAGAGCATTCGCCCGGAGGCGATCCTTGGAGAATAAAGGGAATTTTGGTTCATCTGCAGGGGAGGTGTCCTTGTAGTAGAAGAAGGTTTTTTGCCAGTCCTTGATGCGGTTGGGAAAGATTGGTTTTGGGAAGACAGAGTGGAGGCGCCGTTGGAGAGCGACGGCGCCACATTGGAGGAGAGGGCCCCCAGAAGTTTCGGGCTGAGGGTTGCAGTAGAAGAGTTCGAGCCATAGATTGAGATCGGGCTTAATTTGGAGGTAATCCTCACACAAAGTCACAAAATTGGAAAGAGTGAGAATGGAATTAGGAGCCAGATCATGAATCCGCAGTTCATAGAGTTCAAGGAGTTGGCGGAAGAAGAGATTACCGGGGGGAGAAAATCCACGGAATAGATGCTCCGTAAAAACCACTACCTCGCCCTTAGCGGGAGCGGGAACCACTTCATCCCCTGGGGCTCGAGCTTGAGCGTTGGAAGGAATCAGACCTGTGAGCCGATGTGTCTTCAGTTGCTCCGCCGTGACCGTAGATCCACCCCAATCGGCAGAAATCGATCGCTTGGAAGAGGATTTTGTGGCGGCGGCGGCCGCGGCGGCAATGTCCACCGTCCTGCTCGACGAGGAGGCCTTGGCCTTGGGTGCGGTCTTTGCGCGCTTGGGAGCCATGGTGTGCGGGCGGTGTGTGCTGAGCGCGGGAAAGGATGAGCGCCAAGAGAAAGGAGAGGATTTGAGCTGAAGGGGCGAAGTGAGGCTTGAGACCTAACCCTTCGATATTTATAAAGGGGTAAAAACCCTAGAGAGTTACAGAGTGGGTCCACAGTAAACTGTGGTTAACGTTTCGGTAATAACGGTTCAGCGGCTAACAGCCAGACAAGAAATTACAATAGAGAAAAGTCAAAGTCACAGAAGTGGGAGGAGCCGGCTTGTCTCAGAATGGCAAGTCCTGTGACAGTGAAAGTCAAGTTATTCATACCTTGTTCGCAAGAGTCACAGCAGGACTCGGCCTGTTAGTACAAATGCAAGAGTGGTGGCTTGAACAAGGAAAAGGGTGGACTCATTTTATATGTGTGTTATGTTTTTATGCAGGAATTCATCTTGGAGCTAGCAGCAAGCGACTTGGAGCCTGTGGCTCAAGTGGAAGGAGTCGACCCAGGGAGTCGAACCAATGAGTTGGAGGAAGCCGCCAGGCTGCGCCCAAGATAAATTCGGGGGCTACTGATGTGGGGATACTTTATAGGTAGGCCCATGGACCCGGAAAGTAGACCCGCCAAGACCAAGAAGGCCAAAGCCGAGTCACGTATTAAGTCGCATGGGCTGGGCTGGAGACAAGCCGACCAAGGCCCATGATCAAGAAAGGACTCGTCAGCAAGGAGTCCAAGTACAACCCGGAGCCTTAACTTGGAAGACCAAGATGTAGAGTAGGACTCCGTGTTCTAGTGTGACTCGGTGTAACCTGTAAGTCCAGGAACCCGACAACCTTTATAAGCGGGGTCCTGGACCTTAGGTTAAAAAGCCTGACAAGTTCTAGCAATCCAGAGAGAGAGAGAGAGAGAGAAACACCAAGTCGCCGACTCCCCAGAGAGGAGCCGGAACCCTGTAATCGATACCAGATCAAGAGCAATAAAGAGAAGCAGGAAGTAGGTCTTTACCTCTACCAAGAGGGGCCGAACCTGGGTAAATCTGTGTCTCTAGGCGAGATTAATCTCTCCTACGTACTTCAAGCATCGATGGCCCCCGAACTCACCTTCCTGGAGGAAGGACTTGCCGTGACAACCCCACGACAATGACCGTAAACTTGCATGAAATGTTTGAAATAACTAAATATGTTTTTATATTAAAACCAAGGGTTATATGTACTTATAAGGTGATCTATTATTTTCTACCTCTTTCGATGTTCCTCTTTTGGTGAGCCGTTTTGGTAGCTGCTTCACAAAAAAAGCCTGTTTTGACACTAAAAAAAGAAAAATGGGGTTTTTATTCAACGAAAAACCTAAAACCCGTAGTCAACACTATTTTACAACCAAGATACAATAGTGTGTCAAATATGACCTCATTCCAACAATTTTGGCTATGTTAAAGGTCATACCCTAGCTCATTTGAGTCCAAAGTCATACATCTTTATACCTCGTAGCTTATTTCTGAGAAAGGTTTTTGAGAAAAACTTCCATAACCCATGTTTATAATTTTTTATATGTGGTATTTCACATAAAAGGAGGCCACGTTAAGGTTTCCTATTTTTTTATTTTTTTTGAATTAGTTATGCCTAACCCTACCCCGAACCCTTGGAAATAAACCCTAACCCTAAACCTAAAGCTAACCATAACTTCGATCCAGAAAAACCATCAAAGATCTCTAAAGAAAATACATATTGTGGATCTAAAAGTGATTTTTGCAAACAATCATGACCAAACTATGCGGCACTCGTAGTTCAAATCAGACCCACTTCAAACGAAATCGACAGGAACTTGTATGAAATGTTTGAAATAAATAAATATGTTTTTATATTCAAACCCAGGGTTATATGTACTTATAAGGTGGTCTATTATTTTCTATCTCTTTTGATGTTCCTCTTTTGGTGAGCCATTTTGGTAGCTGCTTCACAAAAAAAAGCCTGTTTTGACACTAAAAATGAAAAATGGGGTTTTTATTCAACGAAAACCCTAAACCCCGTAGTCAACACTATTTTACAACCAATATACACTAGTGTGTCAAATATGACCTCATTTTGACATTTTTTGCCATGTTAAAGGTCATACCCTAGCTCATTTGAGTCGAAAGTCATACATCTTTATACCTCGTAGCTCATTTTTGAGAAAAATTTCATAACCTATGTTTATAATTTTTTATATGTGGTATTTCACATAAAAGGAGGCCACGTTAAGGTTTCCTATTTTTTTTTTGATTTTTTTGAATTAGTTATGCCTAACCCTACCCCGAACCCCTAGTAGTAAACCCTAACCCTAAACCTAAAGCTAACCATAACTTCGATCCAGAAAAAACCGCCAAAGATCTCTAAAGAAAGTACATATTGTGGATCTAAAAGTGATTTTTGCAAAAAATCATGACCAAACTATGCGGCACTCGTAGTTTAAATGAGACCCACTTCCAACGAAATCGACAGGAACTTGTATGAAATATTTGAAATACCTAAATATGTTTTTTTATTAAAACCAGGGTTATATGTACTTATAAGGTGATCTATTATTTTCTACCTCTTTGGATGTTCCTCTTTTGGTGAGCCGTTTTGGTAGCTGCTTCACAAAAAAAAGCCTGTTTTGACACTAAAAAAATGAAAAATGGGGTTTTTATTTAACGAAACCCCTAAACCCCCTAGTCAACACTATTCTACAACCAAGATACACTAGTGTGTCAAATATGACCTCATTCCGACATTTTTTGCTATGTTAAAGGTCATACCCTAGCTCATTTGAGTCGAAAGTCATACATCTTTGTACCTCGTAGCTCATTTCTGAGAAAGGTTTTTGAGAAAAACTTGCATAACCCGTGTTTATAATTTTTTATATGTGGTATTTCACATAAAAGGAGGCCACGTTAAGGTTTCCTATTTTTTTGATTTTTTTTGAATTAGTTATGACCTAACCCTACCCCGAACCCCTGGCAGTAAACCCTAACCCTAAACCTAAAGCTAACCATAACTTCGAAAAAAATCAAAAAAATGTAAATCCTTCACATTGTGTCATTATATGTGGCCTAGTTTTGAGACAAAATATAAATATGGAATAAGACCAATATTGTGAAAAAGTGTTTTAAGAAATGAGCTACCATGTACGAATATTCATGGCTTTCAGACCAAATGACGAATGTTATGGCCAGATTCATGGCATAGTTTGTTTTAATGATCCCATATTGTGCACAGGGGAGCATATTGTAATGGAGTACAATGTTGCCGAAGAAAACTTTCCTTTTCATTACTCAAACAAATCATTTTTCATTTTTTGAGTGCCAAAAATGGGTTGTTTTGTGAAGCACCTACCAAAACTATGTTGCAAATTTGAACCACATAAATTTCTAAAAATGTTAGACCATATTTTCGCAAAATTCAACCCCTAGCTAAGAACGGTCGTGTGTCAAAGTTTCGGGTGGAACCGGGTCAAATTTGAACTACAACTGCCTCGTAGTTTGCTCGTGATTTTTTGAAAAAACAATTTTTAGGTACAAAACTATCTATTTCATCAGAGATACACGAATAGTTTCGCAAGATTCGACCTCTAGCTAAGAACGGTCGTGTGGTCAATTTTGACCGCATTTTGAAATCGGCATAAAGAATTCAAAAAAATCAAAATAATGGAAATCCTTCGTAATGTATTATTACATGTGACCTAGTTTCGAGGAAAAATATAAACTTGGAATACGGAAAATATCTTTAAAAAGTTTTCTCATAAATGAGCTACCATATACGACAAATTTGTTTTTGATTTTTTTTGAATTAGTTATGCCTAACCCTAACCCTAAACCGTGACCGTAAACTCTAACCATAAACCTAAACCTAACGGTAACTCCCTTCTACCAAAAAGCGTCGAAGATCTCTAAATAAAGTACATATTGTGAATCTAAAAGTGATGTTTGCAAAAAATCACGACCAAACTATGCGACACTCGTAGTTCAAATCGGACCAATTTCCAGCGAAATCAGCGGGAACTTCTATAAAATGTTACAAATACCTACGAATGTTTTTATATTCAAACCTAGGGTGATATGTACTTATAAATTGGTCTATTATTTTCTATAATTTTGGATGTTCCGTTTTTGGTGAGCCGTTTTGGTAGCCGCTTCACAAAAAAAGCCAGTTTTGACACTAAAAAAATTTTTTTTTGTTTATCATAAAGAGAAACCCTAAACCCCTTATTCAACACTGTTCTACATCCAACATACACGGGTTTGTGAAATATGGCCTCATTTCGATAAACTATGCTATGTTAGAGGCCTCATTTTGTGAAACATTCGTACCCAACGTTTATTATTTTTCCTAGGTGGTAGGTCACCCAAAAGGACGTGAAGTGAAGGTTTCCCATTTTTTGAAACACGACATTTTTAATCTTGCATTTGAATTTAAAAGAATAATCACAAAATTAAATTTAAATTCTTCAATACCCTATATAAAGCAATATATAAGCTTATTAGGGGTAGTTTGTATTAAATTTTGACTAAGAACAGTCCTAATAGTCTATAATGATAGAGAACATATTTACAAAATTTATTTGGTTGGAATTAGATTTCAAAATTAAAAGTTATAAAAGAAAACAGAAAATAATAAAAAGAAAAAAACAGCCTAGCCCGAGCCGGCCCGGCCAAGCAACGCGGCCCCTATTTTGCGATTTCTGCTGATTTAGTCACGGACGGTTGTAGTCCATGCAAGCATTCTGAGTCCTACAGGGCCGGTCCCACCTGTCAGGTCGGTCCTACGTGGCTTGGGTCCTCTTTGTCAGTCATTAACCTTCCTCTCAACGTGGGTCCTCCTTGTCAGTCCGGTGTGACCTGCATCCTCCTTGTCAATGGTACACATAAGCAAAAATGACATGTAGACATGACACATAGGCAAAATTTGTGATGTGGCACGTCAAAAATTACAAGTAGTTATTACACATAGGATAAATTTGTGATGTGGCACGTCATGATCGCATTATGACCAATTTGTGTAAGGATACTGTGACCTTTCTTATGAAAATGGTCGTTATGTTTATAGGTTTGAACCCTCCCAAACAACCTACGACCAACTGGTTTGAAATGGTCACAGATCTGTGACCAATATTTTTAGGGTCACTGACAGAAGGTCACTAGTTGACATATTTCTTGTAGTGCAAACTACTCCACAACACATTCGTAATTTTTATGAACTCGCTCAGTCCAGACCTTACTTGTAACTATAAAAGAACAACATGGATCACATATGTTTTTTTTCTTTGGGATAAAGGGAGCTTTACTACTTGAAAAGTTTTAGGGATCACATAACAACTTAGATAAGGTCTTCACAGAATAACATGTGTTTTGCTAACTTTTTTCTTCGCGTTTTGCTAACTAGCTCCACAATTCTGTACAGCGAACTCAGAAGGAACATTTCACAGCTCAACCTTTTATTTGTACAATATTAAATATGAACAACTACGTTAGAAATAGTAGAAATCATCTAAAGATCACATCCTTGCTAGGCCCAGGGCGCTTCTCAGCAATTTGAACCTCTGGACCGTCCAATCGAGCCTCCCAGCGATCTCAGCCATTGACATAGTGAATAGGCTAGTGGCTATAGAGGAGATGTGCTTGACTTTGCACCAAACCTATGACCCCCACCACAAGAACTTAACAATAATCTATCTTAATAGAACCTAGCAAACATCAGCGACACATTCGTAATTCGATTATCAGACCGTCTAGATAATGCACCTCCAGAAAATATTGGACCCTTTTATTTCCACCTAACTGAACAAGTACTTCCTGAATTAGTTGGCAATCACTGCCACTAAAATTTGCGGCAAGCCAAACCACACACAAATAAATTTATTTGTTATTGATTACACCGGCGGGATGAACCTGCTCACTCGGCCGGTTGGCTGCTAAAAAATGCGAGCCTCGGCAAATCCAATTACTCATATAAAGAATCTTCCGGGCAGCGTAACGTATCAGTTATCTTCTAATATCTCACCCGACTAATACATAGTCTTTACGTATAGATGTATTGATGTATATACGCCTGGAAAAAAAGGTCATGTTTATCCCAAAATATGTTGTATGGAAAGATGGACAGGACATCAATTTATAGACCCAACTGATGGCCAAGGTCGTATTCATGCATGCTTCCGTTGTGCAAAACAAATGGTCATGCATGATACATATTTCTTCATACATGCATGCATGATGGTTTGTCGATTACTGCGTGCAGCCTCGCACTCCTTCTGGTAGTCTGGTTCACAGTATAACCTCCCAACGACTTTGGCCTGCGGCAAACAAACATATCATTGATCAGCGATTGCCTCATGTACCTTTTTCTTCATGCGTGCCTCGTTAAAGGAAGTTCGGGCAATTATCCTCCATTTTCTTATTCTTCCATCTTCCATTTTCTTATGCAAATTAAACCTGTGCAATTTGCATGCCTAAAGCCATCCCGCTCATTCTACAAGGATGATCAAAGGGAGAATCACATCCCATCGTATCAATTTCTCAGCGTTGCAGCCATCTCTGCCAAGCCTTGCACACTTCGGTTGCCCTTGCGATGGTGGAAGCACCGTGTGATTTATATCACGTTGGCCTAGATGCCCGCATGCACTTTGGCCTATGATTTAGTTTGCCGAACATTTGGGCCCTACTTCTCGTGTCCTTTGTTTTCATTGGCCTATGATGTATACGTTTTAAGTTAGTTGACATAGCTTTGTCAAGAAATAGATGTATTTACATGTGGAACACGTTTAGATACATCAATAATTAGACAAACATATGTCAAATAATTTGGAATGGATGGAGCCTAATCTATTTGCCAACGCTTGAACTTGCGAAATCGTACAACCACTACAACTAGCAATCGCACTTCCTTATCCTTTCACCGTCATGGTACAACCTAATAGGTTCAGTTTTCCTGATGCTGATATATATAAATCACGATGTCTTTACACATGCGCCATTTTTATGAACTAACTCAGTCCAGCTGTTACTTGTAAGAATAAAGGTAAGCAAGGATCACATATGCGGAATTGCGATTAAAAATTTAGGCCGACGCCGTTATGTGTAGGCTGACCCCGGCGTTTCGCACCTACCAAGGAGCCACAAGGCCCACAACATGCCCTCTGCCCGGGGTAGGGGAAGCCGCCGCGAGGGCGCGCTACTACAGATTTTTTTTTGGGGGGAGGGGGGGGGGGGGGGGGGTCATCTTGCCGAAGCTACCTAATATGAATCACTATTTCCTTACACAGCAATGTTTACGAACTAGGTGCAGCCAGTTTTTTCTCATAAGAAATAATGTAAAACAAAGATCGCACATCCATAATTGTGTTTAACCATCGCATTACACACTACCTTTGTTGCAAACTAGTCCACCAAGTAGGAATTAACCTGATCCATAATGAGTACAAACACATGTTAGATGAGAAGCCCCTCGAGCTCGAAAGACGAATTTGACAACTCGACAGCTCAACCCTTTTACTTGTACCAAACTAAACAAATACTTCCTGAAATAGCTGGCAGTCACTGCCGCCAATATTTGCGGCAAGCCTAACCACACACTAATGAATTTATTCGTGAGCTTCGCCTTATCTCAATTTGTTATCCAACTTCGCACTGCACTTCGATAAATCGGCTAGTTTGGAACACCGACGACCTGTAAAGTCGTGCCTTATAACAGCGCCACGTTTGATTACACCTGCGGGATGAACCTGCTCTCTCGGCCGGTAGGCTGCTCAAATACGTGAGCCTCGGCAAATCCAATTACTCGGACGAAGAACCTCCCGGACAACGTAACATATCAGTTATCGTCTAATATCTCACCCGACTTATACATAGTCTTTATGCATACATGCATATATGCCTGGGAAAAAAGATCCATGTGTATGCAAAATATGTTATGCGCACGATGGATGGGTTGTATGGCCAGTTGGACACTACATGTCTACATCAATTTATAGACCCAACTGATGGTTGGGGTGGTATTCATGCTTCCGTTGTGCAAAACAAATGGTCATGCATGATACATATTTCTTCATACATGCATGCTTCTGGTAGTCTGGTTCACACTATAACCGCGTGCCCAACGACTTTGGCCTGCGGCGAACAGAGTTATGATTGATCAGCGATTGCCTCAAGTACCCAATTCGTCATGCGTGCTTTGTTAAAGGAAGTTCGGGCAATCTTCCATTTTCTCATGAAAATTAGTCGGTAATGGTACATAAGCATGAGTATTGTTTACAAGCCCACACGCTCATACACAAGTTGCATGCCTAAAGCCATCTCGCTCATTCTACAAGGATGATCAAAGGGGAGAATCACATCACATCCTATCAATTTCTCAGCGTTGCAGCCATCTTTGCCAAGCCTTGCACACTTCCGTTGCCCTTGCGATGGCGGAAGCATCGTGTGATTTCTATCATGTTGGCCTAGATGCACGTTGGCAGCGCAGCTATGATTTAGTTTGCCGTGTACATTTTGGCCCTACTTCTCGTGTCCTTCGTTTTCATTAGTTACGTTCTGACGACCCGCGTCTTCCTGTCTGCTTCACCGGCTTGCCGTGGCGGCCAACGGTGCTTGATGACTTGCCATGCGCTGCTCATATGATCATATATACTCTCTC
>QRDG01002063.1:0-103877 GCA_012064385.1 Puccinellia tenuiflora | reverse complement strand
ACTTTAGTTAGTTAGATAATTTCATAAGCTTTCCAGAACATTTTCATTTGCTATTTTTAGATTCTTAGATCTCAAGTTATTGGTTTTCAAATTCTAATCAAATTTCTGACAGAAGTTTTTATCATTTTAAGTGTTAACAACTAGCTGATTTGATAATTTCATTCTGACTTGACCACAACATCAAATGGATTCAAACCAGTGGCATTGGGTTCACTAGTTGATATACTTTTAATAACATTTTAGTTTGATAATTTTGGTTAAACCAATCTCTGGGAAGCATCTCCCAAAGTTGGTACCAAAATAACCTTTCTGGGTTTTCAGTTAAAACTAACGCCTTTGTCATTTTTATTTCAAATGGGAAATATGTCCAACAAGGATCATGGCCTGCATCTATGTGAAGAAGGCATGTTATACTATCTACATGATTTTAGTTTGATATTTTTAGGCCTCTGGTTAAATAGGAATTTGCATGGGAAGGTGGTATCATTTTGTTATTTCATGTGTCTGAATTATGTGTTAGCCATTTTGCTTAGATGATATCTTTTATATAGAATTTATTTTTGGGGGTCACACCACCAGATCATGACAGTACACTAACCATACTAACATATATACCAAGGTAAATTTCTATAGAAATATAGGTTAAATATTATTAACAGTTCAAATCAGAATCTTTTAACAGATTTCAGGAAATCCTGGAAACAGATATAACTTAGCAACTTTGCTTAGACCTTAAACATATCAAAACTATTCCAATTTGATCAAAACAAGTTTCCCTGTAATCTAGACAGTATATAGATTCTAACACAATTTATCTCACTAATTTTGGTTGAGGGAATCGAGCTGATGATGCATGCAAACATAGTATCAGAGCAAGAACTATCCAGGACTTAGCAGATTTTCAGATCTCAAATCTGGGCGGGAAACAACTGTGGCCGTTGATCAACAGATCGACGGCTCACAGCCGTCTTCTCCAGCCCGACGGGGCAAGGAACAGGGAGAGGGAGAGAGGGCCAGGGGAGGCACCTGCCGGCGGCGAGGGACTCCGGGGCGGCTTGGGGTTGAGGGAGGGTGCTCGGGGAGGCTCCTAGGTGGCGGTGCGTCGCCGGAGACGCACCACGGCGGCGTCACGGCGCGGTGGCTGAGCAGCTCGGGTTGAGCTCCGGCTGCTCCTCTGGTTGCTTCTAGGTGGAAGGGGGGGTAGAGGTGGTGGAGTGGAGTGAGGGAGAGGCCCGGGGTGGTGCTTATATAGGCGGAGCGGCTCGGGGCAGTGGGGGCACGGGGTGGACATGGCATGGTCATGCCACGCCGCGGGCAGCACGGGGATGCGCGAGGGCGGCGACGTGCGGGATGGGGATGGCACGGGGCCGTGTCTGGGGGTGCAAGGGGTGGCGTGGGCGCGTGCTGGGGCGGTCGGGCGGCTCGGGAGGGTGCTGGTCGGCCGGGGGGCTGCGGTGCAATGGTGCACGCCAGGTGCTCGACAGCGTGTCGGCCGGCAGTGCTCCGGCGAATGCGGGCAGGGGAGGGGGCCTGGTGCTAAGGGGTCGAGTTGGGGAGCATCTAGGGAGCAAGGGGCAGCTCCAGGACGTGGTGGTTGCTGGTTTGCTGCTGGTTGGCCAAGTGCCCATGGTGGTGGCCATTTCCATGGCATGGCTGCTTAGGGCTAGGGTTTAGGGTAAGGGGATGCTATGAGTTTGTCCAGGGCGTGCAGTGGGGTGTTGGTGAGTTGCTGGACAAGTTGGGGACAGCAAGGGAGCAAGTTTGGGGTGCCTTTTGAATATAGGGTATAGGGCACCATGTGGGACTATTGGAGACTATTTGCATTTTAATGCTAAAGGAAAAGATGAGGTGCAAGTGTGCAAAATGTTGTGGTGATAGGCATTGGTGATGGTGTTCAATTTTGTTTAGTGGTTACCAAAAATGGAGATCCCCTTTTGGGTAAAAGAAATTGTGGGAATGAATTAATTCTTATTATTTCATGTGACCTTTTTATTATAGGTCTTATCATTTCATGTGGTACTTAATTGCCTTTTTATTTTTATTTAGCAAGCAAACACACAACAATGAATAAAACACAAGCAATTATTCACATCACAATCAAGACCACACAATTCAAACCACAAGGATTAATCANGCTTTTTTTTTACTGAACGCATAATTTGTTGGATGAGTGAATCAACAAAGTTAGATCAAATCAAAGATGCCCTAATATTGGACATATGTTTTATTTTAACCATATCTATCCCGAATATCACAATTAAATAGCGTAAATTTGCTGCTCTGTTCTCACCTTTTTTTTTGAAGTTATAGAGAACTGAAATGCTAGTTATTTTTATGGGAACTGAAATACTAGTTGGTCTCTATCCACTCCCATATGGATTTTTTTAGTAGACCCCTTAGGGCATGTACAATGCTAGACGCCTATTCAGGCGCTTAGGAAGGAAAAAATAATGCGAATCAAATAAAGTTTTAGTTAAGCGCCTAGCTACTCAACGCTAGACGCTAATTGTGGACGCATAACTGCCCTGCTACTTGCGCGCGCTGGCCTCCACGCTTGACGCTGTGTGGAAATTTTTTGCTAAGCGGCCGGCGCTTTACTTTTCGTCAATGCCGCACGGGCGCTAGGATTAGAAAACTGAACTGCCGATCGGCCGGGATATTCACCCTAGCGTCCGGTCTTAGCGTCGTGCGTTGTACCTGCCCTTATGGACATATGTACTGGGCATAGTCGTCATGGCCCATGGCCTATCCCAACATGGGCAATTAGCCTCTACTGGTAGCTACATGGTCAATTTCTATTTGGGCATGCCCATGTAGCCTTTTTCTTTTCTTTGCAGTGTTTTTTCTATTTCGGTTTCTTTCCTGTTTTTGCATTATTTTTTACCTTTTTTCGTTTTCCTTTCTTTTGTTGCATGCCCCCCCCCCCCCCTTTTTCCCTTTCCATTTTATTTTCTGGGGTTTCGAATCATATGAATTTTTTTATTGTGTATTACGCTGAATATTATTTCAACACCGTGTACATTTTTATGAACTATACACAATTTTATAAAACTCGTGCACATATTTTCAATAAGATGGAAAATAATCTAAAATTATAATGACAATTTTTTAACTATACGAATGTTTTTGAACCTCACAATCATTTTTTGAACCACGTGAACAATTTTCATAAACTATATATTTTTTAACATTGTGAACAATTTGGTAAAATTAATGATTTGCTTGAAACCAAATAAATATTTCCCTAATATATTTATTTAACTCTTTAATATATTAGAAAATAAACATATTACATGCTCTTGAAACCAAAAAAATAAACAAGAAAATAAAAAGTGAAATAAACATGAACGGACAAGAAAAGAATAGAAGATAATAAAAAAGTAAAGTGAATAGGAAAGGAAAAGACAAACCAAAGGTTAAACAAATACAGTAAAAATGTAGTAGGTCACCTGGGCCGGTCGGGCCCATCCAAGCCCGCTCTTCAGCTACATGTACTGGGCCGGCCGGGTCCAATGGGTTCTATTGATGGGAACCAACAAGAGCCGAGGAAAGGCCATAGAATAGAAGAAGAAACTCCCCTCTTGTTTTTCTTCCTCCAACATCTCTAGTGTTGTGTCTACCATTTCGATACCGGAGAACGAAGATGATATGATATAGGGCGAGCAACATATGAATGTATGCTACTATCTCTTTTTCCTAATAAATTTAGTAAATCATTTAATATTATTTTCTCGAATACACACCCAAATGCGTGCCATTTGTATTGGAAGAGAACGCCCAAACAACGAAGAGTGCGAGGATAAAGAGGCAAACATGAATGAAAGAAAACATGAAGAAATAATCCAAAAGTTGTACAACCAAACTAGGGAGAAGGCCCCATGCAGCACAAGGAGGCCTGGCAGGCGACGAAGGGCCTTGGTGCAGCAAGCATCCGTTGGTTTATTTCGTCAATAGCCCCTCTGGTAAGCGTGACCGAGTCAAGAGTGGCACGATCAAAGACACAATAATTTGGGAGGGAGAAAATGACAAAAAACTACCACAATTGGGGCGGCGGTGTCAGTAAACTACCGACTTTGCATGTTTTGCCTGAAAACTACCAACAATGGGGTATGTGTGTGACACATAGCACTGATTCTGCAGTTTAGTCGGCTTAAACCGTTTTCTGACAGTTTAGTCCCACTTATCAGGCCAATGTGGCAAGGTCAATCCATCTGATAGCCCACACATAACAAAAAAAAATTTCTTGCTGCAGCGCCGGCGACGGATGGCGGCCGGCTTCCAAGTCCCATCCGCCCACAACACCGAGGCTCACCGCAACCGGACCGGCCAGCGAGCGAGATGGGCTCCTTCCTCTCGTCGCTCGTGACCCATCCGAAACGAGCACCTCCGGCGCGCGGTGCGTCGTCCCCGTCGCGGAGGACCTCCGGCGTGCCGTCCCCATCGCGGTGGATCTGTGGCACGTTGTCCCCGTTGCGGAGCACCTCTGGCGTGCGGCGTGACGTAGCCCCCATCACGGAGCACCTATGGCACCCGACGCTCGTCGTGGAGCACCTCCGCTGCGCGGCGCGCCGTTGCCCGGGTGTGCGTCGATGGAGAGTGAGCGGGGTCACACGGGTGCGTTTGCGGGATGCGCACGGTCTGCCGCGACCAAAAGTTGGCGGCGCCACTCCTTTGTGACCACTGGAGATGCTCCGGCGAGCACATCCCGCGGCGGCACATGGAGGTTCGCGGCGCGGTGGCGCATCTGGGAGCAAGAAGGAGAGGGGAAGGGTCCTGGAGGACCGGCTGCTCACCAAGAAGATGATGAAGGGGTCGGGGAGGCCGGAGGAGGTTAAGGCCATCCTAATCGAGCACGGCAGAGGCGGCCGAAGGCGGAGAAGATCGGGCTCGATTTGCTCGGTCCTTGCCCCCCAACATCTACAACTATCGGACGAGGTAGAGGATGACGAGACATAACTTCTGGTGTGGAGGCAGCGCTAGGAGATATCCATGGCGACGGAGAGGGCGCCGCGGCCGACGGCGACACGCTCTGGACGTCAGTCGCGTTCTCAGCGCACAGGCCACGCCAGAACGCGTGACTTCACCAGGTGAAGAAGCACGGCGATGCGATGCTCCAAGACATCTCCAACGAGCTCGCGTCTACGGCCTCTCCTGTCCTTCAGGGCCGACGCCGGTTAGAGCTTGCCCTCTCCCTCAAATGGTGAAGCCAGCACCGGGGGCCACCGCTCCCTTCCCGCGGGAGGAAAAGAAAAGAAATAAAAAGAAAAATAACTGTTTTATGAAGCCACGTAGACCTGACAGGTGGGTCCGAACGGTCAGAAAACGGTTTAAGATTAATCAAACAATCAGTGCTATGTGTCACACCCATACCCCAATGTTGGTAGTTTTCAGACAAAACATGCAAAGTCGGTAGTTTACTGACACCGCCGCCCCAATTGTGGTAGTTTTTTGTCATTTTCTCTTTGGGAGGCGCCAAATCCTCCACATGGTGAGAGGAATTAGAGATCTTGCACCTTTTCTTTGTTGGCGACGACACAGTCAGCAACCAACTCGAACCAATCGAAAAAGCTCTCATCTTGCTGCAGGAAAATGGTCAATACGGACCAGTGGATGAGCACATTGTGCGATAGTTGTCGTGCGAAGAAACATTCTCTGAGTAGGTGTGAGATCATCTCTTCCTCCTGATCGCAACGATGACATGTTAGAGAGTCTGGTATTCCTCGTCTAGCAAGGCGATTTTCCATCGAACAGTGGTTTCGTGCATCCAACTATGCAAATTTTTTTTGCACTTGAGAGGCACCCAACCCTCACAATTAGCTCTCCAAGAAGGGGCCATCATGCCGCCGACGAAGAGAGCCACATAGGCTAATTTAGAGGTGTGTTGCCCTGAGGAGGAGAGGTTTCGTCTGACTGGGTCTTCGACACAGGTGGATTGCTACTAGGCATCGACAATATCCATGATGGCCCGCCGAATTGACTACTCTGTCAGACTCGATAGTGTGAGTGGAGAAGCATCTTTGAATGTAGGGGCTAACAGCATTTTTCCCGCGCGAGAATCGAGGAGTCGGAGGAGAGCAAACGTCTCACAACGGCTAGATCCGCGACGCGTGGCGAAAATCTCGGCCCGTGACCGTTGCGCGGATCCCCACGCGTCCGCTATAAATCCCGGACGTCTCGCCTCCGCCGCTGCCACTCGCCATTTGCAACCCTAGCATCCATCTCTCAGATCTCTTCTCCCCCGATCTCGAGCTTTTCTTCTGAGCCCCATGGCGTCAAGCGCTCCAAGCTCACCGGTGATTGAAGCGACGCCACTGGCCTCGGCTCCACCAATGGGCGGCTCTCCTTCCGCGGCCGCCGCCGCCGTCTCTGTGGGGACCCCGGACTAGCTGTCCGAAATACCCGATTATGGTTCACACAACGATCCCATGATCAGTCTGTCGTTGCCCATAATCCGAATTGGATACCAAAGTTTACATCCATTACAGTACTGCATTAAGGTCTTACATAGTAGGTCACTTAGACCAAGTCTTACATAGGTGCCTTCAAGGGCCAAATCAAAAGCATTCAGCGGAAGCTACGTAGTAGAAGTCCAACGCGTCCTAGCGACGACCGACAGGCAGTTGACTCACGAAGATCCCTAGTTCGCATAGAAGTCTCCATACTCCGCTTCAGCGTAGTTTTCCTCGGGATCTGGCTACGACAATAGCCAGAGACGAAACCAGTATGAGTACAATTTGTACTCGCAAACTACTCCTCTACTGAGTATGCACCAATTTTAAGTTGTTCTCTACAGCACTTTTAGTTATTAATCTATCTCTATATCCTTGATGAAAAAGGTAAGAAGAGATTTACTACTACCTTTAAAGAGAAGCAAAATTTTATTATTTAACCAAAACTCCTCCTTTTTCCCGACCACGACTCATCATGGTCTCTTTTCCTCCACAACTCATACCACTCCATTTGGTATAGTTGGGAAACATCAGCACACCTTTGTTTCTTTAAAGTTACCTCCTTTTGTAAAACTTTGCACATAGTCTAGTACAGCCTCCCAACTGTCCATATCCGAGGACTCGGCTATTCGAATAGTTTTTACCCTCTGCAGAGGTAGCACGCTTTTCCCACACCCATCCGGTAGCTCATCGTGTCTGCCACGTCCCGCCATACAAGGTGTATGCGAAGTTGAGCCACCGGCCATAGCCTTTCCTTTGCTCATGCTAGTATAGGACCCTGCCCTTACGATTTTCACCATTCCTTCAACACCTAGTACAGGATCCCCCGTCGAGGAACCTAGATGTAAGGACTCGCAGTTTTGCCCAGCGAGCACGAAGCCCTTCAATCCCTCAATCCATCAGATTGCCGAGACCCGGGTCAGGGGTTAGAGTCGCCATGCTCATCCCCTCATGCATAACGGAGTCGTCTCCGTCGATGAGGTATCCAGTACTAACACGAGCAAATTATATGACTACGCCCGTTCCCATATTTGGGTAGATGTGGTCGCACAGGTTATCGGCTGGTCGTCATGGTACTAAGACACAATGTGCATTTTTCATAAAACAACTCCCTTTATCACTTCTCCACTTTAACACCGAAAACTCGGCATTTCATTATCAACTAGGTACTTCAAAAAGGAGTTTGGAATAATTCATATTTTTCCCATCCTATAGTCTTAAACATCTACTCTACATTCTACATAGGGTGATAAAGCCGTTTTCATATCCTTTGTGAAAAGGGTTTTTTTTTTTCAGAAAAAACAATGCCACTACTTTAAGAAATTGCATGTAATTGACTTAAAGGGATGTAAATGCAAGCTCAGCGAAGTAGCTTGCCTTGCTCAACAAAGTTCTCGGGTTCCTGCTGCTCGAAGTAATCTCCTTCCTCGTAGTCTCCGGCAACGTTCGCGTCTAATCGATAAACAAACAATACAAGCAAACAATCACTAAACTAGGCAAGCAACATCACATCACAATCAAGATAACATCACAATTAGCTACTAGCACACACAAGATAACACAATTTGGTTTCAAGATTAATTTAATTAACAATATTCATTTGCATTTCAATTATGGCAGAAACTAGGGTTTTATGTTTAATTGCATAACTTGAGTTCTGTTGGTCACAAAAATACAAACTAAAATTCTATAGATAGCTACTGATCTCTAGAGGACAACCCAATTGGATTCAAATCAATTTGAGTTATTAAACTCCCTGTAGAAATGTTTTAATCCAGAATGTTGATTTTCTTGTTTTTGCTACAACTCAAGTTAATTGTATACAAAAATTAAATCCTTTTAGGGGTGACTAGAATTACTTAAATGTGAGCTAACAAAATTGGTTTGACCTCATTTGGATTAGTAGAGTATCAGAAACAAACAAGTTTAGGTTTTATACCTTCTGTGGCATTCTGATTATCATTATTTATTTATTAACCTAAATGGGGTGAAACCACTTTAGTTAGTTAGACAATTTCATAAGCTTTCCAGAACATTTTTATTTGCTATTTTTAGATTCCTAGATCTCAAGATATTGGATTTCAAAGTTTAATCAAATTTCTGACAGAGATATTATCTATCCATTTTAGTGTTATCAATTAGCACATTTGGCATTTTCATCCTAAATCAGGGAATTACTCTTAATGATCATGTCTTGCATCACTGTGAAGATTACATGTTTTATTTGCTACAAGATTTTAGTTTGCCATTTTTAGGCCTCTGGTTCAATAGCAATTTGCATGGGAAGTAGGCTATGTTCTGTTATTGCAGTGTTGAGCTAACTGATTAGCTATATAGCCCAATTTAAATCTTTTAGCCAGATTTTAATTCAGGGTTCAAATCACTTGCTCATGATAGTATGCTATCTATACTAACATGACATACCAAGGATAACTCCTAAATAAAATCAGGTGAATTAATATTAACAGCTAAAGACAGAACTAAATATCTGTTTCAGAAACTTTTCTGAAACAGATAGGACATAGCTACTTTGTCCATTTATTAGAGGATGCTAAGCTAATTATTTTGGACATACAAGACATGCATCAGAATCTATGGATCTAGATCTTTCTATCCATATAAAGTTTGGAAATTTTGGTTCAGTGGATTTGTCATAATTTGATTTCAAAGTGGGCTAATCTAAACAGATTTTCCAGACTTAGCCGTTTTTAGAAACCGACCGAATCGGTACGCTGCCGTTGGATCTAAATCCAACGGCCCACGTTCAAATCGGCGACGACGACCACAGATCGGTGGCGCCACCGCGCCGGCGGCACGGTGGTGGACGGAGGCTCACCTAGGGGGCTCGGGAGAGGGCGGTGAGGGTGCAGAACGGCGGCGGAGGCGAGGGGAAGACGATGGGGCGAGTTGCAGGTGCTGGGGTGGTCGGGTTCGTCGGCGTCGAGCTCCGCGTCGCGTCCGTGCCCTTGGCGCAACTCCGGCGAGCTCCCGTCGGCGTTCCTGGGCACAAGACAGAGAGGGGAGAGGGGCACGTGAGTGCGGAGGCCATGGGGAGTGCAATGGAGGGCAGAGAGGGAGAGGGAAGCGACGGCACGACGGATTCGTGCTCGACATCCACCTCGGCTCCGGCGGAGAAATTGCAGGGCGGCAGCAGCTTAGCGGCCGCGATTTCCGCCCTCCTGGCGGTGCACGGTGAGGGTGAAGTGGAGGGGAGTGGAGTGGCGAGGTGGGGTGGTGTGGTGCGGACGAATTCGAGCTCGGGGCGGCTTGCTTAAATAGCCGGAGCCCGGTCCACGGTGGACACGGTGCTGGGGCGGGGCAGCGGCCACACGGGCTCGCCGTAGGGGTGGCGCGAGGCCGGCTACGGTGTCGGGGTGTCCAGCGGCACGATTGGAGGCGTGGAGGCAAGCTACGGGTGGGGGACGGCCGCGGCGCGCTCTGGAACGGCTTGGGCGGCGCACGGGCACGCACGGGCGCGCACGGGCGGCGAGTTCCCGACGGGTCTGGGTTCTTGCTGGGTGTTGTGCAGGCACGAGAGGGGGCAGGTGAGGTGGTAGGGAGCGGCGTCGAGGTAGCTAGGGCGGCGGGACGGTCTCCTCCACAGCGCGGCAGGGCGGCATGGCCACAGTGGCCGTGCTCCCTCGGGTGGCGGCGATCCAAGCGACGGCTAGGGTTGCTCCCGCGTGCAATTGGGGTGCCAGGCAGGTCCGTGAGGTGGAGAGGGGTGTTGGGGTGCGAGGAATCGAAGAACAAGCACACAAATCCGTCGATTTGATCTTCAGTTCTTCGGTTTTGGGGAAGAACAAGGGTGGTGCTCACCACCTGTTCGACCAAATGCCACAACGGAATTTAAATTTGAATTTTTGAATTTGGTTTCCACATCTGATCTCATATGTATTAATAGTGATTTGTGGTGCTATGATGGTATTTTTTTGATAAGTGCATCATAGCACATTTTGTGGTTTAAGATGATTAAAGAAAGAAATAGAATTTTATATTTTGGAATTTGAAATTATAATTTGAAGAGAGAAAAGTTATTAGAGCTAGGTGGGAGTGAGTACTATGTCACCCCACTGGTTTTTGATTTAAAAGAAAATATTTATTTCTCATTTAGAGAAATTTTTGTGTGGCACTTGTCCCATGATTTCATGTGGTGGTGTTGTTTTCAATTTTCTTTCTTTTTATTCCCTTTTGCTTAGCAATCACACACATCAACAACAAAATGCAAGCAAACACACATAAAATAATAAAAATTTTTGTTGGCCCACATTTTTGGAATTAATAATACTTATATTAATTCTGGGATGTTACAAATCCTCCCCCCCTTAAAATAAATCTCGTCCCGAGATTTGCTAGGCTTAGGAACTAAGGAAGTCTGGGAATTCGCGTCTAAGATAATCCTCACGTTCCCAGGTTGCTTCTTCTTCAGAATGGTTAGTCCACTGGACTTTGTAGAACTTGATCGCACGTCTTCGGGTAAGACGAACATCTTCTTCGAGAACCTTAAGGGGTCTATCACGATAGGTCAGGTCATTGTTCAGGTCGATGGAGTGGTGATCAATGTGCTTGAAAACATCGGGCTGGTCAGGAACTTCAAGACACTTCCGCAGTAGTGAAATGTGGAAGACATCGTGAAACTCAGACAGCTCTGGGGGTAACTCTAGCTGATAGGATACTTCTCCTTGGCGACTAAGGATCTTGAAGGGTCCAATATACCTGGGTGCTAACTTTCCTTTGACATGGAAACGTTGCATTCCCTTAAGAGGTGTCACTCGGAGATACACAAAATCTCCGATTTCAAAAGTGAGATCACGGCGCTTAGGATCGGCATAATTCTTCTGGCGGGATTGGGCAGTTTTGAGACGCTCGCGAATGAGCTGAACTTGCTCTTCGGCTTCACGGAGGGTGTCAGGTCCAAATAATTTTCCTTCTCCGGTGTCGGACCAATTCAGGGGTGTACGACACTTCCTGCCATACAGTGCTTCAAACGGGGCCATTTGCAAACTAGACTGGTAGCTATTGTTGTAGGAGAATTCTGCAAATGGGAGACAATCTTCCCACTTGGAACCATAAGATAGAACACACGCACGAAGCATGTCCTCCAAAATCTGGTTCACTCTCTCGGTTTGGCCATCAGTCTGGGGGTGATAGGCTGTGCTAAAAGTTAGCTTGGTTCCGAGGGTCTCGTGAAGTGCTTTCCAGAATCTCGAGGTGAATTGAGTGCCTCTATCAGACACAATCTTCTTGGGTACTCCATGCAGGCTTACTATTCTGGACATGTATAGGTCTGCTAACTGGTCTCCACGGTAGGTAGTCTTGACCGGAATAAAATGAGCAACTTTGGTCAGTCGGTCAACGACGACCCAGATTGAATCATGACCTCGGTTGGACCTGGGCAGTCCGGTAATGAAGTCCATTCCAATCTCGTCCCATTTCCATTCAGGAATTTTCAAGGGTTGAAGCAATCCAGCGGGTCGCTGATGTTCAGCTTTGACTCGCTGACAGATATCACACTTGGCTACGAATGAACCAATCTCTCGTTTCATTCCATGCCACCAAAATCTCTCTCGAAGGTCTTGGTACATTTTGGTTCCTCCAGGGTGGATTGAGTAGGGGGTTTCATGGGCTTCCTTTAGGATCAACTCCTTTAGCTCACTATTGTTGGGCACACAAATACGACCATTGAATCTCAACACTCCTTCAGCGTCTTCGGCAAAACCAGGGGCTTTGTCGAGAGACATTTTCTTCTTAATCCCTTCGATACTCTCATGACCTCTCTGGGCTTCTTTGATTTGATCCATTAGGGTTGGGGCTAACTCAATATTGGCGAGATACCCATGGCTAACGAGTTCGAGTCCAAAATCTTCAAACTCCTTGAACAAGGTTGGTTGTTCGACTCGAATCAAGGCATTCAGGGTACAGGGCTTGCGACTAAGGGCATCGGCAACAACATTAGCCTTGCCCGGGTGATAATGGATTCCAACATCGTAATCCTTTATCAGCTCCATCCATCTCCTCTGTCGCAGGTTCAACTCTTTCTGGGTAAAGATATACTTCAAGCTCTTATGATCTGTATAGATCTCACAGCGATGTCCCACAAGATAGGAACGCCATGTTTTAAGAGCAAAAACAACGGCTGCTAACTCCAGGTCATGGGTTGGGTAATTCTCTTCATGCGGTCGCAACTGTCGAGACAGATACGACACCACCTTGCCTTCTTGCATCAGAACGCAACCAAGTCCAAGACGTGATGCATCGCAATACACATCAAAACTCTTGGTGACGTCTGGCATTACTAGGACTGGGGCTGTGGTTAACTTCTTCTTCAACTCCTGGAAACTATCTTCACACTTCTGGGTCCATTCAAATTTTTGATCCTTCCTCAATAACTGGGTTATGGCTTGGCTATCCGAGAAAATCCTTCAACGAACTTGCGGTAATAACCCGCTAGTCCGAGAAAGCTACGAACCTCGGTCACATTGGTAGGGGCCTTCCAATCAAGAATGGCTTTGATCTTCTCCGGGTCAACAGAAATCCCTCCGGCAGATATGACATGTCCGAGAAATGCCACCTCCTTCAGCCAAAACTCACACTTGCTAAGCTTGGCATAAAGTTGGTGCTCTCGGAGTGTCTCCAAAACTAGGCGTAGGTGAACAGCATGCTCCTCTTCGGTTTTGGAATAAACAAGAATAGTCATCAATGAAGACTACCACGAACTTGTCGAGGTACTCCATGAAGATCTTGTTCATCAGGTTCATGAAATAGGCTGGGGCATTGGTCAGACCAAAGGACATTACGGTGTACTCAAACAATCCGTAACGGGTTGTGAAGGCAGTCTTGGGAATGTCTGATTCTCGGATTTTCAGCTGGTGATATCCTGTCCGCTAGATCGATCTTGAAAAGACTCGGGCTCCGTTCATTTGATCGAACAGATCCTCGATCTTGGGAAGAGGATACTTGTTTTTGATGGTCACCTCATTAAGCTTACGATAATCCACACACAGTCGTGTGGTACCGTCTCTCTTGTCCACAAAAATGATAGGTGATCCCCAAGGTGAAGCGCTTGGGCGAATAAGGCCTTTGCTGAGCATATCAGCCAACTGCTTCTTCAACTCCACTAACTCTTCCGGATTCATCCGGTAGGGTCTCTGGGATATAGGAGAGGTTCCAGGGATAAGTTCAATCACGAACTCAATATCCCTGTCTGGCGGCATACCAGGCAATTCTTCCGGAAAAACATCTCGGAAGAGGTGAACAACACGGATCTCATCAAGGGTGGGTCGAGCTATGCCCTCATGGCATCCTGGTCTGGTTTGGCTAGTCTCAGATACGTACTTCACTTCAGCTCCAGTATCAGAAGTGAGGGTAATGGCTCTCCTTGCACAATCAATTCGGCCGTGATACTTGGCTAACCAATCCATTCCAAGGATCACATCTATGCCTTGGGTTCCTAAGATGATTAGGTTGGCTGCAAACCTTTCTCCTCCAATCTCTATGAGGGTTTCAGAACACATCTGGTTGGTTGTGGCTAACAAGCCTGGGGTTTGTATCAACATGGATCTGGGCAAAAGACTTCCGACTAGACCTCCCTTGGTAACAAACTCTTGAGTAACAAACGAATGGGTAGCACCAGAATCAAATAGAACAGTTGCAGGTACGGAGTTGACAAGGAACGTACCCAGCACAACATCTGGCGCCTCCTCAGCTTCCTCAGCATTGATGTGGTGCAGACGGCCCTTGACAACAGCAGCATTCCCACGGGGTGCGGCATTCTTGCCATTTCCATTTCCGTTTCCATTCCCGTTGCGGTTCTGACCCTGGTTCGGTGCAGGCTTCTTGGGATTGGGGCATTCTCTGGAGTAGTGACCTTTGGTGCCGCATTCAAAGCAGACAACATTGGCCTTGGATGAGATTGTTGGGGTTTCCTCCTGGACGGTTGTTGTCATTAGGACGGTTGGGGTTGTTTGGGCGGTTTGGAAAGGTAGGACGTGGGGGTTGAGGTGGCCTATAAGCAGGCTTGGGTGCTGGTGGGAAGGTACGAGGCTTCTGGTTGCTAGAACCTTCTGAAGCAATCATCCTTCTCTTGCGGCCTTCAAACATGGACTTGCGCTTGGTCTCCAGCTGGATAGCCTTGTCCACAAGTGACTCCAGATCAACGAAGTCATGGATCACCAAGGCGCACTGAAGCTCATCATGCAGTCCACTCATGAAGCGCTCAATCTTCCTCTTCTCTGAGTCCACATCATCAGGAGCATACCGAGATAAATCGGTAAACTCATCAAGATAGCCAACCACGTCTTTGCTTCCCTGTCTCAGCTTACGGAACTCATCCTTCTTCCTTTCAATAAGTCCCTGAGGAATGTGCTTCTTGCGGAACTTCTCCTGGAACTCAGCCCAATTGATCACATGACCAACCTGCTGGAGAGCCTTGGTAGTGTCCCACCAAGCTCGTGCAGGTCCAGCAAGATAGTGGGTTGCATACAGAACCTTCTCATTTTCTCCCACTGCGGCAACTTCCAAGTTGTTGTTAATGGTGCGAAGCCAGTCATCGGCCTCTAAAGGGTGAAGTCCCTTGGAATAGGTGGGTGGGTTGGTCTTCTGGAAATCGCTCAAAGTGGACCTCAGGTGTCCATCTCATTGCATTGCCATTGCCATTGCCATTGGGGTTGTTCTGGTTGGGGTTCTGGGCATTCGCTGCGAGTTGCTGGAGAACAGCAAGGTGTGCCTGACGCTCCTGGCGAACAGCCTCACGGTCCTCCATGATGATCCTAAGAAGTTGGGCCGGGGTAGGTTCGGGTGGTGGTGGTGGATCATTGCGACTGTGGCTTCCTCCTCGGGTGTCAACCATCCTGAGATTAGACGGGCGCAAGAGTCAAGAACAGACTAAGGATGTGCCTTACTCTAACAGGTTAGAAGAGTAGGATTTTTGAATGGTTGGGGTGAGGGTCTTTACTACTTATAAATTTTCGAAAAGGCTTTGCAAACTTAGAGCACTTCAAAGCACACATCATCATCAAACAAAAGCATCACAACATAGCTCCACACATCATACATAGTTTGCTACAAGCATATGGTTTCATAGGAACCATTACACTACTCAAAAGCGACTACAACTGGGTGGTCCTAATCCCTACGATAACTCGAGAACGACTAAGTGATCCAACTACTGGGGCGGAACACTCGGTACAACGTCGTCGTCAGACTCGAAAGTACGCTCCTCTGGGTCCTCCTCGTCCTCGTCAAGAAGGGGCTCAGCCGGCTCCTCCTCGTCGTCGACGATCTCCTCCTCGTCGTCCTCCTCCTCGTAGTCCAGCTCCTCCAAGTAATCCTCATCATCACTAATGAAGGCGCTGTTCTCCCTACGGAGATCCTCGCCCTCCTCCTCCATCTCATCGGCTCGACGCTCAAGGTCCTCTATCATCTCGTCCTGCTCCGCCACTCTCTTGCGAAGCTTGGCGATGGTCTTCTTCAGGCGGATCCCCTTCTGGTGAAGGGTGGCCTGGTCCTGCTGCAGGTGCGCAACTCGGTCACGGCTCGCCTTGAGCGCGCTGCGCTCAAAGTGGGACCGGTACCTCAAGCTGCGTAGCTCCTCCTGGGTACGGTAAAGTAAGACCTCCATATCCACAAGGTGCTCACCAAAGGTAGGGTGGCGAACAGTGGAAGTAGGACGTCCCTCGGTGTCACGCCTCCCGTAGAACCTGAAAGGCGAGTTCACTAACTCCTCCTTGTGCTCCTCACAAAGTCGGGCCAGCAGCCTCTGCATGGCACGACACAGTCCATCGTTCCAACTGGCGTCCATCGTGGTGAAAGACAGTGTCCTGGAATGGGGAGACTTGATGTTCCCCCGGACAGACGACTCGATGAGCCAACACAGGTTGTCCTTGTCGTGTGCATCAACCTGCGCTCCACGGAACTCAGGAGCTGGGCGACCCAAGATGTCGCTCAACTGGTACAGGTCCTTCTCGAACATGAGGTTGCCCTTCTCCTTAACTTGCAGAAACTCGGTGAAGTGCAGCGCCATCTACAAATTTTAAGGCAAATTTAAGTTAGTTAAGTGACTTGGACGCAAACTTTAAATTTTTAAGTGAGGCAACAGGTAAGTCAAAATTTTAAACTTTGTGGAACTATGACTATGTAAAATTTTAGGGATGCCGAAAAATTTGTAATATTAGTGGATAGAATTTTTGCAAATATGAGAGGGTTGGGAGATAAGAAGTTTTCGAAAATATTTTCACTTCCTTGTTTTAGAAATTACTTTTGTAACTCCTATCTAACGGCCATGCTAACTAAGGTCTCCTATGGTCAAGATGTGCTCTGATACCAACTCTGTGGGGACCCCGGACTAGCTGTCCGAAATACCCGATTATGGTTCACACAACGATCCCATGATCAGTCTGTCGTTGCCCATAATCCGAATTGGATACCAAAGTTTACATCCATTACAGTACCGCCTTAAAGTCTTACATAGTAGGTCACTTAGACCAAGTCTTACATAGGTGCCTTCAAGGGCCAAATCAAAAGCATTCAGCGGAAGCTACGTAGTAGGAGTCCAACGCGTCCTAGCGACGACCGACAGGCAGTTGACTCACGAAGATCCCTAGTTCGCATAGAAGTCTCCATACTCCGCTTCAGCGTAGTTTTCCTCGAGATCTGGCTAAGACAATAGCCAGAGACGAAACCAGTATGAGTACAATTTGTACTCGCAAACTACTCCTCTACTGAGTATGCACCAATTTTAAGTTGTTCTCTACAGCACTTTTAGTTATTACTCTATCTCTATATCCTTGATGAAAAAGATAAGAGGAGATTTACTACTATCTTTTAGAGAGAAGCAAAATTTTAGTATTTATCCCAAAACTCCTCCTTTTTCCCGACCACGACTCATCATGATCTCTTTTCCTCCACAACTCATACCACTCCATTTGGTATAGTTGGGAAACATCATCTCCTTATTTTTCCAGTCTTGCACATTTTATCAAAAACTTTTGCTTTTGCACATGGTCTAGTAGGGCCTCCCAACTGTCCATATCCGAGGACTCGGCTATTCGAATAGTTTTTACCCTCTGCAGAGGTAGCACGCTTTTCCCACACCCATCCGGTAGCTCATCGTGTCTGCCACGTCCCGCCATACAAGGTGTATGCGAAGTTGAGCCACCGGCCATAGCCTTTCCTTTGCTCATGCTAGTATAGGACCCTGCCCGTACGAATTCATCATTCCTTCAACACCTAGTACAGGATCCCCCGTCGAGGAACCTAGATGTAAGGACTCGTAGTTTGGCCCGGCGGGCGCGAAGCTCTTCAATCCCTCAATCCTTCAGATTGCCGGGACCCAGGTCGGGGTTAAGTCGCAATGACCTTCCCCTCATGCATAACGGAGTCATCTCCGTCGATGAGGTATCCCATACTAATATGAGCAAACTATATGACTACGCCCGTTCCCATATTTGGGTAGATGTGGTCGCACAGATTATCGGCTGGTCGACGTAAGTACTAGGACACAATGTGCATTTTCCATGAACAACACCTTTTATCACTTTTCTACCTCAACACCGACAATTCGGCATTTTCTCATCAACTAGGTACTTTAAAAAGGAGTTTGGAATATTCATATTTTTCCCATCCTATAATTTTAGGTGTCTACTCTACATACTACATAGGGTGATAAAGCAGTTTTCATATCCTTTGTGAAAAGGGTTTTTCAGAAAAATCAATACCACTACTTTAGGAAAATTGCATGTAATTGATTTAAAGGGATGTAAATGCAAGCTCAGCGAAGTAGCTTGCCTTGCTCAACAAAGTGCTCGGGTTCCTGCTGCTCGAAGTAATCTCCTTCCTCGTAGTCTCCGGCAACGTTCGCGTCTAATCGATAAACAAACAATACAAGCAAACAATCACTAAACTAGGCAAGCAACCATTACATCACAAGCAACATAACATCACAATTAGCTACTGAACACACAAGATAGCACAATTTGGGTTCAAATTGATTTAATTAACAATTATTTAGTTGCATCTTAATTATGGCAGAAACTAGGGTTTTATGTTTAATTGCATAACTTGAGTTCTGTTGGTCACAAAAATACAAACTAAAATTCTATAGATAGCTACTGATCTCTAGAAGACAACCCAATTGGATTCATATCAATTGAGTTATTAAACTTCCTGTAGAAATGTTTTAATCCAGAATGTTGGTTTTCTTGTTTTTGCTACAACTCAAGTTAATTTTATTCAAAAATTAAATCCTTTTAGGGGTGACTAGTATTGCTTAAGTGTGAGCTAACAAAATTGGTTTGACCTCATTTGGATTAGTAGAGTATCAGAAACAAACAAGTTTAGATTTTATACCTTCTGTGGCATTTTGATTATCATTATTTATTTATTAACCTAAATGGGGTGAAACCACTTTAGTTAGTTAGATAATTTCATAAGCTTTTCAGAACATTTTTATTTGCTATTTTTGGATTCCTAGATCTCAAGATATTGGATTTTAAAGTCTAATCAAATTTCTGACAGAGATATTATCTATCCATTTTAGTGTTATCAATTAGCACATTTGGCATTTTCATTTTAAATCAGGTAATTACTCTGAATGATCATGCCTTGCATCACTGTGAAGATTACATGTTTTATTTGCTACCAGATTCTAGTTTGCCATTTTTAGGCCTCTGGTTCAATAGCAATTTGCATGGGAAGTAGGCTATGTTCTGTTATTGCAGTGTTAATCTAACTGATTAGCTATTTTGTCTACTTGAAATCTTTTAGCCAGATTTTAATTCAGGGTTCAAATCACTTGCTCAAGATAGTATGCTATCTATACTAACATGACATACCAAGTATAACTCCTAAATAAATTCAGGTGAATTAATATTAACAGCTAAAGACAGAACTAAATATCTGTTTCAGAAACTTTTCTGAAACAGATAGGACATAGCTACTTTGTCCAATTATGTAAGGATGCTAAGCTAATTATTTTGGACAAACAAGACATGCATCAGAATCTATGGATCTAGATCTTTCTATCCATATAAAGTTTGGAAATTTTGGTTCAGTGGATTTGTCATAATTTGATTTCAAAGTGGGCTAATCTAAACAGATTTTCCAGACTTAGCCGTTTTTAGAAATCGACCGAATCGGTACGCTGCCGTTGGATCTAAATCCAACGGCCCACGTTCAAATCGGCGACGACGACCACAGATCGGTGGCGCCACCGCGCCGGCGGCACGGTGGTGGACGGAGGCTCACCTAGGGGGCTCGGGAGAGGGCGGTGATGGTGCAGAACGGCGGCGGAGGCGAGGGGAAGACGATGGGGCGAGTTGCAGGTGCTGGGGTGGTCGGGTTCGTCGGCGTCGAGCTCCGCGTCGCGTCCGTGCCCTTGGCGCAACTCCGGCGAGCTCCCGTCGGCGTTCCTGGGCACAAGACAGAGAGGGGAGAGGGGCACGTGAGTGCGGAGGCCATGGGGAGTGCAATGGAGGGCAGAGAGGAGAGGGAAGCGACGGCACGACGGATTCGTGCTCGACATCAACCTCGGCTCCGGCGGAGAAATTGCAGGGCAGCAGCAGCTTAGCGGCCGCGATTTCCGCCCTCCTGGCGGTGCACGGTGAGGGTGAGTGGAGGGGAGTGGAGTGGCGAGGCGGGGTGGTGTGGTGCGGACGAATTTGCGCTCGGGGCGGCTCGGTTTAATAGCCGGAGCCCGGTCCATGGTGGACACGGTGCTGGGGCGGGGGCAGCGGCCACACGGGCTCGCCGTAGGGGTGGCGCGAGGCCGGCTACGGTGTCGGGGTGTCCAGCGGCACGATTGGAGGCGTGGAGGCAAGCTACGGGTGGGGGACGGCCGCGGCGTGCTCTGGAACGGCTTGGGCGGCGCACGGGCACGCACGGGCGCGCACAGGCGGCGAGTTCCCGACGGGTCTGGGTTCTTGCTGGGTGTTGTGCAGGCACGAGAGGGGGCAGATGAGGTGGTAGGGTGCGGCGTCGAGGTAGCTAGGGCGGCGGGACGGTCTCCTCCACAGGGGCGGCAGGGCGGCATGGCCACAGTGGCCGTGCTCCCTCGGGTGGCGGCGATCAATGCGACGGCTAGGGTTGCTCCCGCGTGCAATTGGGGTGCCAGGCAGGTCCGTGAGGTGGAGAGGGATGATGTGGTGCAAGGAATCGAAAAACAACAACCCGAATCCATCAATTTGATTTCGGATTCGAGAATTTAGGGAAGAACAGGGGTGGTGCTCACCACCTGTTCGACCAAATGCCACAACGGAATTTAAATTTGAATTTTTGAATTTGGTTTCCATATCTGATTTCATATATATTAATAGTGATTTGTGGTGCCATGATGGTATTTTTTTGATAAGTGCATCATAGCACATTTTGGGGTTTGAGATGATTAAAGAAGGAAATAGAATTTTATATTTTGGAATTTTGAAAATATATTTGGAAGAGGAAAAGTTATTAGAGCTAAGTGGGAGTGAGTACTATGTCACCCCACTGGTTTTTGATTTAAAAGAAAATATTTATTTCTCCTTTAGAGAAATTTTTGTGTGGCACTTGTCCCATTATTTCATGTGGTGGTGTTGTTTTCAATTTTCTTTCTTTTTATTCCCTTTTGCTTAGCAATCACACACATCCAACAACAAAATGCAAGCAAACACACATAAAATAATAAAAATTTTTGTTGGCCCACATTTTTGGAATTAATAATACTTATATTAATTCTGGGATGTTACATTAGGATGCCTCAGCTGCATACATCACTGCACTTCCACTTGACACCTATTTAACGGCTCGTCTCGCCGCTACCTTATCCTATTCCATACTTCTGTCGCCTCCATCCCATATGGGTGGGAGAACCGTCGCTTTGTCTCGGTTGTGATACCGGGGGCTCTAGGGAAGTCGGAGGAGAGAGCACTCATCTGGGGTGGGCTTACTACTTATATGCTTTCAGCAGTTATCCTCTCCGCACTTGGCTACCAGCGTTACCGTAGGCACAATAATTGGTACACCAGAGGTGTCAGAAATTTGTCTTTTTTGCACAGAACAGAAAAATTGGTATTTTCTGTCGAAATTTTTCACGAGTGTTCGACACCTGCTTATGTTTCTGCACAATTTTTTTCAGATTTTTTTGAAGCGTTTTCATATTTTTAAAATTTCGAAAACAAAACCGGGTGCAGGTGCACCCGGGCACCAAAACGCCATCCTCCTAAACATAGTAAATTTTTTTGGCATTGGGATAGATGTTCCCCCCAGTTCTTCGAGATAAACAAGACGCATTCTATCAGAAGCCGTTCCTGCCAAGAAAAAAAGTGTAGCACCAATAAATCCATGGGATAATATTTGTAAAATAGCTCCATTGAGTCCAATATTGGTTATGGAACCAATTCCTATAATTATGAAAACCCATGTGAGATACAGAGGAATAGGCTATTCTTTTTTTGAAATTTCGTTGACCAAGAGAAGTTGAAGCTGCATAGATTATCTGGATCGCTCCTATTATTACTGAGCATGAGGTAACAATTAATGCTACTGACCGGCCTGTAAATTCCTTAGGTTCTCTTGCCTATAAGTATGCCGTCGGAACTGCAGTGCAGAGGGATCCCTAAACCTGAAAGTTGAGTCGTTGAGGACACTTTGGATCTCTTATGGCTCCATCTAGTACTCGCAAGGAGAGCTCTCCTCTCCCTCGTCTGCTCTTGCTCCTGGCAGCGACGTCCGCCGCGGTAGGGAACGCACAGCTATCGGAGAGCTACTACGCGTCTTCCTGCCCCGCTGCGCTTGTGACCATCAGGACGGCTGTGGCGACAGCGTTGCTGCTCGACCGCCGCATGGGCGCTTCTCTTCTCCGGCTGCACTTCCACGACTGCTTTGTGCAAGCAAGTCCATCATCAATCTCGATCTCTTCATAATTCAATGACTGCAGCCTGCACTAGTTACCGTTTTTTCGTGCATGCATATATATCTAGAACTCTAGAAGTAAACTTGTGCTCTCACGTGAAATAATACATAGATCTGTTGATGGTCGATACATACAAACAGGGGTGCGATGCGTCCGTTCTGCTGGACGACACGGCCAGCTTCACCGGCGAGAAGGGGGCGGGGCCGAACGCTGGGTCGCTGCGCGGTCTGGAGGTGATCGACAGGATCAAGATTCTGCTGGAGCTGCTGTGCCCGCGGACCGTCTCCTGCGCAGACATCCTCGCCGTCGCCGCCCGCGACTCCGTCGTCCATGTAAGCTATAGCTAGAGTGAGACTTTCCGTCGGCGGCGAAACATGCAGGCGACAAGCAGTACGTTACCGGCTGGACTTTTTGTGCAGCTTGGGGGCCCATCATGGACGGTTCAGCTTGGAAGGAGGGACGCCACCACAGCAAGCGCGTCACTGGCCAACCGTGACCTCCCTGGCCCCAACTCCAACCTCAATAATCTCATCACCGCATTCTCCAAAAAGGGACTAAGCACCACCGACATGGTTGCTCTCGCAGGTAACTACAAAAATTACCCGGTCAGATATACGCGCCTAGCTAGCTATATATACATGTAAGCTTTTTGGTTCCATTATGACTCCTTTTGTTCTAAAAAAAAGGTTCTTGGCAACGTGTCTTTCCATCTAGCCACCTAAATGATCCACCGAGTAGTGAGCATCCATCACCGAATTCTGATGACTGATCATATACAAGCAGGGACACGCTAGCTAGGTTGTAACATGACGCATTGCCTTTTGCCTGCATGCCCCTGAATAAAACATGTGGTGATCGATGCCTCTCGTCCCTACGCTCGTCACCACCTTTCCTTTTCGCAACTAGACAAGGCTTGCACGGGCCATCAAGTGCCCTTTTTTCCTTGGAAACGGAAGCATGATCAATCGAGTAGTCAAAGTCTGCCTTCCAACCACCTCATAATTCATTCTCATGCACAATGCAACGTTCCAAATTCAAAACAAAAAAATCACCATGCAACTATGCATGGATCCATGCTACATACTCCATGTCTCCATCACAACACAAGAAAGAAAGGGTAATGTGGGAGCGACTTATTGATAGATCTCCGGTTTACAGCTCTATTGTTCACTAGCTCGATCGATTGATCAATGCACATTGCTGCAGGGGCCCACACCATCGGCCGGGCGCAGTGCCAGAACTACCGAAGCCGGATCTACACGGACACCGACATCGACGGGACATTCGCAGCTTCTCTGCGAGGCGGCTGCCCCCAGGCCGGCGGCGACGATGGCAGCCTCGCGCCGCTCGACGCATCTTCGCCGGACACCTTCGACAACGGCTTCTTCTCCGGCCTCCTCGACCATCAGGGTTTGCTCCACTCCGACCAGGCGCTCTTTGACGGCGGCTCCACGGACGATCAGGTCAGGAGCTACGCATCCAACAATGCTCAATTCGGCACCGACTTCGCGGCGGCGATGGTGAAATTGGGCAACATCGGCCTGCTGACGGGATCGTACGGAGAGATCAGGGTCAACTGCCGGGCGGTGAATTAACGATGGATGCATGCGAGCTATCAGGCAGAATGAACAATGTGGTTTCGGAAACTGCATATTTATGTACACCAACTACTATTTTCATTTACAATCTTTGTGTCTTGTCTTGTTTCATTGCATCCATAAATCCATGTTAAGACCTACGGTCTGACGGTGACATTGGTTTAAAAAGGTTAGTATTACAAACCGTTGTCTACAAGCATAAACTCCAAAATATGCCCACTATTTTGCTACAAAGGTTAGTCTTTGTTAATGCTAGATTTAACAAAAAATTCCAGTCCACTAAGAACCAATAAATTTGTCTAAAATTTCGGTCTTGCTAGGTCTAAATCGACATAGGATCGACTGATATAATTTACACAAACTAGAAACCTTTGCCGGTCTGCCCCGACTATCTAATACACCCATCAACATAGTACATTTTAATTTCAAAATATATTTTGAATCATAAAGCCAAAATACAAGTGGCACGATGCCACGTAAAACTGCAGAATGAACAATGTGATTTCGGAAACTGCGGGAAATGAAACTGCATATTTATTATGTATGTACACTGACTACTGTATTTATTTAAAATCTTTGTATCTTATCTTGTTATATACTCCCTCCGTTCCACAATATAAGATGTTTTGACATTTCTCTTTCTATCTGTATCTAGACATGTTTTAGTGCAAAATACATTTGAACCTTACACTAAAACATGTCTAGATACGGATGGAAAGAGAAATGCTAAAACATCTTATATTTAGGAACGGAGGGAGTATATTGCATCCATAAATCTATGTTAAGACGGTCTGACGGTGGCATTGACTTTAAAAGGAGGTAATAACATTGGACATACAACAATTTGCATGGTCCATGCAAATTCATACAAGACCTTGAAAATTGGGGTCATCTGGTCCACAAACTTGTGATGTTGTGCAAAAAGAAAAGGTCCAAATCGCCCGGATTGATTACACGTGGCATGTTTTTTTTGCAAAAATTCACTTACCTATTTCTCTATTGTAACTGTGACCGCACATGCTGATTCCCCAAATCCACCTGGGCACCACATCGATGTAGGGTCGGAGGTGGCATTTAAATGCATGAGCGGTCCTAATTTTTTCGTGAAATGTCACATGGGTCCCAAATCTTTGAAAATGCACATCTGAGTCCCTTGTCCATTAGAGATCCTAGTTTGACATGAATAGCTCAATTTGAAAAAAAAACACCTCCCATATATTGTATTTCTTCTCAAATGTGCCCCTACGTCAGAACCATGATTATCAACTATACCTTCGAATTCTCTAACGAGCAATTGGCAAGGCATTCCATGACAGCCAGAACGCTTCTTTGGCGGGGCAATTGCAATTGGCGATGGCATTCGAGGGTCGCTGTTAGGTGGATTCACCTCGAAGCCATGGAGACGGAGATGTCGGTGGGGAAGCAGAACTTGCCGGCCAGTCCTCGGCCTCGAGGAAGAGCTTGGAGACCTTGGCATGACCGAGGACATACCTAGCTGCCCGGCAGGTCCTTGGCCACGCACCATAGCACGATCGTCGTGAGTGTCTCTGCCGTGTCGAGAAGGAGTCCTTGAATCTCCTGTACACCCACCGCCGTATCCCCTCCCCGCCGCGCACCGTGGCCTCGATAAGCGATGACAACTCGTACTCCCTGTTTGCCATGTTGAGCTCGTACTGCACGCTCCCGAGACAGCAACTCCAACATCACCACGCCGATCACGAACACATCGTACCGCCACGATAGCGCGTCGCCGGAGATGATTTGGGGGGCCATGTACCCGCGTGAGCCCTCGATCCGCCTTATGTGGCTCCTCGTTCGGTGGTGCCTCCTGGTGAAGTCGTCGGCACCGTACGGAGGCGCTCACCGTCGCCAGATACGAGGTCATAGGAGGATGCGAGGCGGTTGTGGATGGTGCCGGCCTGAGGAGGACGTAGCCGAGCGTTTCTCAAGTGTCTGTGGCGATGCAGAAGCGCGCGCCCCAGGATGTGAGCGGCGTGAAAGCGGGGCTGTGCCTGGCGCCGCGGAGGAGCGCAGAGAGTGGGACGGCCCTCGAGACGAGTTCGTATGCGAGGAAGAGGGAGCCTCGAGGGAGGCGGCGGCACTGTAGAGCCGCGCCATGTCGGCGTGGTGGCAGTGGCCGAGCACGATGAGGTGGGCGTAGAGCTTGGTGGGTTTGTGCCGTAGAGTGTGATAGAAGACGGTGGACGGGTGGCCCCAGAGTGCGCAACGGAAGGAGTTGGAGGAGCAGGCCGAGTTGAGGCGGTGGGAGGGGAAAAGGTAGGAGGTGGAGGCGGCGAGCTCGGCGTTGGTGAGGAGCGTGTGGTTCGGAAGGGAGCCCTGGTTGAAACGGGACAAGATCTGGGGGTGCTTTTTGCAAATTTTTGTTGTTCAGGTCAAAGTAGGACCTCCAATGAATAACTTGAAATAGATATGGGACTCATATGTGCATTTTCATAAGTTTAGGATCCAAGTGACATTTCGTAAAAAGATTTAGAACCGCTTGTGCGTTTAACTCTTAATTTTTCTTTTTTGGAAATATGAACATTCTAACAAAAAATGGTACTAAAAAATGTATGTTGTTTTTCCTCTCATCTCCACTTATTTCAGTTTTTCATTTTCATTTGGTATGGCGATTTCCTCTCATCTACATTTATTTCACTTTTCATATTCATTTATTCTTTGCTTGCACTGGGAACTTCTGGTTGGCCTGCATTTGGTATTGTTATGGACGCACAGCAAACTGATCTGGTAGCGATGATCAATCCATCTAATATATGCCATTCTGGGAAGTGATAAAAACAATCAGCATGCAGAGTTGCTGACGACTTGATCAAAGTATGGAGTTTGACTGGAGTAGTTTAGGCTAGCAGATGAGGGGATCATCAGATTAAATATTATCAACAAAAGGTGGTTGTTTTTATTTATTGGATGAATCCAAGTATCTGGGTTCGGATTGATTCTAGAATTATATGCAAGACACTAAATTAAAGATATATCCGTATTAACATTTTTTTTAGCAAAAATAGTAGGGAAGACCCCTACTGCACTTTTTTTTTTCATTTATGAAGGGGTGGGATATTTACAGATGAGGAAATACAAAGGGTAATCTGATGTCTAAAACATAGGATTCACAAATTGTCTTGCCATTGCTGCATTCCTTCCTTCAAGCTTGGCTTAGCTCTGTGCATGATCATGGTGAAGTACTTTCTGAACATCTGAAAGCATCTCCTCTACTCCACATCAGTATGTTAAAAAATTATATTATTTCGGTGGTTCCAAATGGCCTAGCAACCAATGATCAGAATCTCCTTAAAGAATATAAGTCAAATTCTGCCTTTGCTTCTATCATCACGTCTATAATAGACAGCTCAGCATTCCATTCAATCTTCAGCTTCCATCAAACAGTTTGGCTAAAATCACATGAGAAGAATAAATGATTCCTGTCTTCAATTAGTTCATTATCACAAAGAACATAGCTACTATTTTCCAGAAAGAAACTCTTTCTCAACATCAAGTCATAAGTGTTAAGTCTGTCCATGAGTAGGAGCCAAAAGAAGAATAGCTTTTAGAAGTGAAATGTGTTTATCCTCGACAAAAGAAAACAAGTTGGGATATTGTTGTCTCATGGAAACGTCATCCCAATTTTCATGCCAGAGAAGAGTAGTACAACTAGAGCCAGCATTGACAGTGGAAATGTTTT
Organism: Puccinellia tenuiflora; assembly: GCA_012064385.1. Lineage (NCBI taxonomy): Eukaryota > Viridiplantae > Streptophyta > Magnoliopsida > Poales > Poaceae > Puccinellia > Puccinellia tenuiflora. Next base: position 76,247 of record QRDG01002063.1, on the reverse strand, counting down.
TGAAAGTATCAACCAGGACAATGCAATCTCTCCACAAGAATGAACCTTTGCTATCATTATTATCCGAGATTTTACCTTCATTACAGCTCCTTCCAAATAAGTTCCACCCAAGGGTATCCTCTTTATTAAAGAACTTAAACAAGTTCATGATCAATAGAGCCTTGTTTTGTAGTCTGAAATTTAGAATACCCAATCCACCAACATCTTTGGGCAGACATATGGCATCCCATTTAGCCAAACATTTTCCACTTTTTTAGATCTCTTTGCCATGCCAGAGGAAAGTTCTAGAGGATTTTTTCCATATGGTCCAAAATGGTTAGTGAAATTTTTAGGTAGCACATAGAAAAAATTAGCATTGCAGATATTGCTAACATTCTTGCTACGTATGATATATCCACACTTTATATAGCACTTTAACAGATGTAATTATACATATCCAAGATAGGGCACAATGTTTCATAAACATTTGAAATACTTGAAGGATTTAGGTACTTGCTACGTTTGAAAACAATCGCCGAGAAAAAGTAATTACACGTGCGCGGTGTGCCACCGCGCTGAAAACTTCCTAGTAATGTGTTGGGGGGATACTTTCCGGGTAGGCCCATGGAGCCAGAAAGTGGACCCGCCAAGACCAAGAAGACCCAAGCCGGGTTATACTTTAAGCAACATGGGTTGGGCTAGGAACAAGCCGACAAGCCCGCCACGAGTTAGCTAAGGAGCAAGGACACGGCAAGACCGGAGTCCCAATACAATCTGAAGTACCAAATTGGAAGGCAAGGACCTAGATTAGGACTCCGTATTCATGTGTAACTCGGCATAGCCTGTGTGTCCAGGGACCCGGCCGCCTTTATGAGGGGGTTCCTAGACCTTAGATCGACAAGTCTCAAGAAAGCCCTCATGTCCCATAGTCGCCGATACTCGAGTTAGCGAGATCGGAACCTTGTAATCGATATCAACACCAGCAATAGAAAACAAGTAGGAAGTAGGTCTTTACCTCCATCGAGAGGGGCCGAACCTGGGTAAATCCTTTGTCCCTTGTCGAGCTAGACAAGCTCCCGTACTTCAAGTCAAAATGTCCCCACAACTTAGCTTCGCGGAGGAATTACTTGCCATGACAAACCCACGACAGTTGGCGCCCACCATGGGGCAGGTGATGAAAGGAGTTGAGATCATGGGAGAAGCTCGCTGGGGTATTGAGGAGCTAGCTCGCCATGGGCAGGGTCTACACCAACCAGTACGGCAAGACAGAGATTGACGACTACGGGTGGAGCTCGAAAATGGATGAAGTCCAGGAGGGCTACTAGTTCATCTTCGGCAAGATCAACGTGTTCGTTGGCATCGTCAACGTGTCAGGTAATCGCGTTAACGAGTTCGACTCTGTTTCATAAGCAACAGCTGTTATCGAGTCTAATGGAGAGGAGTCTGTTGGACATCAGAAGTCGGAATAGTCGCCGAACAAGAGGAGAAGCAGATCGCCACCAAGGAGTTGGAGACGCTGTCAGAGCCGGGTTCGGAGCCAGACTATGATGCTGATTCATAGTCAATTCTACCCTTGTTTGAAGATCGACTTGGATATGGAGTTGAGGAAGAGTACGTGCAGTCCCCAGTACCCCCGCGTCATGTTGGAGTGTACATGTCTGGAGAAACAAATCAGTTTGATCCTACATTGTTGACCAAGGAAATCATGGCGGAGAACGCTGTAAGCTTGGATATAAAAAATATGAAGAATTTTTCCACTTTTTGCATATATGTTTGCATCATGGCATCCCTTTAAATTGCTTGTGTTAACAAACCACCAATGGGAAAACAATGAAATGAGGGAGGCCAAACTTCCCAAACCCTTTATCTCTTGAAATGCAAACTGTGGTGTAACCCTTGTCTTGGCAAGTGACCTTATGGTTCAACAAATTCCCCAAGTTCACTCTTTTGCAAAGGAACCAAATGGTTGGCCTCCAATGTGTTTTCAACTTCAAACTCCAAAAGTGGTTCCTATCCTTGGTTATTGGTAAGCCATGTCATGATGCTCAAAGGCCCAAGTAAATGTATGTTGAGCTAGTTTACCTAGTGGAGAAACTCCCAGAATTTTTGCATATTTTCTGGAAGTGTTTTGGAGCCCTTGTCAAATTCCAGTTTTTCTGCCATGTTATGTTCATTCGGAATGGCCCGGAAATTTCCGGATCAATTCCGGGCCAGTCGGAATTTTCCGGACCCATCCGGAAAATTCCGGACGAAGCACAGTGACGACAATGGACACTGGCGCCATGCCGCCGACGCCACCTGCTCCCCTCGCACGCCATGTCGTCGTGGCCCCCCCTTGAGGCCGAAGACGCACACTACGACGCCCAGACGCCACCTGCTCCTCTCCTCTCTCGTTCCTCCCCTAAATCGGGATCGATCCCCTCTCTCCCGAGCTCCTCCCCTCACTGCTGCCAGCGTTTATCACGCCGCCGTCGGCTCCGGCATCCCCAGCTCGCACCGATGCCGCCACTAGCTGCTCCTCGCCGTGCTGCTCCTGCCCGTCCAAGGAATCGAGCCGAGAAGCCCCGGAGTTGACGAAATCGTCCTCACCGTGGCCGCCGCCCGCCGGAGCCCGATTCCGACGACTCCGTCCGCCTCCACCGCGGTTTAGCACCCACGTGTAATAAGGGTGAGCTCCGCATCCCTTAGGCCGCTCTCTCTCACCCCTCTCCCTCTCGCGCGAGCTAGCCGTGCGAAATCGCCGCCGCCGTCGTTCTTCTGCCCAGGATCGAGCCGTCCGGAATCGCCCGGATTATTCCGGATCGATTCCGGGAAGCTCGGAAAATTCCGGACCTTTCCGGACGAATTCCGAAACTCTAACAGAAGGATTTTGAGGTCACCTCGGATTTGGCTCGGAATGAGCCCGGATTATTCCGGACCATCCGGAATATTCCGGCCCAATCCGGATAAATTCCGAACCATCTGTAAAACTTGAAAACCAGATTCCTTCAACTTCTTTTCTTGAATCTTGCAAATGTTATACCAATTTGTTCAGTGTTTCAAATGCTATCTAAACATGCTAGTACCACCTCATGACAACAACTTGCTTTTCGACATTACTCTTAAATTGGATAAGAGATATAAATCCAAATAAGTAATTAATTGAATTAAATTCAACTATTTAATTATTTTGCTATTTATTCTTCGGTACTCCGAATATCACAAATGCGGTACCAAAACGACCACAAGAGCAACACCTAGTTAATCGTGTCATGTTCATGCATATTGAGCCACTTATCTAATAATGAGATAATTTATAAAGAATGTGTTCACTAAGATAAATATGGAGTGTGTCCAAATAATTGCACTAACTATTTGGAACTCTATTTAATTTGTTAAATAAATTAAATGATATCATCTATGCATCAATTGGACATGTCTTCATGTGTTTGCGCATTGCACCTTGTGATCGCGTGATTTATGTGCTCTTTGTGTTTCTCTTTTGGGTATCGATAGATTCCGGAGTCGAGGGTCTCTCTACTTACCCCGACGATCAGTACTTCACGACCGGGCAGCAAGGCAAGAGATAACCTAACCTTCTTGGCATCTAGCATCCTATGTTTTATCAAATTATTTTATCCACCCTACTATTTGCATGCGGTTCAAATGTCTCTTTTGGTAAATATTAGAATATCCTATGAATGCATGTTCTTCCCCGAGCCAATCACATGTATCCCTACCTATGAGACCTAGGGTTGAAGTGTTGGCCGAGATGAAGATAAAATGGTTGTATTCATATGCTTAGATATGCTTAGCCATGCTTAAATAAATGCTTTATGACCGTTATTAATTCCGTAATCGTTGATGATGATGGAATGATTCGGGCATGATGGATAAATGTGATGCTTAATTAAATTGCTAAAGGCTTGGATGAGTTGCCCTCGGGGAGGGTGGTTTGCCTCATTCTTGCCGCCTAGGATGAGAGTGCTTTTAGCTAGAACCAAGAACCGAGCGTGCTTCCATTGGTGGGTGTATGGGCGCCTCGCTGACCAAATAATTTGTGAGGGGCTTGTCAAGGGTCCTCTAGTTTGCTATTTCCATTTGCGCGTGTGTGGTGTGAGTGGAAAAAGAACGAGGATGGTGATGTTTAGGACGTGACGGTGGGGCAGGGCGCTGGGAGCGCTGAACCTGTCCTTCCGCCACTGATGGTCCTTGAGTAAGCCTCATGCATTGTAAAGGTCTAACCGCGCCCGCTCGCCGGTCTTCCCCGGAAGAGGGCCAACTAGGTGAGCCGGACGGTACCAATGGGTAAAATAGTACACCCCTGCAGGGTAAATCTTTTCGAAAAGCCGTGTCCACGGTTATGGACAAACTCTTGGGAAAGGCGGATTAGCTCATAGATAACTTTAACCTAATTGATATGGCAGCTAGAGGTTGCATAATAAACTTGTGATAAAGGTTCATTTCCTCGAGGGTGAGTCGAGGGAGTGCCTTTGTGTGAGATGAGTGGTGATGGTTGTGAGTAGGTTCGCCGAGAACCGAAAGGTGATAATGATACTCTCTTACCCCTTTATAAAAATACTCTGAGTAGACGAATGCCATGTGTCAATTATATTTCTGTTTATGAAATTTAGCTTTATGCAAAAGAAATACATACAAATCTTTAGAGCCTCCGTCAGTCATGGGGCCTATATCGCCCTACTAAACTTGCGAGTACATCGTACTCAGTCTCTCTTTGCTGCCTCTATGATTTTGTATTTCAGAGGAGGACGACACCGAGCAACTAGGTGGGTTCTTCATTGACGTCGACTACTAGTCTGGGGTTCCCAGGTAACAGCTTGGGACCGTGGAACAAGCTGGCTGGGAAATGTTTATTGTAGGCCTCTTAGGTCATATATTTGCTTCTTATTGTTAGACAACACTACCCGCTTCCGCTTGATGAATTGTTGGATCCATGATCCTTTTGATGTGTAATATTTGTATTCTTCTCATTATATGAGTTGCTTTATGTTTTGTGTCGTAGAGTCATGCAATGTGCCGGTTTGTTCCACAAGTCTCGATCTTTGATTTATACATTGATGGTTGTGTCATTTTACATAGCCTCTGTGTATAATTCCGGGGTCGGGGCGTTACAAACGCACTAGCTCGTGCTGAGGAGTTGCTTACAGCTCGTGCAGCTCTAAAAAAGAAGTAAGCGGATGTTGCAGAAGCTGGCAGGAAATTAGCAGAGGATCAAGCCCGCATACAGACGAAGCAAACTCGTATACAGGCAGAGTAGGCTCGCCTGCAGGTCGAGGCTCAAGCAGTACATAATCGCCGGGAGGAACTTACCTCAACACATCATAGGAGAACAAGGAGCTGGCTCGTGAAGGAACCATTATAAACTCTACCAACCTCTTTCAGACACCTACGGGTCCGAACGCAGGCGCAGGAGTCGGAGGATCGACACTTGGGGCGGGGGCAGGAGCTCCACCTCCACCACCACCAGAAGGGAACGGAAGAGCACCCGAAGGAGGAGCCACCGGGCCAAACGGACCGCCACCTAAAGGAGGAGCTAGAGCTGGTGGCATGGGACCTCCACCGCCACCACCACCAAGGTTCCACACGCCAGCAGGACATTACTCAAACCCAATGGACAATGTGCACGCAGCAACTATGGCCCTAGAGCGGATCCCGATTATGGAAAACCCTATGGGGCAGGAGGCACAACTCGCCATCAACATGCTCAAGACTGCGATGGCCCAGCAAGCTCTTTATCCTAACTTCCCAGATGCAAGCAGACTTCATTCAACTCTATACAACTCATGAACGAGAAGTCGGCATGACGAGTCACAACCGGCCGGGCCGACGAGTGCGAGACGCCACAAACTGGCAAGGCACCAACCGCGTGTACCGACAATCTCAGAAGCCCAGCGGATCGTTGATGAGGCACGAACCATGAGAGAAGCTCGCAAGGAAGGAGCCGTAGGAGCCGGAAGGGCCGAAGGAGCACCGCCAACAGGAGCTGCAGTCAACCAACCAGCACCGAGTCGTGCGCGTATAGAGGTAACCTCGCCTGGAAGTTCGCCTTCCTTGACGGGTCCTGAATGTTTATCAGAAGCTATTAGAGCCGAGGTCTTTCCTAGTGATTTCAAAGAACCTCGCAAGGTGGTCAACTACGAGCCCAACGAGATGGCAATGAGTATTCGCAACGCCACATGGAATTTGTGTGCCAAGTTCATGTATCTCATGATGGATGGGGCAGCCAAGGTTTGAACGAGGAACTTACCCCCCAGGTCAATCAACTCGTGGGAGCAGCTGAAAACTGCTTTTATTCAGAATTTCTAGGGAACTTGTAAGAAGTTGAGTACTATCGAGGACCTGGAGCGATGTGTCCAGAGGAAGGGCGAGTCCGCAAGGCACCGGATGAGGCGAGTATCAGAAATTATCAACTCCTCATAAGGACTCCCACCTATCTCAGTGTTGATGGCTATGGAGAGGAATTGCAACTTCAACCCAGTGGTTTGGAACCTAGGGCGTATGAAGGAGAGTTTGAACCAAGGAATACCCATTACTATTGGAGAGATCATGGCACGAGCTAACAAACATGCTGATACGGATAAAACAAAGGATCAGGAAGAAGCCGGAAAAGGCCAGGGTGGCAGTAATCAGAACCAGAACCAGAATCAACATCATGGGGGGACGAAACAGCCGTATAGAGACAACTCCGACTTGGTGGCTAACACCAATTCCAGGTACAGGCGCAAGGATAATAACTCCCAGGGTTACCAGAGGCGTAGGCTGACTACTCAGGAGATATTACAAAGCCCGTGTCCTCGTCATATCAAGAATGTAAGGTGCGGACATACCCTTGGAGCAGTGTGTGGACTTACAGCGTTGGAGAGATACCATCGCAAGTAAAAGGAACAACAACAACAATGGCCGGGGAAACAGTGGATATAGAGGTAACAACTATGGGGGAGGACCTAGCAATAATGGCGGAGGAGCCGGAAACAATGTAGGACCTACCCATGGAGATGGAAACCAGCAAGGTCACCAAGGTGGCTTCCAGCAGAATCCCAAACAACTCCATGATAGTCAGGGGCAGTACTACATTGCAACTTGGCCACAACATCCAAGTCAAGGCAGTTACCACGTTTTCACCACCAGCACCTCCAAGCGAGCTCGGAAGTTGAAAGTTCGCGCTGTCAATACCGTAGAGCCGGCAGTACCACAATGGTTAAGGTGGTCAGAACAACCCATCACATGGAGTCGGGCAGATCATCCACCAAGGATTGAAGACCCAAGGCTTCTAGCTTTGGTTGTATCTCCACAAGTCGGAGGTTACATACTTTACAAGGTACTTATGGTTGGTGGTAGTAGCATCAACATATTGTACTATGATACACTCAAGAAGATGAAGTTGCAGGACAGGCAACTCATACCCACAGAGACAGTTTTCCATGGGATAGTACCGGGGAAGTCGGCAAAGCCCATTGGTAAGATCTATCTGGAGGTTGCTTTCGGTACGTTTGAAACTTTTCGGTCAGAAATTCTTCCTTTTGAAGTTGTGGACCTCAAAAGTCCATACCATGCTCTCTTCGGATGACCGGCGTATTTCAAGTTCATGGCAAGGCCATGTTATATATACCTGAAGTTGAAGATGCCAGTACCAAAAGCAGTTATCACAGTAAATGACAGCAATCAGATGGCACTCGAGTGTGAGCAAGAAGATGCAGCTATGGTAGAAACGGCTTGTGCTCAGGAGGAGCTCAAGTTCTACAAGACACACGTGGACCCGGAAGATAACTCAGTGCTCAAGAAGCCGGCCACAGAGGAGCAAACAAAATTCAAGTCAGCTCAGGACACAAGGCAAGTAGACTTCGTATCCGGTGAGTCCTCCAAGTAGTTCACCATCGGGGAACACCTCTCTGACAAATAGGAATGTGCGCTCGTCGAGTTCATCCATGAGAATCGGGACGTCTTCGCATGGAAGCCCTCTGACATGCCAGGTGTATCGAAGGAACTCGCCGAGCACTGCTTACACGTTAACCCTAATGCAAGACCAGTGAAGCAAGGACTTTGCAAATTTCATGATGACATAAGGAAAGCTATTGGAGAGGAGGTGGCCCGACTCCTTCCGTCCGAGTTCATCAAAGAAGTGTTCCATCCTGAGTGGGTGGCTAATCCAGTTCTAGTACCAAAGAAGACGTGGGAGTTGCGTATGTGCATTGACTTCACCGGATTGAACAAAGCATGTCCTAAGGATCCTTTTTCCCTACCTCGCATTGACCAGATTATTGATTCCACAGCAGGATCTGAGTTGCTCTGTTTCTTGCATGCTTACTATGGTTATCACCAGTTCCGACTTAAGGAGGATGATCAGTTGAAGACCTCCTTCATCACACCTTTTGGAGCCTTTTGTTACAAAACGATGCCATTTGGACTAAAAAACGCAGGAGCAACATATCAGAGATGCATTCAGAACTGCTTCAAAAAGCAGATTGGGAGGAATGTTCACGCTTACGTGGACGTCGTGGTCATCAAGTCACAGAAGAGCGACTCCTTGATCGCCGACTTGACAGAAACTTTTGATAACCGACGCAAGTACAATATGAAGCTAAACCCAGGAAAGTGGGTGTTTGAAGTCCCTGCGGGCAAACTCCTTGGTTTCATCGTTTTAGAAAGAGAAATTGAAGCAAATCCAGAGAAGATCAAGGCTATTCATAACTTGCAGAAGCCGACTTGTTTGAAAGATGTCCAGAAGCTCACAGGTTGCATGGCAGCTTTGAGCAAATTCATATCACGACTCGGAGAGAAGGCAGGACCTCTCTACCGACTCCTGAAAAAGTCAGACAAGTTCTTGTGGGATAAAGAAGCAGATGATGCTTTTGAGGAGTGAAACGGACATTGTCAACAGCACCAGTCCATGCAGCTTCCACAGATAAGGAGCCCATGCTATTATATGTGGCTGCAAACGAGAGAGTTGTCAGCGTAGTAGTGGTCCTGGAAGGCAAGGAGCCAGAAAAGGAGCACCCAGTACATCGTCCCATCTATTACATCAGCAAGGTCCTTACTGAGTCCAAACAGATGTACCCACAGTGGCAAAAGATAGTTTATGGAGTCTTTTTAGCATGTCGGAAGCTCAAGCACTATTTTCAAGAGCATCCAATCAAGGTGGTGAGTTCAGCATCGTTAGCAGATATCATACGCAATAGAGATGACACAGGACAAGTTGCAAAGTGGGCAATCGAGCCAGGCCCTTACCATATCACGTATGAGCCTCGTACAACAATCAAGTCGCAAGCTTTGGTGGACTTCGTCAACGACTGGACCGACTTCACATCCTCACCAAGATTGCCCTGCACCAAGTATTGGACAATGCACTTTGATGGATCCAGACAACTTGAAGGTTCAGGAGTTGGCGTCGTCCTAACCTCGCCGAAAGGAGATAAGTTGGCATATGTCCTTCAGCTACATTTTACCTGCACCAACAATATGGTAGAATATGAGGCTCTGCTACATGGACTTTGCATGGCAACGGAGATGAACATCAAGCGCATCAGGTGCTCCGGGGACTCGGATCTCGTGGCACAACAAGTATCAGGAACTTTGGATTCAAAAGGTGCAAACATGGCAGATTACAGGAGAGCAGTTGAGCAGATCGTCGGGTTCTTTTCTGGCTATCAGGTGGAGCATATTGATCATCGCAAGAATGTGGCAGCAAATGCACTCGAGTCACCCTTCATGGGGAAACCATCTCTGTGCTTGGAGTCTCAACCTAAGCTAAGTTCAAGGCCATCAAAGACGTTTTCTGGCGCCGTTGTCGGGGAATTATTGCTGTAAAGATTTGTCCAAAGGAGTATCTCACAACAAAGTCAACTTCATCACCAACTTATGCAAACACCTAAGCTTGGGGAGGTTGCACCTACGTGAGCATCATCTTATCCATCTTTACCTTCAAAGCATTTTATTTTGTTTTGTTATTGTCTTGCATATCATATTTGTATTTCGGTTTGCATATTTTATTTTCAGTTTTGCATTTTGTGTTGCATTTGTTATTTCGGTTTGCATTGTTTAGTGTCATTTTATTTTCAGTTTTTCATTTAAAAATTAAAAACACATAAAAATTTGCAAAAATGGGTGATAGAACTAAGTTGTGTGAGTACACAAACACTCCAAATGATCAATTTGTTCCTCGGCCCATTGCCACACCTGAGATAACAGCTGATAGTTATGAAGTAAGTCCTAGTTTGTTGAACTTGATAACTAGGGAACAATTTGGCGGTAGTGCTATGGAGGATGCCTCTATGCATCTTCATGATTTTGTTGAAATATGTGACATGCAAAAATTTAAAAATGTGGAAAGTGATATTCTAAAACTGAAGTTATTTCCTTTCTCACTTAGAGGAAAAGCTAAAGAGTGGTTGCATTCACTACCTACAGATAGTATTAATTCTTGGGATGATCTAAGAAGCTTTCATTAAGAAATATTATCCTCCTGTTAAAATTTTGCAAAATAGAAACAATATTCTTTCTTTTAGGCAAAATGAAAATGAACATGTTGCCATGGCTTGGGATAGGATAAAACTTATGCTTAGAACTTTTCCATCACATGGGGTCAACGAATGGACCATATTACACTCTTTCTACAATGGTCTAAATTACATGTCTAGAAATATTCTTGATTCCGCTGCTGGAGGGGCTTTTATGGGAAAAACTATAGTAGAAGCTAAGAACATCTTAGAAAGTATTTTGCAAAACTATAGTCAATGGAATACTGAAAGAGCACCTAATCCATCTAAGAAAGTAAACTCCATAGAAGAAACAAATGATTTATCATCTAAAATGGACATTATTCTTGCTTTCATTAATAAACAAAATATTGAAAATGTCCCTTTGCAAGAACTAGTTGGTAATAATCCTGAAAATGTTGATGTTAACTTCATTAGGAACTATGGTAATAATGGGTATGGTAACAACAATTATAATTCTTATAATAAAACCCCATATGTTCCCAACAACCGTCCTTTTGTTCCATATCCTAATACTAGTGATAATAAATGGAAGCCTATGCCACCAAGTAATGATAATTTTGAGGCTAATAAAATTCTTATGGAACAAGTTGCTAGTCATAATACCATGATACAAGAGTTGAATAAGTCTGTTGCTTCTATTAGTTCTGATATTAAAGGCTTACAACTCCAAGCTACAGGACTAAACAAAGCCCTTTCAAAACTAGCTGATAACCAAGCCACTTTATTGAGTATGTCTGCAGGGAAACCACAAGCACCACCTATGGTTGGAATGAATTCTATTAATATTGCTAAAAATGTTCCTCTTACCTTGGAGGAAACTCTTAGTGAATTATTGAACTATCCTGAATATTTGTTGCCATTTATGTCCCAACTTGTTGGTTTAAAAGAAGAAGTTAATGAAACTGAATATGATGAATCTCTTCTGTTAATTGAGTTAGAAAGAAAAGTTGAGGAAGTTAAAATTCTTAGTGAAGTCAAGGAACCACATCTTGACTTAGATAATTGTAGCTTGCATGAATTAATATCTATCTTACAAAAAATTGCAAGTGATCCTTCCATCAACTCCAACCAAGCAGGTTTTGGTTCTTATATTGCTAATCATGTTTTAAAAGAAAAGATTGCTAGGTACAACCAAGAAGCTATGATACCACCTAAGCTTGGGGATGTATGGATTCCCAAAGTACTAGTAACCATTGGAAAAGAGACACACCATGCTATATTAGATCTAGGATCTAGTGTCTCTGTTTTATCTAAAGAATTATATGAAGTTCTTGAATTAAAGAATCTTGAGAAATGCACTATTGAACTTGCACTTGCTGATGATTCCATTAAACATGCTTTAGAAAAGTAAGTGATGTTATGGTAGAGTTGCATATGACATTTGTACCTGTTGACTTTCTAATCATGGATATGGGGAATAAACCTCTAGTCCAATTATTCTTGGAAGACCTTTTCATCGTACCACAGGTGCTATCGTTGATTCAAAAGAAGGGAATGTGAAGTTTCAGTTTCCACACAAGAAGTACATGGAACACTTCCCAAGGAAGAGGGACACACCAAAGTTCAAGCTCCCTCATGAGCTTCGTCCATCATAAATATCAAGTAAGAAGCCTAGCTATATGGCTATAAAGAAAGCGCCTTACTAGAGGCAACCCGGTTGTTTTTATTTTTGATTTTCTTTGTGAACAAGAGACTTAGTTTTTAGTTTTGTTTCTGTAATTTCTAATAAATTACCAAGTTTTACCCATTTTGGTTTGAAAAAGTTGCTATTTGCATTCGGAGATTTTATTCCAGCACGAATCTGTGCATGGTTTGATTTTTCATTCCTATTCTGTAACTCCGAAAGAGCTGAAATTTTTACTATAACTGCAGCTTTTGATCTCTGTATGCATGAATTGTTTCAGAATTTTTCGACATTCTTAAGCTGGGTAAAAAATGCGTTTCACAGCTGTTGTTTTTCTGGACAGATTCTGTCCCATTTTGTTTGATGCATTCTTTGAACTTTTAACTTGAATCTTTTTTATGCAGTTGAGTTTATAAGTAGGCATACAAAATTATACATTTTCTGGACATTCATATGAATTTTTGTTTAAGGATTTTATGCAGCAAGCAATTCATTTGTCTATCACTACTAATGTCACCCCACAGAAAAGAAATGGGAGAAACAATGTTTTGAAGTTTTTTCACAGGGATTAGAGGAGATGCACCAAGAGCTATCCAAGGATGGTGAAGACCATAAGCTTGGGGATGTGAAGACAACCCCACTGGATCAACACACTCTCGGTTTGCACACGTCTAACTTCTGTTTTTCGATCAATGCACTTTATCGCATAAACTTGGAGCGTCTTTGATTTGCTTTTTATTTTGGTTTGATTTTTGTTTTGAGACCACCACTATCATTTTTATATGAGAGAGATACTGGAAATTTGGGTTGAATTAAGTTGGATGCTATTAAAAAGATTGGAAAAGGGATGTTTGAGTTGATTTAAAAAGATACATATAGTTGCATGATTCATGTGCTTTTTAATGAGTGTTAATTTGCAAGTATTTTATCAAGAGCTATCTCTGATTCATGTTTTGATGCTGAATGTTACTTTACTTTGTTTAACATGGATTGGTTAGTTCTATGGAAACTTGTGCATGCTTTTAGACGGTCAACTTTCTCCCTTTTGCTAGCCCAAAAATTCCAACAAGTAAAAACTTGTTTTCCAACACCTTCAACCAAAGTTTTTCCAGTGAGTCCACCATATCTACCCATTAGCTTTATGCTATTCCGAGTATGTTTATCATGTTAATTTGTATTATCTATACCTCTGAATTTAAATGCTTATGTTATTGATTGTTATGGGAAAAGTTGGTTAAAAAGCTCTCACACCTTACTTTTATTGCACTTAATAAACATGAACCATTGTGATTAAAATTATGAAGCTATGAGCTTGACAAGAGTCTTGGTTGGGGGTTAGCCCATATGTGCTGTCACATGGTAAGCTTTCAACATGTTCTTAATTATATTTAGTTGATATCATGTACTTTTGTTTATGGATGCCTATCATAGTGCCAAATAAATGTGGAAACTAAGTAAGTTTAAGTAGTTTGTACAAATGGCTAGAGAGACACCTGGGCCGCTAATCTAAGCCATGCATCATTCATGGTGGAAATTTACTTACATACTATTGTGAACCTTCAGTGATGCACCTCATAATAAAAAGCTATATCAATAGTAAATAAAAAGGGTGTTGAGATTGTTCCTTATGTTTGTTTGTCTTGTCATTTTGACATGGCCTTGTTCCATGTCCTGGAACAAGAGGTACCCCAGTTGACCCTCTTGATGACGCTATTTTTACAATGACTTTAACTTGAACTTGCTTGGTAGCCCAAATTGAGTAACACCATGGTGTAGGTACTCGTATTCACGGGGCATGAAGCTTTCAACCCATACTTTGTCAAGCACACTACTCATATTTGCTTTCACTTTTAAACTTTAACCATTCAAGATGTTATGATGGGGGTAATGAGAGCTTGACACCAATGAATACCACATTGCAAACATTAACTTAAGTAGAAGCATTTGGAAGTTAGATGAAACTTATTCATGTTTTACCTCTACTCATTTATATATCCTTCCAAAGTGTCCACCTTTTATATTCATATTTACAAGAATACTCTATGACCATCATAGGATGTTTTTACTTTTCATTATGCATACATTTGGTCCATAGTACTTTCTTCTATGTTGCACTTTGTGAATTATCATTGAACATCCTTACATTGAATATTTGATATCACTTCATAATCTATCTTGCATATTGCTACTCCTTTGAAGAATGAATCATTTGACTTTATGAAGCAATAGTAATCATCTTTGATATCCATTGATAGTCTTAAAATGCAAAGTCCATGTTGGTTTTATCACCTTTATACTCGAGGACAAGTATAGGTTAAGCTTGGGGATGTTGATGCATGTAAAATGCATACATGAACTTTGCATTATAATACTCATATTTCAATCATATTTGCATCATATAAGGGTTATATCATTGTTTTATAATGATTTTGGGAAGATTTCACAGTTTTCCTATTTTTCTGGAATTAACCCTGCACTAGCAGAAAACCCTATTTTCTATATTTTGATGTTTCAGGGACCCAAACGATGTCCAAATGACCTAAAAATTTACGAGCATCATTTTTTGGAAGGAACGAAGCTTGGGAGTCAAGGAAGCGCACGAGAGGAGGCCTGAGGACCAAATTAGGTGGTCCCATGCGGCCAGATTCCTTGGCCGCATGGGACCCACCATCTGGGGCCTCGAGGCTCCGTTGCCGTCGATCTTTTCTCCAGAACCTTCGTCTTGACCTAAAACCGACTATAAAAATAGTCCCCGATGCCCTTCGGAAGAGAGGCCGCCGAAAACACAGAAACACCAAAACAGAGATCTGGAGCTGTAGATTGGAGGGGGGAAAACTCCGGCAGAGTGCTGCCGGCGTGGTCTCCATCTCCCCCAATGACATCTCCACCGTCTCCATGATGAAGAGGGAGTAGTCCACCCCTGGACTATGGGTTTGTGGAAGTAACTTATGTATCTCTCATCTCTCTTGAGCTTCACTAATTAGCACCGTATGAGCTGCCGAACATGATTACGGTCATCTATGTAATACCTTTGTGGTGGATCTCTTTATGAGTTAATATATGTTTGAGATTGCAATTGTTTTGTTTCAGTTATGAAAGTAGATGCATATTATGTACCCCGTTCTTGTCTACTTGTTTTATCAAGCATGTTTATGAGAGCGTGTGTGGGGGAACGTGTGCATTAGTTGGAGTAATGAGGGGTGGCTAGTGCGGTGAAAGTGAGAGAAGTTCCGCGATCCACTTGGGTATTTTTACCTTACTTTGTTGCCTCACTAGGGATAAATAAAAATACCATGCTACCGGAGGTGTGGGTGTGACCATTGCCACTTCTCCATGACTAGATCTAGCATGTTCTTATTTTAACTTCATGTCATAAGACTTAAAGCTATACTCTGATTTATCTTAATTACTGAGGTGCTAAGATTAGTTCACATCTTGGTGGAGTATAAGAGAGATTAATAAACAAAAGATCTCTATGTTAGGACGTGATGCCCATATAATTAGTAACTTGTCATGAAACCTTTTTGTGCAATCTCATATGTCAATTCTAGTGTTCCATTATCTACCACTTTATTAAAGAGAGAGTGCATTTGTGAAACCATGAACCTCGGTACGTTTTGAATCATAAGAAACACCTTTCCAACAACTTATAAGCATTTTCCATTTTCTGCCATTTAAAAATCCGAAAATACAAAAACACTTTTATATCTTGCATTCACAATACAAAACCCAAAAATATCATCCATCATTGTTTCCACCATCCTTGCATATTTATTTATCATCATTGCATATTTATTTCTTGTTTTGCATTTGTTATATTTTCATATCATTCTCACACCTTGTACTTGACAACCACTTGGTGAGGTTGAGGGCACAAAACAATTTACTTGTTTTGCAGGTTTTCAAGAGAAGGATAAGAAGATAAATCTTTCACTACTGATTCCCCGAGAGTTCGATATTAAACCCTCGATTCACCCCTCGTGGGGAAACCGTCTTTCCTATACTACACACTCTGCGCTTGGAGTCTCAACCTAAGCTAATTTCAAGGACATCACTCCCAACAAGTGTTTTCTTTAACGCCTTTTAGCTAGGCGCAATGTCAAATATCAAGTCTTTTTTAGAGGCCTTAGCAAAATCAAGAACATAAATAGACCTTATGATTGATTCGAAAGGTAGCTTCATTATATTTCTAGGGAAGTGTTCCATCCCTTTTGTAAGAGGAAACTGAAATCTTATGTTTCCCTCTTTCATATCAATAATAGCACCAACGGTTCTCAAAAATGGTCTCCCTAAGATAATAGGACAAGAAGCATTGCACTCAATATCCATAAGAATGAAATTAGTGGGAACATAATTATTATTAACAACAATAAGAACATCATCTATTCTACCCAAAGGTTTATTTTTAGAAGAATCAGCAAGATGAACACTCAAATAACATTCTTCCAAAGGCTTCAAATTAAGCATATCATAGAAACTTTTAGGCATAACAGAAACACTAGCACCAAGATAACATAAAGCATTGGGAACTCAAGTCATTTATTTTCATATTAATAGAGGGCTCCCAACTATCTTGTAATTTTCTAGGAATGGAGTTTTCAAGTTGGAGCTTTTCTTCCCTAGCTTTGATAAGAGCATCGGTAATGTGTTTAGTAAAAACAATGTTTAGCTTACTAGCATCCGGTGACTTAGCAAGTTTTTTAAGGAACTTTATGACTTCAGTAAGATTGCAATTATCGAAATCAATTTCATCATCTTTAAAGAGTCTAGGAGGAAAATCATTAGTAGTTTGGATAGTATAAACATTAACAATTTTACTATTCATTTTAGCAATTTCAGCTTCTTCTCTTTCTCTAGCCCACCTAGCATGCAAACGAGCTAACATCCTTTCATTCTCATTAATTTGAATAGAAATAGCAGTTAAAGATTCAGTAGGTTTGTCTTGAATAGGAGTGGTTCTAATTTTTTAAATTTCAACATCATGAGCAAGATTCTCCACTTTTGAGACAAGACTATCTAGTTTTTCAAGTTTCTCTTCAACAGTTTTATTGAAAGTCCTTTGAGTAGTGATGAAATTTTTTAGGACATTCTCAAGATCAGTAGGCACACTTTTATTAGCATTATAAGAATTACCATAGGAATTACCATAAGAGTTGCCATTATTAGAGGGATAAGGCTTATAGTTGTTACCACCAAAATTATTTCGATAAGCATTATTGTTGAAGTTATTTCTATTAAGGAAATTAACATCAACTTGATCCTTTTCTTGAGAAATTAATGAAGCAAGAGGCACATTATTTGGATCAATAGGGGACTGATTGGTAGCAAGCATAGAAATGATCATATCAACCTTCTCATTCAAAGAGGAAATTTCCTCAACAGAATTTAACTTCTTACCAGTTGGAGCTCTTTTTGTGTGCCATTGTGAATAATTTGTCATCGTCTCATCCAAGAGTTTAGTTGCTGCACCTAATGTGGTGGACATGAAGGTACCACTGGCGGCCGAATCCAATAACTTTCTTGAAGAAAAATTCAAACCTGCATAAAAAGTTTGGACAACCATCCAAGTAGTTAATCCATGCGTGGGACAATTTTTAACCATAGACTTCATTCTTTCCCAAGCTTGAGCAACATGTTCATTATCAAATTTTCTAAAGTTCATAATGTTACTCCTCAATTGTATAATTTTAGCAGGTGGATAATATTTCCCAATAAAAGCATGTTTGCATTTAGTCCAAGAACCAATGCTATTTCTAGGCAAAGACGATAACCATTCTTTAGCTCTCCCTCTCAAAGAGAAAGGGAAAACTTTCAGTTTTATGATGTCACTTTCAACCTCTTTATATTTTTGCATATCACATAACTCAACAAAGTTATTTAAATGGGAGGCGGCATCATCAGTACTAGCACCAGAAAATTGCTCTTTCATAACAAGATTTAGCAAAGCAGGTTTAGTTTCATAAGATTCCGCTTTAGTGGCGGGTGGAGCAATTGGAGAGCATATGAAATCATTATTATTAGTGCTAGTAAAGTCACACAACTTGGTATTTTCAGTAGAAGACATATTGAAAAGGCAAACTAACAAAACAGGAATAAAGACTACACTAATATTTTTGGGTTTTGAATTTTTTAAACAAGTAAATAAGCAAAACAAAAAGTAAACTAAGCAAGACAAAAACAAAGTAAAGTGATGGGGCGTGCGAGACTCACCTTGCTGCAGCTCCAAAGTCCCCGGCAACAGCGCCAGAAAACTGCTTGGTTACTACTGGCAGAGTTGATGGGGACTAATCTTCTTATGTATCTTTAGTGCGCTCCCCGGCAACGGCGCCAGAAAACTGCTTTATAAGGATTGGCAAAGTTGGGTGGTGCCCCAAGCGAAGGCATGGAATCTAGCAAATAGCAGTTTTCCCTCAGTGAAGAATCAAGGTTTAATCGAACCAGTAGGACTTTGAAATCAACAACGAGGTGAACGTCGATGGTCTCTGGCGCTTAACCGTGACGAACGTGGACCTGCACACACTCAAACAATTACTTTGCCCCCAACGGCAGGAAGGTTGTCAATCTTCCCGGTTTGCTGAAAACAAAACGGTTAAACATATAGTGCACTAGCAGGAAAAGGCTTATAGGTAAGCCTATTAGCCGTGGCGCACAAGGCACGGCCTGCACCGCGGCTAAGTATACGCACCACCTGGAGCTGCGCCACGGGTAAGCTCATAGCCATGACGCACGTCCTGTGCCTCTACGCCACGGCTAAGCTGGACCCTGGCTGGCCGGCCTGCGCACAAGTACCCGTGGCGCGCCGAAATGATATGCGCCACGGCTAGCTAAATATGCGTGGTGCAGCATCTGCCCGGTGCGCCATGGGTAAGTGTGGGCCCCAGTGCCACTTTCGGTGGCCACTTAGCCGTGGCGCACACTGTTCCCGTGCGCCACGGCTAAGTGTGGGCCCAGGTTTTCGTTTTTTTGATGGCACCTTTATCCCAACATAGCCGTGGTGCACCGGCCTCTCGTGTGCCACGGCTAACATATACTAGTGGCGCAGCATAGTTTCGTGCACCACGGCTAAGCCTGGCCACACCACCACCACCCTCTCCTTTTCTCCTCTTCACCTCTTCTCCTCTTCATCCCCAATCATTTTCAGATCTTCTCGCCCCTTCCTCCTCCCCACCTTATTTTCTTCTCTCTCTTCACATATTTTTGCCACCTAAATCTACTTATTTGCTTCATATATATGTGAGGAAACATCTCCCACACCTCGTGCTCGATCTTGCTCCTCCGAGCGCTCTCTCTTTCGACGTCTCTCGCCTCTTGACGGTGAGTTTATGTGATGGACGAGAAGGTTGTGATGTGTGTGGTTGTATGTGATGGAGGAGAAGGTTGTGATGTGTGTGTGGTTGTATGTGAATCTACATGATGAAGAAGGTTGTGATGCGTCGGCGTGTGTTTGCATATGTGTATGCCATGATCGAAATGATGAGTTGGCGATGTTTTCGCCGAAATTCAGATTCATTTTTGTTTCGGCGAATTTTCCGGCACTCCTAGGGGCCAAAAATTAGCAAAGGTAATGCCGAATTTTCTATGCATGCGTTAGGTGCATGGACGATACAACATATATGCAACTAGAGAAAGATCCCAGGTCTTCAAAAACAGTGTTCACGGGACATCGAAGGTGGCTTCGTAAGGATGACCCGTGGAGAAAACGCAAAGAGCTGTTCGATGGTACCGTTGAGCTCCGAAGAGCCCCACGTAAGAGGAGCGGCGAAGAAATCGACACACTGTTGACAAACTGGGATGAGTGCCCTCCGTCGGGGGAAGAAGCAAAAGGCTCCGCCACCACTGCTGAAGGAATGGAAAACAAGGTCTGTTTTCTGGGACTTGCCGTATTGGAAGATCCTCGAAACGCCTCATAGCCTTGATGTCATGCATATCACGAAGAACGTATGTCAGAGTCTTCTTGGCACCCTTCTCAACATGCCGGAGAGGACCAAATATGGGCCGAAATCAAGAAGCGAGCTGAGATCATTAGGCATCAGGAAAGATCTCCACGGAGGTCGCCATGACGATGATAATGATATGTCCGAGGAGGAGGAGAGGGAAGATCATCGGAAGGGCAAAAAGGAGAAACAAAATGACTATTACTGCCCTCCTTCGTGCTTCACTCTAAGCCAGAAGGAGATCGATCAGTTTATCAAGTGCCTTCTCGGTGTGAAATTTCCTTCAGGTTACGCCGGGAAGATAACCAGATATCTGGACGCAGCGAAACAAAAGTTCAGCGGGATGAAGTCTCATGACTGTCACGTGCTGATGACGCAGATATTTCTGATTGCACTCCGAGGGATAATGGACCCACACGTCCGTCAAACGCTATTTGGCCTATGCAACTTTTTCGACGTCATCTCTTGAAAGTCGATCAGCATGAAGAAAGCCGTAAGGCTACATGAAGAGATCATTGTGATACTAAATGAGCTTGAGATTTACTTCCCTCCCACATTATTCAACGTTACAATGCATTTGCTGATCCATGTCATGGATGATATCATCTAGCTCGGGCCGATGTTCCTACACGGCATGATGCCGCTCAAAAGGATGAATGGTGTCATCAAAGGATATGTTCGTAACAGGGCCAGTATAGATGGAAGCATCGTCTATGGCTATATCACCGAAGAGTGCATCTCTTTCTGCACGAATTTTCTAGACGTCGAGAACCCGGTTGGTCTGCCCGAAAACAAGCACCTTGGCAGGCTTGATGGAGCAGGTCACAAAACAGGCAGGAGGGAACTGCATGTGGACGACTCTGGCCAACACGCCGACTTTGACAGTGCAAACTTTGTAGCGCTACAACACATACAAGTGGTCGATCCTTGGTTGTAAAAGAACAAAAGCTTTATTGAGAAGAAGTACAGTGACCATGGCCAGCATCGAACGAACGTCGAAATAATCAGAGAGCACAACACCACTTTCACGCATTGGTTCAAACGCCACCTTCTAGATAATCCTCCGTCAATGACTTATGCGGAAGGAAAACTCACATTCCTCTTGTCACAGGGCCCGTGCCCAACCCGATGACATATCAGGCATAGGATATCAACGATTACACGTTCTACACGGAGGAAAAATATAGGAATAGCGAATATCAGAACTCAGGGGTAACGATGAAATCCTTCACCGGTGACATCAAAGAAAGGATCTAGAAGATCTGGGAGATGGACTACTCTGGAGACAAGGTGCCGATGTTCCGTGTCAGATGGGCTAAGAGCGTCAGTCCAAAAAAAAAGAAGACGGATATATTCACCACCATGTCTATACCCGAAGCCTCCAAGTCAGCTGCTACCGCGAGCGTCATCGCAAAAACTGAACCATGGGTACTGGCTAGCCAAGTTGACCAATGCTTCTTCATAACTGACCCGAAAATGCCTAGCCGTGTTGTCATGAGAAGAGGAAAAAGGAGCATCATCGGAATGGATGGAGTCGCCAACAAGGAAGATTTCGACCAGTACGGCGACCCGAAGATGGCAGATGACGACGACGACGAAAAAACATACACCACAAGAAGAAGCAGGATAACACTACCCAAGTCAGGTGGTCTTCTGTTCGCAAGAAGTCGAGATGTTTCGGGGCTAAATTATTCGACCGCCACCAAGAAGGGAAAGAAGATTGTGAATCGCTAGTAGCCGGTGTAGGAAATACGACGCTCGATTTTGTAAACCTAGGAATTAATATTATAAATTAAGTATCCTAAAATTTGTAATCCTAATATTAAGTATTTTTAATATTTGAAATGTGCATCTCTTAAAATTAAATAGGAATATGATATGTGTGCCTTAAAATAATATTAAATATTGTATTAAAATAATAAATTGAAATATTAGCTAAAAGCACAGCTTAGCCGTGGCGCACAGTCCTTAGGTGCTCCACGCCTAACTTAGCCATGGCGCACATGCAAAACTCCTACGCCACGGCTAACCAGCATACACGTGGCGCAGGTTCAACCGGTGCGCCACAGCTAAGATAGGCTGTGCACTAACCGCCGCGTGCGAACCGTTCTTCCCCAAATTCGCCTAAGTCCCCACGCATCCTTCCTCCTCCTACCGCGCGCCCGCGAGAATGCCACCGCCTGCCCCTCCTCCTCCCTCCCCGCCCGCGCCCGGCCGTCCTCCTTCCCTCCCCCTCCCCGTCGACGACGCCCTCCTCCCTCCCCGCCTGCGCCTGTCTGCGTCCTGCTCCCCTCCTTCCTCCCTAAGCGGCCCCTGCCTCTCTGATGCCGCCACCCTCCGGCCCGGAGCCTGGCCGGCCTCCTCCTCCCCGAGAGCGCCAGTGGCCTCCTCCTCCCCTACTCCCCATCGGCGACACCCTCCTCCCCGAGCCGTCAAGTACAACCTCCTCCCCGAGCCGTCCTCCTCCCCTCCTCCGATGCCTACAGGGTATTCGATGGAATGCCGAAGCTTTTTTTTTTCAAAAATTGACTTTCATATAAATTTGTATGCTGGTGGTGGTTGCTAGTTGCTGGTGATGTTTGAAATAAAAAATATCAAATTTCGAATAAATTTTAATTTTCAAAATTTCTGGCTGAAATTAGCTAAATGTTTTCACCAATTCAATTCAACTCTGATTACGCTGAAAATTTTACAGTATGTCAACGATAGATATACCTTGCTTATGTAAAATTTTCAAAAAATTTCAGTGATCGTTTGGTTTACCAAAAAAAAATCTGCTGCTGCATTAATTTGGTGAGATATGAGTAAATTCAAGTTTGCTAGCTACTGCCTGCAGGTTGCTACCGCTTGGTGCTGCTACTGCTTGGTGCTGGTTTCTGCAAGGTAGACGACATTCGTTGATCAAAATCTCGAGTTGTGTGCGGGTGATATTTTGTTATGAATGTTTGCTATGTATCCCGAGTTGTGTGCGGGTTATGAATGTTTGCTATTTATCCCGAGTTGTGTGCGGGCTTGTTATGAATGCTTGTATCCCGAGTTGTGTGCGGGTTATGTATAAATTTTGCAGGGATTTTAGATGAGTGCCGATGTTTTTCCGAAATGTCGATTCATTTCCGTTTCGGCAAATTTTCGGCACTCCTATGGCCAAAAATTAGCATAGGTCATGCCAAATTTTTCCGTGAAAATTCGGCATGACCTTTGCTAATTTTTGGCACTAGGAGGGCCGCCCGTAAATTTTTTGGAATGGAAATGATTTGACATTTCGATAAACATTGGCATATTTTTTTGTTTCTTTTAACTAACACGTTTCATTTTGCCGTCACACGCAGAACACATGGCTAACAACGCTGAGGCCGGAGGTTCTTCTCGGCAGTTAAGCGTGGAAGAACAAGCCAGAGAGAAGAACACGGACTTCTGGAACTACTTCGATGAGCCGGCTGGGGATGTTGCCGAGGACACTGATGTTGCTGAGGACGTCCATGGTGTCGACGAGGGCGCCACTAATAGTGGCGCCGGGGATGGCAACGAGACCACTACTAGTGGCGTCGGGGATGGCAACGAGACCACTGATGGCAGAGAATGCACAGATGGTAGCCAACCAAAAAAGGCTAGGAAGGAGAGGAGTAAGAACAAGGTCTGGGCCGTGAGGCAAGTCATCACCCAAGTGTCCTACGGTGGGGCGCCTCTAGAGCCTAGAGGGACCACCGCAGGGTACGGCCTCCAAGTGGCATGCATCCTTCGAGAGGTCATCCCAATCTACGAGGATAACATAAGGGATGCTAATAAAGCAAGTTTGCGCCTCCGCCTCATCAAGAGGCTGCACGAACGGTATGAGTTCCTGCCGGCCTATAGGGCCAATAAAGAAGGTCATCATGATATGAAAAAAATAATTGCCATCAACAACTTTTCCCTCACGAAGATGAGCACGGCCTTGTCCAGCTAGAGAGGTAGGGTCAAAAAATTGATCGAAGAGAATAAAAGTCCCTTGGAAATCTGGAACAAGGAGCGGGTCAACGAAGAAGACCTTAGGATTTTCCGAGGCGGACTCGGACTAGATTCATCCCTGAAAGTGAGTGAATGGGGGAAGTGGATGAACTCGAAGAATGTAGGTCACCACCATCTCGGAAGTGGTGGTTATTTCGCGGCAGAGCCCAAATGGGAGAAGCAGGACGCTGAGTGGGCAGCTAAGGGCATCCCTAACCCCTACGACAAGTTTAAAGACAAGCAGACTAACAACTTTGTCAGGGCTCGGTTCACGGAGGACCCGGTTACCAAGGAACTTACGACAGATCCCGAAGTCATGAAGTTCCAAAAGGCTCTGGAGCCGTAGATGAGACTCCTCCCAGGGATCGACGTAGCCCATGTGGGACACTCCATTCAACGCGGCGTTGAATAAGGTCAAGGGGCGGGATGTGGGCAAGCCACCGTCAGGTGGCCGTGTGGTCGGCCATGGCGCCCTATGGTGTGACTATTATGCCGAGGACAAGGAGACGCGAAAGGAGAGGAAGAAGCGCAAGCAAGAGGAAGAACTTGCAAAGGTGCCAGAGATGGTCAATGATCTAGTGGCCAAGGCGCTCGCTGATTTCCTTCCTACCGTCGTGACCTCGGTAACGGTTTGGATCGACGGAGGTCGACAAGGGACGTGTCCAATGCCCAACTTTGGAGGCAACACGACCAATATCGCGTCGGTGTCTTCGTCCGCCAACACTGTGCCATCACCTCCAACTATTAGGGATAATCCGCCGGTCCACACCACGTTGCCGCCTCTTCCGGAGAATTCGCCGGCCGGCACCGCACCAAGCGGCCACTCCGACTCCGTGTCGCAAGCCGTCGGCGGTGTCTCGACAATAGCCGAGCTCGACGCCCTCACGGTAATTAACTAAGCATCATAGGCTCAACACATATTACTTCGTCCAATTTGCCTTTGCCTTGCATCTCTAACGCCCTACATGCATGTTCTTCGCAAGGCAACACTAAATGCACTCTCCTACACCATGTGAATGGAGAGTTGAAGGATGTTTCCAGGGCTACCATCATTGCGCCCAAAAATCGCATGCACTTTAACAGACCAATACCCGATGGCTATTTTAAGGTTTCACTGACTAGGCTGTTCTCGGGCTGCGACGAGGTGGATCCTCCTTATCAACCCGTGGGAGCCGATGACCATCTTCTCCTTCGTGAATGCATCCCCTGGGCCATGGTATGGCCGAAAACATAGATCCGTCTAAGCCCGGACACTCCACAGACAACACCGCAAGTAGGGTTGGTGCAAAACCCTATCAAGGCCAGCGCATCAGCACCACCACAACTGAAAGAGCCCGCGCCACGGGAAGACGATGTCTTCGATGACTGCTACATCGATGATGACCGCTGCGAAGACGGAGGATTCATGGCTCCTCTTGATGAACCGTCAACCTACCGTGCTCAAGACACTCACGAGCCTGCTGGTCAACCTGATAAAGCCGCGTGCACAAAGCGCCCATTTGATTCTCAAGAGACGCCTCCAGCCGACGACTTCACACAGAAAGAAGCAACACAAGCAGCTATCCTAAGCCCCAACAAACTAGTTGGGACCTGCCGTGAAGCGCTAGCGGCCGGATGAGGCATCCCTCCGAAGCCTAAGAAGGCGCGGAAAAGAAATAGGAAGAGCGACTATGCATCCGCCAGCCAGCCGTCGTTGCCTCCAAAACCGCAGCAGGGTGCCCATGCCTCCAGCAGCCAGCCACCGGCTGCGCGGTCGATCCGGTTTAAGGACGGGCCAGGAATCTACAAAGATGTTGTGCAGGAAATGCATATTGCAGGTCGACCGATGGTACCGCCGAATGTGCTCCAACTCATGAGTCGGGATACGAAGATGCTGCATGAGCGTGTTCTGACACGAGAGTTGGAACTTCTTAAAATGAAAGATCCAACACACCCGCTTTTCACGGCCAAGGTGCCGGAGGCAGTTGATGGCTTTTGCAAAGAAGACCCAACGGATTTGATGTTCCTGCGATTTGATGACATCTTCAAGATGTTTAACCTAAAGCAGCTCCATAGTCATCTAGTCCGACTATTCTATCTCAGTACGGCCCACCAGGTCTTAAAAGAGAAGATCGGGGGCGTCGCGATAGCGGACCCCTACTACATGATCGAGACCAACTTCAGAAGCCATGATGGCTGGCAATTTATGAAGAAACACCTCGAAAAAATCATGCTGGAGAATAAGTGGAACGATTACATTCGCTTGCCTTACTATCCCGAGTAAGTAGTCATTCGCTACGCCACAATGAAGATGCTTCATTAGATTTCTATCATTCTTTTTCTAACATTCTGTCTAAATTGTTTTGCCCAGAGACAAGTACTGCGTTCTGCTCGTTCTTTGCCAGCAATATTCCCTAGCCACATATTTGGACTCGGGTAGGGAGGACAAGCCGAAAGATTACACCAACCTCAAGAAGGCTCTAGATAATGCTCTAGTTGGCTTTAGTATGAGGGGAGGTGTCTTCAAAAGGAAGAGAAAGGGCAGAGGAGGCGCGGCTGCATTCCACCACATAACGAATTTTGCATGCGTCGCGCAACCAAAGAACGGCGAGAGGGATGCCTACTACGCCATCCATCAGATCCGTGCTTTCATACAGGATGAAGAGCAACTCAAGATGCCAGATCAACTCCAACGCTGGGTCAAACACTTGGCGACGATACAAGATCGTGATCTCTGACAAGAATTCTATTGCATCCAGGAGACGTTCGCGTGGATCATCGTACACGATGTCTGCAATATTGGAGGCATGTTCTACTACGACGGCGCTCCACTCGATAATGTGGAGGTGAAACGGCGCTTAAAAGCACAAGGCGAAATCCGATTGTTCACGACGAAAGATGACGTCCGCCCCTTCCCGACCCCGAAGACCGTCGACGCCTAGCTTATCTTCATTGTGTTGTCTAGCTGTCTAGCTTATGTTCAAACAATCGATGAAATTCATGTTGTAATTAAATATTGTTTAGTTTGTAATGTGATGATTGAACTTGCTACTCAATTCCGATGGAGATGCATGTGATGTATATAATTTTGTCTACTTATATCTATTTTCAGTTATAATGCATGTGATCTATGTATTTTGTATATTGTTTTGCAAAATGTATTATAGAATATATGTGTATAAATACCTGTATAAGCATCTGTATAAATACACAGTATATAAAAAATATAGAAAATGTTAGCCGTGGCGCATTAGTAACTGTAGCCGCGTCGCACCTTAGCCGTGGCGCATGCTTGGGCTGTTAACCATGGCGCACAAGCGTGCCTGCGCCACGGCTAACTACTAGTGGCGCACCAGGTCCAGTGCGCCACGACTAGAGAAATATACCTGTGGCGCACCATGTTGCCTGCGCCACGGGTAATTTTTACCCGTGGCGTGGCAATCCGTGGCGCAAGCCCCTGCGCCACGGCTAGGCCTTTTCGGTGCGCCACGGGTAGCCTTTTCTGTGCTAGTGGTGTAGTGAAATGATTTATGAAAACGGACCAGCGAGCAAGTGATGATGGAAAGCAAGTAAACGAGATCGTAAACAATGTAAAAATATGGACCGGGGGCCATGGGTTCACTAGCGGTGTCTCTCGAATAAATAAAATACTCATATGAATGGTAAACAAATTACAGCTGGGCAATTGACAGAATTATGACACAAACTTAATCTAGCTATACCGGCATGTTCATGGTAATATTCATGTAGGCATCACAACAAGGAACAAAGACCGCCATCCAACTGCATCCTTGTCTAAAAAGTCCACCTAGGGATCGCTATCCAGCCTCTCACCCATCGGTATTAAGTTGCAAGTAATATATAATTGCATTAAGTAGAGTGTATGATGTAAGCAACATTTATAATCACGTAGACATAAACATCGCTGTTTTACCCTTAGTCGCAACAGCACACCCTCGTCCTTAGACATTTCTGTCACTCGTCCCAGACACAAAAGGGGGCGTGATGAAGGGTTCGTTGCATAGAAAACAAAAAAAATCCTACGAAACAAGCGGAAGAAACCCAACGGATCTAGATCTATTAGACGAAGGTAGCGAGAAGGAGATCCAATCTCTTATCCTCGAAGAACGAACAAAGCCTTTTGTCGATGCAGGGTTTGATCTGTCGATCCCCGCAACTAGACTCATCTAGTCGCAAGGAGATGTATTATCCTTCAAGATCCAATCCGATGAAGCGCCGCACGAGCAGCATCTCCACGGTATCCACACGTACAGCTCGATGAAGACTTCCTCTCCTTGATCCCGCAAGCGAGGAGGAAGTGGCTCATGAGATCCCAGCAACACGACGGCGTGGTGGTGGAGATGTGGAGGTTTTCTCGCGGACAGGGCTTCACCAAGCCATGTACGAGAGATAGAAGGGAGGAGAGGTGATGCGACAGCAGGGGGCGGCGGCTCAGGTGGGCTGCGCGAGGGGCAGCCTAGTGCCCTGGCCCTCCTTATATATGAGGCCAAGGGTGCGCCTCCCACTCCTAGGGCCGGCGGCCAAGGGGTGCCTTGGCCCCCAAGTCGCCCCCTAGGGTTAGGGTTTTGGCCGCCCCACCTCCTAGCCACATGGGCCTTTGGGGTTTTGGTGCGGCTGGCCCATGTGGGCTGCTGCACCACCCCTCGGTCCATGTGGACCCCACTTCTAGACTCCTCTAGAACCTTCTAGAATCTTCTGGTACCCTGCCAGAATATTCCGGAAATTTTCCGACACCTCCGGAAACCAATTTCCTTATATGAATCTTATTCTTCGGACTCTTCCGGATCTCCTCGTGACGTCTGGGATATCATCCGAGACTCCGAATCACCATTCGTTCATACCATCAAATATCTCATCGCAAACCCTATCTACATCGGAGTGTTAAGTGTGTGACCCTGCGGGTTCGAGAACGTGTAGACATGATCTGATCAATAATCAATAGCGGGACCGGGATGTCCATATTGAATCCTACACATTCAATGAAGTTCTTTATTGATTGAACCACGATGCCGGAGATTCAATTAATCTCGTATACAATTCCCTTTGTCTCATGATATATAACTTGCCCGAGACTTGATCATCGATATCACCATATCTAGTTTAATCTCGTTACCCGGCAAGTTCTCTTTACTTGTCCATAATATAGGATCTCCGTGATTACAACTTAATCACATGTTTGCAAACATTCCTGATGCTATATTACCGAGAGGGCCCAGAGATATCTTCTCTGTCACATGGAGGGACAAATCCCACTCTTGATTCATGTCACCCAACAACCTACCATCAGAGATACCTGAAAGCCATCTTTATAATCACCCAGTCACAAAGCGAAGTTTGATGACCACAAAGTATTCCTCCGGTAAATGGGAGTGACATAATCTCATGGTCTAAGGAAACTATACTTGGCATATAAAAGCGTTGGCAATGAAACTCTGTAACACGATCAATTGCAACTCTTTAAATTGGGTTTGTCCATCACGTCATTCTCCTAATTACATGACTCCGTTATCAAGTGACTATAACAAGTCCATGGTTAGGAAACCTTAACGAACTCTTGACTAACAAACTAGTCTAGTAGAGGCTTACTAGGGACACTTTGTTGTTTATATTCCACACATGTATTATGTTTCCGGGTAATACAATTATAGCATGGATAATAAAGATTTATCATAAACATGAATATGCTAATAAACCATTTTATTATTGCCTCTAGGGCATAATCCCAATAGTCTCCCACTTGCACTAGAGTCAATAATCTTGTTAATATTTGCAGCAATCTAACACCCATGGCTTTTGGTGCTGATCATGTTTTGCTCGTGGAAGAGGTTTATCAAAAAGATCTGATGCTTCAGGTCTATTTGTATCTGCATCTATACGCATCAATCATTCTCCAATGAGTACGCATCAGTCATTCTCCAATGAGATGGCTTTGTATATATTTGGTCAGTTTGGTGATACCTTAATTCCTCAGCTCCAATCAATGTAACCACCATTATGAAAATGGAGCTTCATAGTACTCGCATTCTTGGAAATTCACCTAGTTCAATAAAGAACTTCTTGACTCAAAATACTCTTATTAGTTTGTTGTCAACACAACAATATACTTAGCCTTTGTTGTAGTATCCATCACAATACCTTTTGAAACTCATTCAAAACCAGCATGGAACTTCCTTCCACCCTACTGTGCCACCTTCTAATACATATCTTAATTGAGATAGAATTATTTGTATAGGTGACTAGACCCTCAGTGTAACACTTTACAATAGTTTGTCATTTCTATACAGGAAGACTCATCCTTAGTTTTTTGAAATAAATAATGATCTTTCCCACTGTTGTCTAATCATCATATGAATTATCCTGGTATAACACTTTATAACTCAGGACACATCTAGTTGTGTAAATATCATGGAACATATGATTTAGAAATCTTAATTTCAATTTTGCTGATGTTGTGTCAAAACACTTGAGTCTTGCTCAATCATCTTCCACGCGCCAAGAACCCCTTCTTGTCGTTTCTGTATTGACCTACTTCAATACATCATATATGAACTTTGGCTCAACTAAATCAGGCGCCTCAATCTATCTCTATAGATATTGATCCCCAATATGTTATTAAGCCTAAGTCTTTCATCAATATGAAACTTTGACCATGTTAGTTTAAATTACATACTTTCCAATCAACTATATGTCAACTACATAGAGTATTAGAAATATGTCTTAGCGCTCCCACTTAATTTCTTGTAACTCTACAATCATCTTCACCATCCATGATGGAATCAAACTCTTTTGATAACTTCATTAATGTAAAGTTTCCAACTTCGTTATGCTTATTTCAACCATTGAAATTTGCATACCTTTCGAGCAACTTTTGAATTTTACAAAACTCTCGAACCGTGTCGCATACACGTCCTTGATAAAACTTCCTTGAGAGGAATTTCGTTTTGTTATTCAACTTCATATCAAAATATGTAACTTTCGATAGAATTATCTATAAATACTAAAGCATCACTACGGAAGATAAAAATCTTTCGTAGTCAACTCTTTGAACTTTGTCGAAAACATCTTTTCGAGAAATCGAACTTTCAATGGATCTGAACATCCATGTCTTGTGGATATAATGTCTTATAGCCAACTTACGAAGTAAGGGCCCATCATCTGCTTCCTTTATAAGTTGCAAGTCCTTTGTTGTCAAAACAACACTTCATTCTCAAACCACAAGTTGGTCTGGGTACAAAGTTTTAAAGACCTACATGGTTCAGTTTGCAAACCCTTTTCGAAGTTTCTACATCACATGTAGTGTCTTCCATTTAGTCAAAATAGGAAACCCCAGAACAACTTCCGATGCTGCGCTACTCTTGACATGATGATGATAATTCTCTAATCTCATCGAGTTGCACTGTCCTCCCACTCACCTATTTCGCAAGAATCTCTTTCTCGAGAAATCCACCTTCCCGACAAACACTTTTGTCCAAGGTTTGGTGACAGGAGAAATACCCAACAGTCTTGGGATAACCTTATAAACACGTTTTTATCCGATTTGGTTGTAAACACTTTACACATGCTATGCATACCAAAATTTTGAGAAACGACAATTTCGAGTCACTACCCAAACCAAGGTGTCAATCACAACGGATCATGATGGCGCTCTTTTAAGTGTAAGCGGTAGTCTCTAATGCATAAACTACAAAATATAATGGTATTTTATTTAGCTTACCATGTCCAACAAGGTTTGATTATGTCTCTCGAACATACCACACTCCTGTGGGGGTTTTCGGGAGGTATGAGTTGTGGAACAATTCTGCAACTCCTCAGATGTTTTGCTAAACTCGTAACTTAAATCTTATTCTTTATGATCCAATCATAAATACTTGATCTTCTTGTTATGATGTTTTCACTTCATACCAATTATACTTTGAACTAATTCAAAATATCAAACTCCTTTCTTTTTAAATAGACATGCTCATATATCCACTTAAAACATCGGTGGTATGAAGGAAAATTAATCCACCACACATGGCTACACATAACGGACCACATACATCAATATGTATAATCTCCACTAAATTAGTCGTCCATTCAACTTTGGCCTATGAACGGTGTTTTAGTCATCATTTGGAAAAGGTCTCACAAGCGTCAATTTATTTTAAATAAAATTAACTCCAAAAATCCATCAACATGGAGTTTCTTCATGTTTTTCCTTTCCAATATGAACTAAAAGGTGGTGTCACAATTTAAGTGAAATTCTTTAATTTTTTCTCTTGCGACGTTTAGCATTTATAGATGTTTCCAAAGCGATTTATATTAATGCATCCATCAATTATGGAACATGGTCATAGTTTGAATAACTATTTATTCTCACAAATAACTGGAACATAATAACAATTTACTAAGTTCTTAAAAATAAATCTTGAAGTTTTGGTTGGATGCAACGGTGAACATAATAACGATTTATTTCATTCTTGTCGTGCATCGTCACAATGTCTTCTACTAGTTCTTTTAGGCCATAGTATTTCTTGTATTGTATTTGTATGAGAATTCATACCAACCAATCCGGTATCCAAAATACCCAAGGAATACATAGTTAACTAGTAAATCACATCAATAACTTGTATATCATTTGTATACATCTGAGCTGGACCTTTCCAGTTTTTTATTTCTTACCATATACTTTTGTAATTCTATTTTAAGTATCCCCTTTATAGAAGAATCATCAAACAATGCCTAGTCAAACTAGCACATGCTCCTTGGCGTGATAGTGATTTACTATCACCTTTGGAGTCACACTTTGAAGTTTGATTGCTTTACTCAATATCACCATATCTTTAGCATTCTTCCCGATTCCACTCTTAGCTATCTCAAAGTATAGTAAACAACTTTTACCGCATACTTTTAATCCATCCCATCATAACAACTTTGTGATGAAGCTACTTTAGCTCGAAGGAAGGAATTCAGAGAATAATATCAGCGTCTATATGCCTTGATATATTCAAAATATAAGCACACATTGTCACACTAAAATTATACTATGTCATGTTGCCACAAACAGGGTTTCAGATATCAATATATCTCTCACTCCATGCTTGTATCTGAAAACAATCCTTCTCAGTTCCCGGATTACCTTGATTCTCAAAACATTCTTTTAAGATTCGGTATTGTGGAAACAAGCATGACACCGGATACTAAGTCAGAATTATTGCTCTTTAGATCAATCAACTATTAATCATATGGAGCTAGGTCGGTTTTACCGAAAAAATTGCAATAGGACTCAAATTTAAATTTCACTAACATAGTACCAATCATAATTGCCCTGCCAGATCACAACAGTTTTATCTCAATTAACAATCTAAGTGTAAGGTAGTTTGTGGATGCCATTTACTACTAAAAATTATGCAAATACACTTTGATTGATTGTTCATGATAATTGGTTCAAATTAATCAAATTACTAATGAACTCCCACTAAACTCAACATCTCTCTAGTAGTTTAGTGATATACGATCCAAATCCACTGCACCACAACCGATCATCACGTGAGATGATGTAGTTTCAAAGGTGAACATCGCTATGTTGATCATATCATCCATATGACTCATGTTTAACCTTTCGGTTCTTGTGTTCCGAGGCCATGTTTGTACATGCTAAGCTCGTCAAGGAAACCGTAGTATTTCTGCATGTGTAAATCTGGCTTACACCCGTTGTATGCGAACGTAGAGTCTATCACACCCAATCATCACGTGCTGCTTCAAAAACGATGATCTTTTGCAACGACGCATACTAGGGGAGAACACATCTTGATATTAACGAGAGAGATCACCTTATCATGCTACCGTCGCGATCAAATCTAAGCATAACAATAAGGTGCATAAAAGAATTAACATCACATGCAATTTATATTGTGATATGGTATAGCCTTTTCTTCTTGTGCCTTTGATCACCATCTCCAAAGCACCGACATGATCTCCATCATCACTAGCATGACGGCGCCGTCTCCATGGTTGCCATCACCAACTATTGCAACTACGACTATTGTTACTCTTAGCGATAAAGTAAAGCAATTACATGGTGATCAATTTTTCCTAAGCAAACATGGCGGAATAAAACCCAAAACAAGATCAGATCTACTCGATGGTGGTAGCAAGAAGGAGATCGAATCTCACCCTCGAAGAAAACCGAGTGTGTTTTGTCGAGGCAGGGGCTGGCTAGTCGATCCCCGCAACTAGACTTGTCTAGTCGCGAGGAGATGTATTATCCGATGCGTCGCACGAGCAACACCTCCGATAGATCCACACGTATGACTCGATGAAGACTCCATGTTCTTGATCCCGCAAGAGTTGATGGAGAGACTCACGAGATCAGTAGCACGACGACGGTGGTGTGGTTGATATGGTGGAGATCCGACAGGGCTTCGCCAAGCATCTGCGGAGAGGAGAGGAGAAGAGGAGGCAGTGGCTAGGGCAGGGAGGAGGAGCAGCAGGGGCGGCGGCCGGCGCCCTGTCCCTCCATTTATAGAATGCCAGGGGTGCGCACCAAGGCAGCCCTAGGGCCGGCGGCTGTGATGCCTTGGCCCCCAAGCCAGCCCCTAGGGTTTGCCCCCTCCTCAAGCCCTAGGCCGCTTGGGCCTTGTAGGGCTGGTGCGGCTGGCCCATTAGGCCACCGCACCACTCCTTTATTCCATGTGGGCCCCAAACACCTATGGGCCCCACTTCTACACTCCTCTAGAACCTTCTAGAATATTTCGGTACCCTGCCGGAAAATTCCCGGACCTTTCCGATACCTCCGGAAACCACTTTCCTTATATGAATCTTATTCTCCGGACCCCTCCGAAACTCCTTGTGATGTCTGGGATCCCATCCGAGACTCCGAATCAATATTCTTTCACACCATAATTTATCTCGAGCCCTAACTAGATCGAACGTTAAGTGTGTGACCCTGCGGGTTTGAGAATATGTTATATTAATAGCGGGACCGGGATGCCCATATTAATCCCTACATATTCAACAGAGTATTTTACCGGTTGAACCACTATGTCCGGGATTCAACTAATCCATATACGATTCCTTTTATTTCACGATATCTTACTTGTCCGAGACTTAATCACTAATATCTCCATATCTGATTAATCTCGTTCTCGACACGTTCTCTTTACTCGTTCCCATAGGATAGGATCCGTTATGACTAGCTACTTTGTCATATTCTTGCAAGCGTTTGGATGCTATGCTACCGAGAGGGCCCAGAGATATCTAACCAACGGTTGGATGAACAAATTCGAGTCTTGATTCATGCAACCCAACAACCTGCCATTGGAATTACCTGAAAGGCACCTTTATAATCACCCAGTTATGAAGTGACGTTTGATGTCCAGAAATTATTCTTTCATTAAGCGGGAGTAACATAATCTTATGGTCTAAGGAAACGATATTTGACATCTATTAAATTGGGTCTGTCCA
Source organism: Puccinellia tenuiflora (assembly GCA_012064385.1). Taxonomy (NCBI): domain Eukaryota; kingdom Viridiplantae; phylum Streptophyta; class Magnoliopsida; order Poales; family Poaceae; genus Puccinellia; species Puccinellia tenuiflora. Next base: position 40,785 of record QRDG01002063.1, on the reverse strand, counting down.
TTATATCATCCCCATGATACAACTTCGTTTATCAAGTGATTCATTAATCCTTGGTTAGGAAACTTCTAACCAACACTTGATCAAACGAACTAGTTATTAGAGGCTTACTAGGGACACTTTGCCGTTTATATTCCACACATATATTTGTTTCAATTAATATAATTCTAGCATGGATAATAAACATTTATCATGAACAGGAAATATGATAAATAATAATCATTATTATTGCCTCTTGGGCACATCGCCAACAGTCTCCCACTTGCACTAGAGTCAATAATCTAGTTTACATCTGTAGGAATCTAACACCCATGGCCTCTTGGTGCTGATCATGTTTTGCTCGTGGAAGAGGTTTAGTCAACGGGTGTGTCTCATTCAGATCCGTGTGCACCATGAAAATCTCAATGTCTCCATCTCGGACATTTTCATGCAAATTGTGAAAGCGGCGCTTGATATGCTTTGTGTTCTTGTGTGAAGTTGGCTCCTTGGCAAGAGCAATCGCACCTGTATTATCACAGTACAGGGCCAGTGGTCTTGACGCACTTGGAACCACACCCATCTCGGAGAGGAACTCCTTCATCTAGACTGCTTCACTTGCTGCCGACGAGGCTGCCACATATTCTGCTTCAGTTGAAAATTTCGCCACCACGCTCTACTTGGAACTCCTCCAACTCACAGCGCCACCATTTATTTAGAATAAACACGTATCCGGACAGAGACTTAGAATCATCCGGATCTGTGTCCCAACTAGCATCGACATAACCCTTTACGACAAGCTCTTGGTCACCTCCATATATGATAAACATCTCCTTAGTTCTATTTAGATACATAAGGATATTCTTGACAGCTGTCCAGTGTTCCACTCCTGGATCACTTTAGTACCTGCTGGTCAAACTTACAGCATGCCACACATCTGGTCTAGTACATAGCATGGCATACATGATAGAGCCTATGGCCGAGGCATAGGGAACTTTCTTCATTATCTCTCTATCTTCTGCCGTGGCTGGAATTTGAGTCTTACTCAAAACCTTTCCTTGCAACATTGGTAAGAACCCCTTCTTCGAATTTTCCATTCTGAACCTCTTCAGAACCTTGTCAAGGTATGTACTCTATGAAACCCCTATTAGGCATTTTGATCTATCTCTGTAGATTTTAATGCCTAAAATGTACGCTGGTTCGCCAAGGTCTTTCATTGAAAACTCTTATTCAAATAAGCCTTTACACTTTCAAGTAGTTCTATATCATTTCCAATCAATAATATGTCATCCACATATAGTATCAGAAATGCTACAGAACTCCCACTCACTTTCTTGTAAATACAGGCCTCTCCATAAGTTTGGACAAATCCAAAACCTTTGATCACTTCATCAAACCGGAGATTCCAACTCTGCGATGCTTGCTTCACTCCATAAATGGATCTTTGAAGTTTGCATACTTTGTTAGCATCCTTAGGATCAACAAAACCTTTGGGATGCACCATGTACAACTCTTCCTTAATATGACCATTAAGGAACGTGGTCTTGACATCCATTTGCCAAATTTTATAATCATAAAATGTGGCAATTGCTAACATAATCCGAACAGATTTCAGCATTGCTACGGGTGAGAATGGCTCATCGTAGTCAACTCCTTGAATTTGTCGGAAACCCTTTGTGACAAGTCGTGCTTTGTGCACGGTGACATTTCCGTCAGCGTCTGTCTTTCTTTTGAACATCCATTTGTTCTCAAAGGCCTTGCGGTCGTTTGGTAAGTCTATCAAAGTCCATTCTTGGTTTTCCGGCATGGATTCCATTTCGGATTTCATGGCTCCTAGCCATTTATCGGAGTCAGGGCTCATCATCGCTTCCTCATAACTCGCAGGTTCATCATTGTCTAACAACATGACACTCATGACGGGGTTGTTCCAATCAGGAGCGGTACGTTCCCTCATTGACTTGCGAGGTTCAGTAGCAGCCTTGACCGGAGCATTATGATCTCCATCATTTGCTTCTTCTTCAGATGGTGATGGCTGCTCTGGAACATCTTCCAGCTCTGCGCTACTCGGCATCTCAAGAACAGGTTCGAGAACCTCGTCAAGCTCTACTTTCCTTCCACTCTCTTCTTTCAAGAGAAACTCCTTCACTAGAAAGGAACCATTCTTGGCAACGAAAATCTTGCCTTCAGTTCTGTGGTAGAAGGTATACCCAATAGTTTCCTTAGGGTATCCTATGAAGACGCATTTTTCCGACTTGGGTTCGAGCTTATCAGGTTGAAGTCTTTTCACATAAGCCTCGCAACCCCAAATTTTAAGAAACGATAACTTTGCCTTCTTGCCAAACCATAATTCATATGGAGTCATCTCAACGGATTTTGATGGTGCCCTATTTAAAGTGAATGCGGCTGTCTCTAATGCATAGCTCCAAAAGGATAGTGGAAGATCATTAAGAGACATCATAGATCACACCATATCCAATAAAGTACGATTACGACGTTCAGACACACCATTACGCTATGCTGTTCCATGTAGCATAAGTTGTGAAACAATTCCACACGTCTTTAAATGCATACCAAATTCGTAACTCAAATATTCACCTCCACGATCAGATCGGAGAAATTTTATTTTATTGTTACGATGATTCTCTACTTCACTCTGCAATTCTTTGAACTTTTTGAACATTTCACACTTGTGTTTTATTAAATAAATATACCCATATCTACTTAAATCATCAGTGAGGGTCAAGAAATAACGATATCCACCGCGTGCTGCAACACTCATTGGACCACATACATCAGTATGTATGATTTCTAACAAGTCTGTTGCTCTCTCCATCGTGCCGGAGAAGGGTGTTCGGGTCATCTTGCCCATGAGGCATGGTTCGCAAGTTTCAAATGATTCGAAATCAAGTGAATCCAAATGTCCATCAGAATGGGGTTTCTTCATGCGTTTTACACCAATGTGACCTAAACGGTAGTGCCACAAATATGTGGGATTATCATCATTCAGTTTACATCTTTTGGCATCAACGTTATGAACATGTGTATCACTACTATCGAGATTCAACAGAAATAAACCATTCGCTTCAGGTGCATGACCATAAAAGATATTATCCATATAAATCGAAACACTAAAGTTTTCTGACTTAAATGAATAACTGTCTCGCAATAAACAAGATCCAGATACAATGTTCATGCTTAACGCAGGCACCAAATAACAATTATTAAGGTTTAAAACTAATCCCGAAGGTAGACGTAGAGGGAGCGTGCCGACAACGGTGACTTCAACTTTTGATTCATTTCCGGCGCGTGTCCTCACCTTGTCCCTTGCCAAGCGTCGTCTATTCTGCAGCTCCTATTTCGAGTTACATATATTAGCAACTGAACCAGTATCAAATACCTAGGTACTACTACGAGGACTTGTTAAATACACATCAATAGCGTGTATATCACATATACCTTGTTTGACGTTGCCAGCCTTCTTGTCCGCCAGATACTTGGGGCAGTTGCGCTTCCAGTGTCCAGTTCCCTTGCAGTAGAAGCACTCAGTATCAGACTTAGGGCCCTTCTTCGACTTCCTCGTAGGAACGGCAGCTGGCTTTCCGCCCTTCTTGAAGTTGTCTCTCTTGCCCTTTTTCTTGAAACTGGTGGTCTTGTTGACCATCAACACTTGATGCTCCTTCCTGATTTCCACCTCCACTGTCTTTAACATTGCGAAGAGCTCGGGAAGAGTTTTCTCCATCCCTTGCATATTATAGTTCATCACGAAGCCTTTGCAGCTTGGTGGAAGTGACTGGAGAATGCGGTCAAGCCCCAACTCAATGGGAATCACAACATCCAGCTGTGCTAGACGATCCCCATACCCAGACATTTTGAGCACGTGTTCACTGACGGAGCTGTTCTCCTCCATCATACAGCTAAAGAACTTTGGATTGACTTAACTTAATTCTTTTATTCTTCTATTTTGAATCCGAAGAAGAAGAATAAAATCCATTAGAATAAATTTTTTTAATTCTTAAATTAAGTAATAAAGAAATAATTAAAGAATACAATCCTTGTCGAATTAGCAAAGATTTCTCCACCTTGGCTTGAGTCTGAAACATTGCCTTCAGATCAACAATCATCTGATGAACGCCATGGTGCTCAAAACGCTTTTGGATCTTTGGTCCTAAGACGTACAACAGACCACACTTAACTATCTCGTGGTCCTCAGAACAGGCTGCCCCGACGTTCCTAACATCTTCAGCCGCTCCCTTTGCTGGAGCCGCACCTAGCGGTGCATCTACGACATACAGTTTCTTGGCAGCAGTGAGCATAATCTTCAGATTCATAAACCAATCTGAGAAATTGCTTCCATCATCTTTCAGCTTGTCTTTCTCTAGGAACGCGTTAAAATTCATGGTGGTGTTGGGACGGGCCATTCATCTACAACATTATTTGCAAAAGGTGTTAAGACTAGGTTCATGATAGTTTGTTCGAGTTAATATAAATTACAAAACGAACTCCCATAAAATCAACATCTCTCAGGTTGTTTAGTGATACACGATCCAAATCCACTACACCACAACCGATCATCACGTGAGATGGTGCAACTTCAGAGGTGATCATTGCCATGTTGATCATATCGTACATATGACTCGTGTTTAACCTTTCGGCTCTTGTGTTCTGAGGCCATGTCTGTACATGCTAGGCTCGTAAATGAAACCATAGTATTTCCGCATGTGTAAAACTGGCTTACACCCGTTGTATGTGAACGTAGAGTCTATCACACCCGATCATCACGTGGTGCTTCAAAACGACGAAATTTTGCAACGGTGCATACTAGGAGAGAACACTTCTTGATATTAATGAGTGAGATCACCTTATCATGCTACCATCACGATCGAATCTAAGCAAATCATAAGGTGCATAAAAGGATTAACATCACATGCAATTCAAAACTTGTGACATGGTATAGCCTTTTCTTCTTGTGCCGTTGATCTCCATCTCCAAAGCACCGGCATGATCTCCATCATCACCAGCATGTGGCGCCACCACCATGATTTCCTCCACCAACTATTGCAACTACGACTATGGATACTCTTAGCAATAAAGTAGAGCAATTACATGGCGTTAAAGTGACACGCAGGTCACAACCACAAGGCTCCTGCCGGTTGCCGTACTCATCGACATGCAAGTCGTGAAAATTACAAAACATGATCATTGCATACATTATCACATAATCACATCTTGGCCATACCACATCACAAACCCTGCAAAAACAAGTTAGACGTCTTCTACTTTGTTTATGCAATTTTTATGTGGCTTCTATGGGTCATAAGATAGAACCGTTCTAATCTACGCAAAGCCACAATGGTGATATGAGAGTTGCTTATTTACTCATTCTTTTTAAAGGCCTCCCATTGCAAATCGCATCTCACCATAGCTAGAGAAACAGACGCCCGCCAGCCACTTATGCAATACAAGTTGCATGTCAATCATGGAACCGGTCTCTCATGCGTGGACGAGTAAAGTTGGTCTGGGCCGCTTCAATCCAACCATCCAACAAGATACGAAGTACACGCGAGAAGATAGCAACAAAAATATCAATGCCCATAACACTTGTGTTCTAATCGCACCAACATCTACGAATAGATCTAGGCTCTGATACCACTAAAGGGTCGTAGCATAGAAAACAAAAAAAAATTCCTACGCAAACATGGCGGAATAAAACCCAAAACAAGATCAGATCTACTAGATGGTGGTAGCAAGAAGGAGATCGAATCTCACCCTCGAAGAAAACCGAGCATGTTTTGTCGAGGTAGGGGTTGGCTAGTCGATCCCCGCAACTAGACTTGTCTAGTCGCGAGGAGATGTATTATCCGATGCGTCGCACGAGCAACGCCTCCGAGAGATCCACATGTACGGCTCGATGAAGACTCCACGTTCTTGATCCAGCAAGAGTTGATGGAGAGGCTCGCGAGATCAGCATCATGACGACGGTGGTGTGGTGGATATGGTGGAGATCCGACAGGGCTTCGCCAAGCATCTACGGAGAGGAGAGGAGAAGAGGAGGCGGCAGCTAAGGGGGGCGGTGGCTAGGGAAGGGAGGAGGAGCAGCAGGGGGTCTCGGCCGGCTCCCTGGCCCTCCTTTTATAGAAGGCCAGGGGTGCGCCCCTAGGCAGCCCTAGGGCCGGCGGCTGGGGTGCCTTGGCCCCCAAGCCAGCCCCTAGGGTTTGCCCCCTCCTCAAGCCCTAGCCCGCATGGGCCTTGTAGGGATGGTGCGGCTGGCCCATTAGGCCACCACACCACTCCTTTATTCCATGTGAGCCCCAAACACCTGTGGGCCCCACTTCTAGACACTTCTAGAACCTTCTAGAATATTCCGGTACCCTGCCGAAAAATTCCCGGACCTTTCCAATACCTCTGGAAACCACTTTCCTTATATGAATCTTATTCTCCGGACCCCTCTGGAACTCCTCATGATGTCTGGGATCCCATCCGAGACTCCGAATCAATATACTTTCACACCATCATTTACTTCGAGCCCTAACTACATCGAACGTTAAGTGTGTGACCCTGCGGGTTCGAGAATATGTCATATTAATAGCGGGACCGGGATGCCCATATTAATTCCAACATATTCAACGAAGTACTTTACCGGTTGAACCACTATGTCCGGGATTCAACTAATCCATATACGATTTGTTTTGTTTCACAATATCTTACTTGTTCGAGACTTAATCACTCGTATCTCCATATCTGATTAATCTCGTTCCCGACAAGTTCTCTTTACTCGTTCCCATAGGATAGGATCTGTTATGACTAGCTACCTAGTCATATGCTTGCAAGCGTTTGGATGCTATGCTACCGAGAGGGCCCAGAGATATCTAACCAATGGTTGGACGAACAAATTCTTGTCTTGACTCATGCAACCCAAGAACCTGCCATCGGAATTACCTGAAAGGCACCTTTACAATCACCTAGTTACGAAGTGACGTTTGATGTCCACAAAGTATTCTTTCGGTAAGCGGGAGTAACATAATCTCATGGTCTAAGAAAACTATATTTGACATCTTTTAAATTGGGTCTGTCCATTATATCATCCCCATGAGACAACTTCGTTTATCAAGTGATTCATTAATCCTTGGTTAGGAAACTTCTAACCAACACTTGATTAAACGAACTAGTTATTAGAGGCTTACTAGGGAAACTTTTCCATTTATATTCCACAGATGTATTTGTTTCCGATTAATACAATTCTAGCATAGATAATAAACATTTATCATGAACATGAAATATGATAAATAATAATCATTATTATTGCCTCTTGGGCACATCTCCAACAGATATTAACGAGAGAGATCACCTTATCATGCTACCGTCGCGATCAAATCTAAGCATAACAATAAGGTGCATAAAAGGATTAACATCAAAAGCTATTTATATTGTGATATGGTATAACCTTTTCTTCTTGTGCCTTTGATCACCATCTCCAAAGCATCGACATGATCTCCATCATCACTAGCATGATGGCGCCGTCTCCATGGTTCCCACCACCAACTATTGCAACTACGACTATTGCTACTCTTAGCGATAAACTAAAGCAATTACATGGTGATCAATTGACATGCAGGTCACAAAAAATACTAGACAACCATATGGCTCCTTCCGGTTGCCGTACTCATCGACATGCAAGTCATGAAAGATTACAAACATGATCATTGCATACATTATCACAAATCACATCTTGGCCATACCACATCACAAAACCCCCTGCAAAAACAAGTTAGACGTCCTCTACTTTTTTTATGCAATTTTTTACGTGGCTTCTATGGGTCATGAGATAGAACCGTTCTAATCTACGCAAAGCCACAACGGTGATATGAATATTGCTTATTTTATATCCTTTTCAAAGGCCTTCCGTTGTAGATCGCATCTCACCATAGCTAGAGAAACAGACACCTGCTAGCCACTTATGCAATACAAGTTGCATGTCAATCGTGGAACCGGTTTCTCGTGCGTGGACGAGTAAAGTTTGTCTGGGCCGCTTCAATCAAGCTATCCAACAAGATACAAAATACACTTGGGAAGGTAGCAATAAAAACATCAAACCCCACAACATCTTTTGTTCTAATCCACACCAACATCTACGAATAGATCTAGACTCTGAGAACACTGAAGGGTTCGTTGCATAGAAAACAAAATTTTATTACGAAACAAGCGGAAGAAACCCAACGGATCTAGATCTATTAGACGAAGGTAGCGAGAAGGAGATCCAATCTCTTACCCTCGAAGAACGAACAAATCCTTTTGTCGATGCAGGGGTTGGTCTGTCGATCCCCACAACTAGACTCATCTAGTCGCGAGGAGATGTATTAACCTTCGAGATCCAATACGATGAAGCGCCGCACGAGCAGCACCTCCGCGGTATCTACACGTACAGCTCGATGAAGACTTCCTCTCCTTGATCCCGCAAGCGAGGAGGAAGTGGCTCATGAGATCCTAGCAACACGACGGCATGGTGGTGGAGATGGTGGGGGTTTTCTCGCGGATAGAGCTTCGCCAAGCCGTTTACGAGAGAGAGAAGGGAGGAGAGGTGATGTGGCAGCAGGGAGCGGCGGCTCAGGTGGGGTGTGTAAGGGGCAGCCCTGTGCCCTGGCCCTCCTTATATAGGAAGCCAGGGGTGCGCCTCGCACTCCTAGGGCCTTGGCCGGGGTGCCTTGGCCCCCAAGTCTCCCCCTAGGGTTAGGGTTTTGGCTGCCCCACCTCCTAGCCGCATGAGCCTCTGGGGTTTTGGTGCGGCTAGCCCATATGGGCTGCTGCACCACCCCTCGGTCCATGTGGGCCCCACTTCTAGACTCCTCTAGAACCTTCTAGAATCTTTCGATACCCTGCCGGAATATTCCGGAACTTTTTCGACACCTCCGAAAACCACTTTCCTTATATGAATCTTATTCTCCGGACTCTTCTGGATCTCCTCGTGGCGTCTAGGATCTCATCCGAGACTCTGAATCATCATTCGTTCATACCATCAAATATCTCATCGCAAACCCTAGCTACATCGGAGCGTTAAGTGTGTGACCCTGCGGGTTCGAGAACGTGCAGACATGATCCGATCGATAATTAATAATGGGACCGGGATGTCCAAATTGACTCCTACACATTCAACGAAGTTCTTTATCAATTGAACCACGATGCCGGAGATTCAATTAATCTCGTATATGATTAATCAACCAGTCACAAAGCGACGTTTGATGTCCACAAAGTATTCCTCCGGTAAACGGGAGTGACATAATCTCATGGTCTAAGGAAACTATACTTGGGATATAAAAGCGTTGGCAATGAAACTCTGTGACACGATCAATTGCAACTCTTTAAATTAGGTCTGTCCATCACGTCATTCTCCTAATGATGTGACTACGTTATCAAGTGACTATAACAAGTCCATGGTTAGGAAACCTTAACCAGCTCTTGACTAACGAACTAGTCTAGTAAAGGCTTACTAGGGACACTTTGTTGTTTATATTCCACACATGTATTATGTTTCCGGGTAACTTTGTTGTTTATATTCCACATATGTATTATGTTTCCGGGACACTTTGTTGTTTATAATAAACATTTATCATAAACATGAATATGCGAATAAACCATTTTATTATTGCCTCTAGGGCATATTCCCAACATATGAACCAACTATCTAGCATAAATACTCCATCTTGGAGACATACGCAATTACTTGGCCAAAGCAACTACACATATCGGAGAGCATGCAAGAACATAAACTAACATATAAGAATCATACACAATCTGATCATAACTTCATAATCCATCGGATCCCAACAAACACATCACATAGCATTACAAATAGTCGATCTTGATCATGTAGGGCAGCTCATAAGAGCATAAACATGAAGCACAAGGGAGAGAGACAACCATCTAGCTACAGCCATGGACCCGTAGTCCAAGGTGGAACTACTCACACTTCATCCCGGTGGAAGGCATGGCGCTGTAGAGCCCTACTGGATCAATCTCCCCTCCGGCAGCGTGTCGTGAGCAGCTTTAGAATCTCCCCAAACTAGGGTTCGAGGTGGCGGCGGCATCGGGATGTGTTTCTAGAAAATAATCGTCGCCCCTGACGTTTTAGGTCAAAAGGCATTTTATAGGTGTCGAGGGAGGCCTAGGCGGCGTCTAGGGGGCATGGGCGGGTCCCACCCGCGGCCCCACCTCAGGTCGCGGCCAGGGGTCGCCCTGGCCCCTGGGTGGCCCCTCCGGATCCCCTTTGGTCCAGGTCTTTATCTCGTCGAATAAAAAATCTCCAAAAAGTTCCGTCCAATTCCGAGAATATTTTCAGAATTAAATTTTCTGAAATAGAAAATATCAAAAACAGGGAACTGGCACTGGGCATCTTGTAAATAGGTTAGTCCGACAAAAGACTAAAAATAATGTAATTAAGTAATGAAAACCTGTAACAATGACATATAAGTAGCATGGAATAATAAAAAATTATAGATACGTTTGACACGTATCAGGAAGGAATTCACAAGTTATCTCCACCATGTGAAGGACCGTTCGTCATCAGCATGAACTTGCACAACGGGTCTTATTATCTTATGGATGTACCAGAACCAGCAAAAGAGAGTCAGGGAGCTGACACATCTTACACGCTGGACCCATACACAGAGGCAAAGAGGCCGTGGAACATAGCACAATTACATCCTTATTATAGCTAAGTCTTGTAAGCAAAGTGTAAAGTTAGCAAAAGCCCAGAGAGCTATGCAACATTGTAACACGTTTATCTATACCTAATAATAATAAAAGCATTAAGACTTTCAAGGTTTATTTTGGCACGTCATTTAAATTGTCCTTTAAGTTGTACATAATTACACACCTATGCCACGTGTAAGCGAAAAAACGGTTCGACACAGGAAAAACGCTTCGTTTTGGTTTCGTGAGTCGTCCGTACAACCTTGGTTCAGTAGGTCGCGTGTACGTGTGTACCTTGGCAACCGAGTAGAATTCGTATAGGTACGTGCAAATAACCAAGCGGAACCAAACCTAAGGGAGGGCTGATGAGAACCACAAACGCATCTCTGCACCGGCTTGGCGGTGGTCTGGATGACGCCGATCAGATCGTCTACGGGAATCGGGTCGTTCGTGGGGGCGGCTACCTTGGGAACTCGCTGGGCGTGGCAAGGCGCGACATGCTACTCCGAATCCTCCGACGGCACCACCATGAAAGGGCGCGCTTGCTTGGATCTGGAGGCGAGCACGTGTAGAGAGAGGGTCATTAGTTTTATCCAATACATTCACTGATTTTGTTTCAAATTAAGATATGTATGAAAAGCTAAATTCTTCTGGTCAATTTCTAATGTGGTCGTGAGTAAATCAGTGATAGCATTTGAACATGTTATGCATCAGAATGGATATTTGGAGTACTAATTTTTATAAGATGGAACAATGCATTAATTATCATGGTTATTTGGTTATTTTCATACAAAAAACTTACCAGGTTATTGTATGTCTTGTTTAGAATTTCCCTGTACAACCATAAAGAGAACTTTAATTATGTTTGTGTGTTGGAATAAATTAAGTATGGAGATGAGTTAGTTAGGCTCTGTATAGTTTGCTTCAAGCCTTGGTTATTTCTTTTATTAGTGCTCCAAAAGGGTTAGAGCCTATACAGATAAGAAATCAAGAATACATGTAGCAACATAACCGCAGGTTGTGAAGAGTTATTCAGTTCAACAACGACGGTAGGTTCAATCAGTAGAAGGGATGAGATAAATTTATATCAAGTTATCAGACGGATAATAATGTATCAACATATATCATCTTACCCTTTAGGCCATTTTCGCTGCTGCGCCAACATGATGTTCATCCTAATAGGAAAAAAGAATTATTATATGTGCGTCAATCCACTTAGGAGCAAAATTTAGGTCGTGTCGACGTTTTTCCATCGAAAGTCTTTTTTTTTCACCCGTTGCAACGCATGGGCACGTTTGCTATTGTGATCAAGTGAATAAAGCTGGCGTCTCTACAGTAAGAGTTTTTGTCGAGTCACGCAGTGTGTGCGCTTTATTTTGTTAACTTTGATCATAAGGTCTTTGGGGGCTTGTCTTTCAGAAAAATTCAAGCTTTAGACTCTTGGACCTGGCAAGAAGCCAAACTTGTTCCTGATTTTTACGGATAAGTTAGATACAACTTTCACAATATGGCTAGTCTAAAGGCATGGCTTGTTTTGAACTCCTATGGGGCTAAAAGGACTTAGGAGGTCACGATCTTGCCAGAGCAAACTATTAGCATGGTCATGCGATGCCTACTTATTACGACTAAAATCAGAAGGGTAGTGAAACAAAAAAGACTTGTATAAAGGACACCAGCATGTCCATCGAACATAAACAAGTCGCCAAAATATCATAAGACCAAACAACATAAGTTTTTTACAACCCAATAGTCGAACAAGTGGCATAAGTTATCATTACAAAGTTAATAATCATCCAACACGTTGTCCTTCTCTGCAGTAGCATTTTCTTTCGGCGCAGGAGTCGGACCAGCATCCGGATTTTCTTCAGCTTGAGCAGAGGAGTCCTTCGGAGCAGCCTCACCAGCGGGACGAGCATTAGCCGTAGCTCCCTAAGCAGAACTCTGAGGAGTAGACCGATCCTTCGTAGTCGGAGCAGTTTCCTCTTCTTCCCGGTGGGAGTCGCCGGCGTCTTCTAGATGAGCCCGTGAAGGGATTGGAGTGGCTGGAGTGGACAAGTTTGGCCCGGCGGAGCTTGATGCACCAGAAGTCGACCGAGAAGGATGTCCAAAGTCCACCACATCAGGAGACGTCACGGGGGTCTTCTTGTTCGCCAAGTCGTAGTGATGAGTCCAGATTTCCGGGTCCATCTTCTGAGTAAACTGAAGCAAAGGGCCCGACAGCTATCTGCAGAGCATTGAAGTCCTCCTTGGTAAAAGGGGAGATGTCATGTCTTGGATCACGGACACCGGGAGTAAAGGATACCCCCTTTTTAGGTTCGGTATGGGGCGCGAAGGAGGCCGGGAAACGTCTTCCGCCGGGAAGACTTCGTCTAGGCCCGAGATCTACGTACAAGCATGCACCGCAGAGACACAAGGAGTTTATCCAGGTTCAGGCCGCCCGGAGGCTAACAGCCCTACTCCTGCATGTCTGGATTGAGTGGTATATCATGGTGTGGCTTTACAGAGGTGGTTGCGGATGCGAACCCGGGAGGTATCGGCTAGAGGTTGAATACGAGCAGATCCTGACCCGGAGGAGATCACCTCTCGCCTATGCTACTCTCTGTCTTGTGCGCTACCTAGCCTAGCCCCCGACTCTCTAGGCATCCGTCCGAAATCCGGTCTCTTCCCTCAGGTGCCTTGGTCCTCCTTTTATAGGCTAAGGGGATCACACAGGTGCACCTTTGGGGGGCGGAGGGGTTTTGGCGGGAAAACCCCTTCGGGTTCTTCTTTGGGGGTGATGTGGCTTCTTCTCATTCAAGTATTCTTCTGAGGGGGCTAGGTGTGGTCGCCCACCTTTCCCTAGGCGGGCGGACAGGGGCTGTCACCTTTTCCGTCCCTGTCCCCCTTCGGCGCCTTCGTCTTCTTGGCGCCCAAGTCTTCTAGGAGCTTCCAGCCGGGGCTGGCAAGCCTATCCTCTTAACGCACGCAAAGGTTGGTTCCTGGGGGTGAGCCTGGCCTCCTGCGGGGCATCGGGGTCACCGGGACCTCCGCGTCATCTTCCTGGTTGAAGGGGGCCCCGGGGGTCCCCTGGTCCTTAGGGGTGGTTGTCAATGCCGTGCTTGTCTTGTCGCCGTGGGGCAGATGGGGGGCCCATCTGCCAGTCTTGAACCTTGGCCTTGCTCTCCTTCCTGGCGGGCCCACAGGTGGTGGGCCTACTTTGACCGCAACAGGGGAACCCCATGTTCCACTGTTGCGACAGGAGCCGTCCTCATGCTGCTCCGACTTGCCTAAAGTCAGCAGAGCAGGCTCCACAACAGTTGGGTAATAGGAATGCGCCAGAGCAAGGACGCGGACTGCAGCGCATCTGAAGGAGGATTGCTTCCACGCCTTCACATAGCCAGGAGCTCTCCCTCACCAACCGCTCAGGTTCCGAAGGGCATTTGTCTTGCGGAGAAAGGTATTTCACAAGTGCGCGAGCACCTTCCTACTAGCTGTGGCAGTAATCCAGGAGCTCGTTCATTTGCTGCCTTACTGAAATCTTCACCTTTGGAGATTTGGAACCTAGCAAGATAAGGATAGAAATAAGTCAGCAGATGTAACTACAAGGCATAAAGTCAAGTATGAAGATGGATAAGGGGTAATGTTTACCAAAAATTCGTTTGGTCATCACTTGGATGCCCTTGCGGCAATGGTCCAGGCCGAGATTCAGGTCCTTGATGGCCTTCTCAGCAACTTTCTTAGCGTTTGCGGCTTCAATTTTCACCGATTCAAGTTCGGTGCAGACTTTCTTCAAGTCCTCCTCAAGCTGGAGGGAGTGCTGTTTCTCCGAAAGGGCAGACCTGGCAGAAGCAGCCGCCTGGTCTTCAAGTTCTTTCATTCTTTGAGAGATAGTATTTTGCAAGTATAACATCAACAAGTTCAGAGCTTAGTTCCAGAGGTAGCTCCAAGTCGTCAAAATTAACAACTTGGCGCCTGGGCTACAGAGAGTTCTTTTCCACTTAAAGTCAAGTACAGGGAGTTCAAATTTTCTACAGTTATCGAGAAAAGATTTATGAGTCCCAAGATGTTGAAGGCAACAACCCGGCACTTGGGGGCTATGGGTTCGAATTTTCAGATTATGTTCTACACAGTTTACATATGGTAGCTCCGAGTTGTCGCAGGATAAAAACCTGGCGTTTGGGGGCTACTCAAGGATCAGTTTTCAAAGTATCAAAGCAGTGGAAGCTAAAAAAGTCTTAAGCTCCGAGTCGTTGCAGGAAAAACGACTCGGCACTTTGGGGCTAAACTATGAAGTTCAGTTTTCCTACGAAGAATTTGAAAGTAAAGCACCTATCTTGGTCACAAGTCACCGCAATTAGGTGCTTGGGGGCTACTGATATAGGGGAAGGCGTAATTGTAAAGAGTAAAAGGAGGAACTTACAGTGTGAATCATTTTGAGAGCTCCTAGTGAAGAAAGCTCCTCATTTGCAAACTTGGCGACCGCCTCGTTTGCCTTGGTGGGTTCTTCCCAAGCCTCCATGAAGGATTTGTTGCCGCCAATTTGAAGACGGTTGTAGTCAAGTGTCAGCTTGGAGGGCTGGATCAAAGGTCCCATGGTAGCTTCAGGAGGCGGTGGTCGTCATAGTATATTGAGTTTTAGTCTTTGGCTGGGACTTGGCAGCCAGAGGAGTTTCAACCCGAGTCGCTAGAGTGGACTTGGGGACAGGAGGGGGAGTTGCAGCAATGGTGACCCCCGCGGAAAAAGGCGTTGAGGGAGTCGTCTTGGTGCTTGTTGAGGTGGAAGTTGTAGGAGGAACCTCAGGCTTATGCACTGAGGTGGCGCTGGTCACGCTCTTAATCTTTGCGACCTTGCTAGAGGGGCGAGACCTAAAACAAATATGGATAAAGCCAGAGTTATTATGAGTAGTTAAATGGAAGCAAAGAAGTCAAAAGCCAACAGTTGAAGCAGGGACTTACCCTGCATTTGTCTCAAGATCTAAAGAAGCGTCAGAATCAGAAGAAGGCATGGTGAAGCCGAAATCGTAGGAGTCGGCGGCAGTAGGAGGAGAAGTTGATGGGGACTTTCGCTTGCGAGGACTTGTTATCACAAGTGGAGCATCAGCTGGTCCACTGCTTCGGAGCTTCCTCTTCTTTGCAGCCTCCACGCCCTCTATTGGCTTATGATCCTTAGTAAGTGGACTTCTAGTTGAGGAAAGTCGAGAGAAAGGCACCTTTACAATGCCTGTCCGACCCCTCTTTTTGGTGTTCGTCGGAGGAGTCGGAGTGGGGTCCTTGTCACTTGAGGACTCCCCAGATGAAGTAGTTGCAGCAGCAGGCGGGTCAGAGTTTGATGGAACATTGTCAGCAGCAACAGGAGCTTCAGGAGAATTCTCCTGGTTTTCTTCATCATCGCCATCATTGCCTTCAGCTCTAGTGGTTTGTTCAGTGTTAACGGGGACCTTCCTCTTCATCTCCCTTAGTAGTGGGAGTTATATTCTATCAGCTATCCGTCAACTATGCAAGAGCTCGGAAGAAAAGCAGTCAGTCAAGCAGAAGTTAAAATGATATGAAAACAAGTTGAGACTACAAGTCATTTGGAAGTTACCGCTGGTGGAGGAGTAGTCACACAGAAAGGAGAAAGACCAAAATATTCTTGGTCCTTGATCTGCTTGCCGATTAGTTTCTTCAGTAAACGGCTGAGGTCCGTGCCGTTGGTTAACTTTTCAGACATCCGGAGGTTGTCAGTGACACACCGGGTATATTCAACAATTAGTCGAGTCCTTGGGCTGAGAGGCTGGATCCTCCAAGTTGTCCAGCACCACCCCAGGTCCATGCCCTGGAGTCCGTGCGGCACAAGGGCGTGAATCCGAACCAACAAAGCCTCAACCCCGGGGCGAGTTTCATCGGAGCACTTCACCTTCATAGTGGGAGTTACCTCCAGACGATCAAGAGAGAAAGCAGGGAGACGAGTCTCGTTTTCAAGAGACGTGTCCCAACAGTAGAAATATATTTTCTGCCAGTCTTTGACGTGGCTAGAGAGAAGAGGCTTGGGAAAGATGGAACCTCGGCGCCGCTGCAAGCCGACAGCTCCGCATTGAAGCAGAGGGCCGCCCCGATGTTCAGGCTGAGGTTTGCAGTAGAAAAGTTCAAGCCAAAGATCTAAATCCGGCTTGATCTGAAGATAGACCTCACGGAGAGTGATGAAATTGGAGAGATTAAGAATAGAATTAGGGGCAAGGTCGTGGATGCGGATCTTGTAGAAGTCAAGAAGTTGGCGGAAGAATAAGTTACCAGGGGGAGTAAAGCAGCGGAAGAGGTGCTCGCCGAAGACGACGACTTCCCCGACAACTGGTGACAGCTCGGTCTCATCGCCGGCGGCGCGCCACTTAATGCTGGAGGAGATGAGGCCAGACGCCTGGTACTCCTTGAGTGTAGTCTGGGACAGAATAGTTCTGCCCATGGCATTGGTGCAACTGTGGCGGTGGTGGTGGTGGTGGCAATGTTGACCACCGAATCGAGAGGAGCTTTCCCGGCCTTGGCAGCGGCTTTAGCTCGCTTGGGTGCCATGGCGGAGCGAGAGAAGAGGATGCATGCGTGCGGGAACGTGCGTACGAGGAGAAGCAGAGCGAAAACAGAGGAAGAAGACGAAACATAAGTGGAGGGGACAAATGAGATCTGGTCCCCCCACTTTAACATTTATAAGGGGATAAGGAAACCCTAGAGAATAACGGCGCCGCCTGTCGCCATAAAATCGCAAAAATATCGGGAGGACCGCGATAATATCACTGGTCAAAGAGAAGAAGAAACCGAGGCGTCAAGCGACCGCGGTCAACATATGACACGTGCAGAAATGAGAATAATATTGAATAATCCAGAAAGGCTGACTTGTTTCAAGGACGGGTCCTTAGTGTTATGAGACAAAAGAGTCCTCCATCTTAGCCGACTTGTGAAAAGTTACGGCAACCTGGCTAACCAGAGAGTGGGGGTTGAGTGTGGCGGACTTGAGTAAGGGAAAAGAGGGGGCTCGTTTCACGAGTCCATTGTTTATATGCAGGAATACATCTTGGAGCTAGCAGCAGGAGACTTCCAGATTATGAACTCCCACGAAGAAGTCGGAGAAAAGGAGTCGGACGAATACGCCAAGACTGTGCCCAAGGTAAATTCGGGGGCTACTATTGGGGGATACTTTCCGGGTAGGCCCATGGAGCCGGAAAGTGGACCCGCGAAGACCAAGAAGGCCCAAGCCGGGTTACACTTCAAGCAACATGAGCTGAGCTAGGAACAAGCCGGCAAGCCCGCCACGAGTTAGCTAAGGAGCAAGGACACGGAAAGACCGGAGTCCCAATACAACCCGGAGTACCAACTTGAAAGGCAAGGACCTAGAGTAGGACTCCGTATTCATGTGTAACTCGGCATAGCCTGTGTGTCCAGGGACCCGGATGCCTTTATAAGGGTTCCTGGACCATAGATCGAGAAGTCTCAAGAAAGCCCTCAAGTCCCATAGTCGTTGTCACATCCCAATATTTGTAACCAGAGAAAACCCATTTATGAGGAGTGAAAATTTCAGAACCAACAAAAACTTTTCTATTATTTCATGTGATGCCTGTTTTCTCTTCTATTATTTCATGTGATGCTTGTTTGATATTTTAATTGTTTGCCTAGTTAAATATCTTTGAAACAATTAACCAATTAACTAAGGCCAAGTAACAAATCTTAGTGACCGCAACAGGATCATAAGTGGTATGTGACTTAAATATAAAATAGAATAAAAATCCTTAGCTACCTAAAACCCTAATTTTAAAGAGAGGGAAATCCTTTCTCCCTCACCTTTACCCTTCCTTACTAAATTCTTTTAAGAAAAATATTTCTTTTATGCAAAACCCATAAGGGGGATGGTTTAGCCTCCCACCTCATCTTTTAAATCACTGCTCTAAAATATTTTCCTTAAAGTGAGAATTATTTAAAGAACTCAAATTCTTTTCTCTCTTTAATTTTGGGTAATAAAGGAAACCCTCTTTTCCTTTTCACCAAAAATCCAGGAAACTTAGGGGGACATTCTAACACCCTTCCAAAGCCAAATATGAACTCAAAATAACCAACACAAATTAAAAAGTTCAAAGAGGCATTCTGCCGAACACCCTATGGGCACAAATCAACCATTTTCGAAGTTGAACTCTAAACCCTGGTAAAACCATAACAATCTTACCCTAACCTCACCCCTCAGCCCCCCCAACTACTTCCACTACGCATTTAACCGGCCAGGGAGACCAGAATCGGGGGAGATCTTGGAAGCCGACCACCCCGGCCACCCTCCCTCTCACCTCTCTCACTCTCTCCTCCCCTGACCCCCAATGGTCGTCTGCCGCCCTACTGACACAGAACCGGGCCCCCCACATGCCAGACAAACCAGCTCCGCACCCTCCCTTCACCCTAGCTCCCTTCTTCGCGACCGCGCGGACACCCAGCTCGGCCACCAGTGCAAGCAAGCACGTGAGTGCCCGAGACCGCGCCGTCCAACCACCCTACCCCTCTTCTCTACCAGAAACAATGTCTCTTTGCCCCGGATCCTCCATTAATGACGAAATCGTGCTCGCCATATCCCTGCTTGCCACTGCCGTGGACGCCGCCGCTTTCCTGACCACCTCCAAAACCCTAGCCCTCTCCACTGCGCCAGCACACACGGATGAGTGACGTGGTCTACACCACCAACGCGTCGCCACTATTCATTCCCCACATCCACGCCTACCCGCGTCGAACACTATGGCTGCACCCGGGGCCCTCACCATCCCGAGCTCCAGCTCGACTCTCCCGCACTCGTCTCGCCTCCAAAAACCCTAGCCACGCACGGTGAGTGTTGCCACACCGCCCAGCCCGCCAATGGCGTACTCCCCCGTCCCCGAGTTAGCTCGTCACTCCCGGTCCACCGTGAGCCCGTCCCCGTCTATAAAAGCCGCACCCGAGCCCTCTCCCCAACTCGCACCTCTCCCTCCACTCTCCCTCACTCCACACTCCACTCTGCCCCGCCAAGAGGGTGGATGCACCGCTGCGGTCGCCTCTGGCCATGGAGCTCGAGCTCGACCATGCTCAGCAGCCGCCGAGGTCGACGACGGCCACGTGGCCACGCTGCCTCTTTTCTCTCTTCCCCTCTGCCATTCCTCTTTCCTGTCGCGCCAGACGCTAACCCGCGAGCCTTTCTATGTTCAGGATCGACCCCAGGAGCTCGCCGGTGAGAAGACCTGCCCGAGTCCGATGAGCTGCTTGTTCCCTGCGACCAGGACCATCCCAGCATGCTCAACTCCGCCAACCGACCCTGTCAAGCCTCCGTCACCGTCTGCACCCTCTCCACCGTCCCCGGAAGCCCTAGGTGAGCCACCACGCTCGCTCTCCGCCGTCTATGTCTCGGCCGCCGCTGGTTTTAGGTCGTCGCTGATGCGCCTGTCACAGGCCGTCGGACCTAGATCCAACGGTAGCAAAATGGTTAGGATAGGTCAAATCCTGACCGTCCGTTTTAGATCCAACCGTAGCCTACCAGTTCAGTTTAAGTGAGCCGCTGATGAACGGGACCCACCTATCAGAATTTTAAACATTTTCGGTGCAGGAAAATTCCGTGGGCCGGCCCGTTAGCCAGATTTCACCCCGGGCCTTTCCCTTTTAATAATAATAAAACAACTGAAAGATTCAAATCTGGACCTATCTTAGGAATTTAATATCTAGAGAATGGTAGATTCAAAAATTACGAAATTTTATGTACTGGTAGCTTGTTAAATTATCTATCCAATGGTACTGGTCCCACATTAATTGGATTATTATTAACCAAATGATAAATTAATTAAAACAGAAGGTTTATTAACTAAACTTGTTTGTTTCTAATGCTATAAATGCCCAAATAATGTGAAACCAATTTTTTTAGCTTAGTCCTGAGAAACTCTAGCTACCATAAAATTTTCAGATTTAATTGAGCAACATAAATTAAATGGCATCTAAGTTAGTAGTTTGACTCATTTCTGTACTGTTTAAATTATAGCATGATTTTGGGTTGCCCAAATAACATGAGACAAAAATTTCTAGCTCTATATTATAATTATATAGTTACCCTTAAAATTTCATAATTTTATGTTTAGAAGAAAATGAATTAGCCTTAAAACTTGACTTAAACACCTTCTGTACTAAACCAATTGTTTCTGCCAACTTGTTAGCTAAAATGGACCAAATCCAATTTTCCTAACTCATATTTAACAAGTATTTGTTGTCCCTAAAAGGACACATTTTTCTGAGCAACAGAAATTAAATCGTGGCATAACTCGTGTTATAGCTAAATTCTACCTATTAATTTTTATAACAAATAAGTGGGAGTTTAAAATCTGCGAAACCCCAAATGTGGTGATTTTTAAAGTAGGCCAGTAGCTTCTGGTGGGAATTTAGTTTACATTGTTTGTGGTGTTTTTTTGAGTGGAGGTATGATTGTGTGTTTTCTTGTTAACGACAATTAGGCGAGAACGTTGGCGAGGATTTGGAGGAAGGAGGTTTTATTGATCAAGAGTATCAAGACCAGGGACAAGTTGCTGACCAAGGCAAGCCACCCATTTGATCATACACTTGTCATACTATTTGTACTAAGCATGTTTTACTTATGTTAAGATGCATGAAATGTTTTCAAGTGGTGTGTGCCACTAAAACTCTTTTTAAGTACTACCTAAGTTATATGCCATGATTTGCCCCCCCCCCCCAATATATAGGAGTGTTTAGTTAGGTAAAATGAAAAAAAATCTAGGTTGGGAAAAACCAGTGTTTTATTCAAAAACCCTCTTTATGAAAATCCTTGGGTGACATTGTGTTTTACCCAAGATGTTGCTAAATGTTTAACTTTGGAAAAGGAGTAAGAATGGAGTATGAAGGTTTTTTTGAGAAAAATGCACATTGTGTCCTAGTACTTACGCCGACCTACCGAAACCTGTGCGACCACATTACCCCTATATTGTAGCGGACCTGCACTTAAAATTTGGCAAGATCCCTGTGTATAGTGCAAATCCCTGGATCGAATCATTTGCACACACAGTTTACGATGAATACCATAACATTGTATCAATTTATTACAAAAATGATCCAGACTTAAAAAAATCCATTACAACTTTGCATAGCTCGAAGCTAGCATAAACAAAAATAACAGAGGAAGACTAAATATTAATGCATGGAGTCCCAATCTTCATGTAGCCACAGGCGAAACATGTTGGTTGCAGACTCGAAACCCCTAACGAAACCTCACTCATCGTCAGAACAACCTGATAAAAGATATCAACAAGGTGGGTCAGAACCATAAAATGGAACTGGCAAGTGGCACTTTGTGGACTCATACTAGAACAACTCTAATAACCTATATGCATATTTGGCTTGTGGAGTTTGAAGGCTATTTTGCATAAAGCCAATTTTTTCCTATTCTTTCCAAACCAATTCTTTCTTTCCAAAACTTTAAGAGACATCCCTGGGCGCACCAGTGTCTCAAATCCCCCTTGTTCACCCATCAAAATTTTAACTTAGAGAAATTGGAATGTTGGGATCCTCCGTTGACGTCCTTGTTCAGCTGCTCAAAATTGTCCGTAACCGGGGGCACGGCTATGATCATAGTTTTATACTCTCGAGAGTTTGTGGCACTTTCCCCACTAGACTCGATCAACCCATTCTGTCCTTCACCCTCATTTAGTGAAAAGGAAAGGAGAAGATCGAGACGAGACTTTTTCAGAAGTGTCTTCCCGTGGTACTACTAGCGAGATCATTGCCGTCCTATCCCTCTACATCATCAGATCTCACTGACCCAGGTCCACACAACTTACTCCGTCAAGACAGAGCCCATATGACTAGTGGCTGCACTGGAAGCAATCCTCACTTGGAGTAACTTCAAATCCCTTTGATCCTGGGTGGCATTCCGCAAGTGTGATTCATCCTCCTAAGTCAGGGGACCACGTATGATTCTTCCTCCCAAAATAGGGAATCACCCTCTTCTACAATTCATCCTCCCATATATGGGGAATTGCTTTATTCCAACCACCCACCCAGGTAGTTTATTACTTAGTAGAATTTTCATTAGCTTTTGATACAAAACACATAGCATAGCATTTGCCTATACTACTAAGTTATCATATAGGTACTAGACACTAAGGAATATTCTAGGGTAATACTAAACAGGTCTAGCATAGCAATACTAATAAGCCTATCATGCAAATTTTCTAAGTAAAAGCTACAACAATGCATATCAAAATAATAGGACGAACAGTATGCAAGTGTGCCACTTGCCTTGGCAACAGGAGTGGCAGGAGTAGCAGCTACTAAATTCTTCGTGACTCTCCGAATAATCTAACAAGAATATAAAACAACCAAATAAACATACAAACAAAAATAACCATACAACAAAATATGCAAGAAGTCAAAATGCAATTAAAACAATTTTGACTTTAACAATAATACAACCATGCAATAAAATATGCCATGCATGAAATGCATTTAAAATCACAAGAAAATTACCACACTAAGTTTTCCGGTTTGTGAAAACATGCATGAAGCCACAAATCACATTTTACTTAAATTAATTATTAGGAATATTTTCAAATCACTCAAATAAAGGTATTATCACAATTTCAAAGATTTCTGCATAAAACATTTTATAAAATTTGGTACACATTTCTACTGTATAGAAGACATCTAAACAAGGATTTTGCAATTTGAATCACTCAAATTGGATTTATGAAACTCAAGATATCGACTAAACAAGGAATACAAAGTTCTGCAAATAACAAGTTAGTGCACGACTAAAATATAAGTTTTTGTTGTACCACTGTATTCTACACATTCATACGAATCCATAGACTACAAAACCATTCAAAACGGAGTTACGGTTGATTTGATATAGAATTTCTAAGTTTTGACAAAAATCTGTCCAAAACAAAACCGAAAATGAAAAAGGCTTGGCATATTTTGAATGACCAAAATTATTTTGTTTAGGGTAAATGATCAAATATACAGTTAAGGTTAGAACACTTTTGTGAGGCTCACCGAAAGGAACGAATATTGTCGGTATCGAGTAGATCGACGTCAACGTGATGCGACGTAGACGAAGTGGTCGATGTAGACGATCATGCCCGACCTTGGGTAAGTAGTCGATGGAGTTGTCGTAGATGTCCGCAGGGATGAGGCGACGATAAAGGACAATATCTCGGGGTTGGTGGATTTCTGGACGCGCCAGAAAAGGAGAAGAACGACGGCGACGTCGGTCACCGGTGAGATCGGTTGAGTTTGTTCTCCATGGTTGGGCTGCGGGGAAAAATTTGGAAAAATTAGGGAGAGTGAAAGAGGACATATAGATCACGCAGGACATCATCGTGGAGCATAATGAGGTCTCACCTTGTCGGGATCTTGGCTGCGGCGGTAATGTGGCTCGGCTTTGTGGCGGTGTGGCCAACTACACCATGTCTTGGAGGTTGGCCTCAATGTGTGAAGTCTTCTGGTACGAGGAATTGACGAGATGATGATCGTGCAAGACAAGATCTGACGATGAACTCGATTTGGGGCTGAAGTTGGCATGGTTGGTGCGGGTTGTAGAGAGCTCCTTTGGAAAAAGTTTGGTCACCAAAGTGGAGGAGGAGGAAGAAAGGCACGAAGTGACGCGATTGGTTCGGTTTTATATGGAGTGAGGAGAGAGATCGGAAAGTCAATGCCGACGGGTGGCATTTGGTTCACCGCGTCAATTAAGGTGATAAATGCCATTAATTAGAGAATTAACGCCCTGAATGAAATCTCCATAATATTTGGAATAACTTTTGTGTTGAATGCAATTTAAAATGGTAACTCAATTAGTGTGGAGAGGGAGGAGAAGGAAGGTTGACTTCATGCCATCATGCCATAGTCTCTGTTCTGGAAGGAAGAAGGAAGAAGACCCCGAGCGTTCCGATCGGTTGGGATGGGCCAGCTCGGCCGGATCGGCCCAAGAAGAAAATAGGGAAGGAAGAAAAAAAAACGATAGACCGACCTGGCCGGTCGGCTGGACTGGGCCGGCCCAGTTTGGGTCGCCACCACATTTTTTTAATTTGTTTCTTTTCCTTTTGGGATTTTCTTTGTTTCTTTCATATCTTTTGTTTTAATTGTCCAAAAGTGTTCAAACAAATTTGTAAAAGTTTTGTGAAAATATTATGCATCAAAATATAACATTTATAAATATTTTCCACACAAATAAATTACCAAATTGCCACTGGCCATTATAATGGCCTTTATGGCTATTTTCTTAAAAGAAAATATTAATAAAAATATTTCTGTTTTTAGGAAAATAATTAATCACAAATGTCCAAATGCAAAGAAATATGTCATGCCATGTAAGATTTTGGATTTTTCAAATCAAATTATTTATAAGTTTTAAGAAGTTTTTTGATTTTTCTGATTTTTCAAAATTTTGAAAATCTTGGGATGTTACATATATGGGACGGGGTTAGTCGACTAGCTTGCTCGCTTTAGTATGGGAAGCCTCAATAGCGGAGATGCTATGTTTTATGAGGGGCTGTGTAACATCCCAAGATTTTCAAATTTTTGAAAAATCAGAAAAATCAAAAACTTTTGAAAACTATATGTATTTTCTTTTGAAAACACAAAATCATGCATACATGCATCATCATCTTGTATTGTTTGCATTTGAATTTTCAAAAGTGGGAAATTTAATTCCACTTGAAAACTATTTGAGAAAATATCAAAAAGGGCATAGTATGCTCCATATAAATTTTTCTGATTTGTTATGGTTTTATTTGTTCTATTTTGAATCTTGGTTGAGTTTGGATTATATTTATATGAAAACTAAAAAAATAACTATTTTCCAAAAATTACATTTGTGGTATTTGATTTGATTTTAATAAACCACAAATAATTTTATTTATAAGCCTATTTATAAAATGAACATAAAGGTTTAAATAATCCTTTATGCAATATTTGAATATTTCAATTTTTGAAAAGCTTGGAAAAATGAGTTTGAAAGTTTTAACAGATAGGTTTTGATTTTACAAATTTTTAGAATTTTGTTTGAGTTGATTTGGACTCTCGAAACAAAAGTTATGAATTAAATAAGAAAAACTGGAAAAAGAAAAGGAAAAATTGATAACGTCATCGCTGACGTCATCATCGTCTTCCAGCTCGGGAATGGACGGAAATCACACCCGCGAGCTTTGATTTTCCCGTTTCTTCCCGATTTGATTCCCGGAGTTTTACTACACCAATTTAAGTGTCGTTTCTTTCTAATAAAAGCTCTTGATCTCCTCCATCCATTGCCCTTCAAATCCCCCTCCGAGACCATCTAGGCTGCGTTGATTTTGTCCGCCATTACAGCACGTACATCCCAGTTTTCAGAAACGCTCAAATTGATTTCTTCTCTTCAATTCGGACAATTTACTCTGCCGTTTCCTTCCCCGTTTGATCCTATAAAACCCCCACGTCCTCCTCTTTCGTTTGCCCCAGACCACACCACCCGATAGCCCCCAGGCTGCTCGTATTCGAGCTCGCCGTCCGCCTCGGCCATCGCCGTCCGTCCTTGATTCCGGTGAGCCTCGTCGACCCTGAGCCCTTCCGCCTACTCCATCCTTCTTCCCTTGTCCAGTCGCATCCTCCTGACCCCTCGTCCTATTTTAATCGCAGCCGTATCGCCGAGTTGGAGCTCGACCGGATCCAGTCGCCGTCTCGACGAACTCCAGCCGCACCACACCACCGTTCCAGGAAGCAAGCGTCGACGTCGTCGCCGCCATCGTCTTCTACGTGTCGTTCCGCGCCCCGTCTTCATCATCCCAAGCCTGGAGCATCAACGGAGCGCCGTCGACGTCGAATTCCGAGCCGCTGCGCCGCCATCTCCTCCATTTTTCCGGCAACCCGCGAGCGTCCGCGTCCGTCCGTCCGCGCACGCCCGCAAACGTCCGCGTCCGTCCGCGTCCGCTCACTGGTACAGACCAATCAGATCGCTCCGTTCCTCTTTAAATCGTTTTAGAATTCCTGAAAATAGATAAAACTTGTTAATTCCATATCAAATCAACCGTAACTCCGTTTTCTGTGTTTTTGATGTCTATGGATTCAGAAAAATGAGTAGAATCTAGTGGTATAGGTTTTGTTAATTTTTTTTATCGTGCATAAACTTGTTAATTGCAGATCCTCAAATAACTTGGTTAGGCCATATCTAGAGTTTTATAAATCCAAATTGAGTGATTCAAATTGCAGAGGCTTTGTAATGATGTCCTCTGTCCAGTAGTACTGTTTTCCAAATTTTATAAAAAGTTTTTATGCAGAAACCTTAGATTTTGTGTTAATACCTTTAATTGAGTATTTTGGAATTATTCCTAATAAGTAAATTAATAAAAATTGATTTGTGGCATCATGCATATAGAAAGTAAACTTATATTGGTGTTGTTGTAAATTTTGCACATTCATGCATGGCATAATTTTTGTATTGTCATTTGTGTGAAATTATATGTTTATTTGGGTGTTTATATTTTGTTAGATTATTCGGAGAGTCACGAAGACTTTGGTGGTTGCTACTCCTGTTCCTCTTGTTGCCAAGGCAAGTGGCACACTCATGAAATTCCTATTAATTTGATATATGCATGTTGTAGCTTATACTTAAAAATTTGCATGATAGGTTATTAATATTGCTATGCTAAACTATTTTAGAGTAGCACTCCTTTACTAGTTGGTCTAGATTTGTCCTATGATAACTTAGTAGAAATAGTAAAAATGCCATGCTATGAGTTTTTCTATAAAAAAAACTTAATTCTACTAAGTTAAAGAAACTCCTGGGTGGAATTGCTTTGTTGACGGCGGTTGGAGTTGAGTGGCTGCTCGGGGCCATGTCTATGGTTTTACTCGAGTATGTGCACTTGTGGATGGCCACCCAGGGACAAAGAGACCGACATTACTCCAAGTTTAGTTCACTTACCATGCATCCATAAGTCATATGGGCTCTGGCTTGACTAAGTATGTAGTGTGGAACCGGCCCGGCCTGACAGGTGGTGGTAGAGTTTGTAGGTGGAGCGCGTCAGGACGACAGTGGTTGGGAAAACACTTCGGAAAGGTCTCGTCTTCATCTTCTCCTTTCCTTTTCACTTCAAGAAGGGTCAAGGTCAGAATGGGTTGTTGAGGTCTTATGGTGAACGTGCACAACCTCTGCAGAGTATCAAACTAAGTGCTTAGCCGTGTCCCCGGTTACGGACAATTCTGAGCAAGCTGGACAAGGACGTCAATGGAGGATTTCATCATTCTAATTTCTCTAAGTTAAAACTTGATGGGTGAACAAGGGTAGTTGAGATGGTGGCTTTTATGTCATGAAAGTCTCATATAGATGAAAAGTTTTATAAAGAGTTAGGAAAAAGTTGGCTTTCTGCAAAATAGCCTTCAAACTCCACCAAGCCAAATATGCATATAGGCTACTAGAGTTGTTCCAATATGAGTCCACAAAGTGTCACTTGCCAGTTCCATTTTTATGGTTCTGACCCACCTTGTTGATACATTTTATCAGGTTTTTCTGACGAAGAGTGAGGTTTCGTTAAGGGTTTCGAGTCTGCAACCAACATGTTCGCCTGGGCACATAAAGATGATGGAGGCTCATTGCTACCTTTATTTCCGTTGTGCTGATATTTGTAAAATGCTAGCCTTGAGCTATGCAAGTTGTAATCTATTATTTGTTTAAATACTGGATCAAGCGTGTAATAATTGATGCATTGTTGTGATATTCATCGTAACTGTGTGTGCAAATGAATCGATCCAGGGGTTTGCACTATACACAGGGATCTTGCCTATTTTTAAGTGCAGGTCCGCTACAGATGGTATCACAGCACTGTGTTGCCTGTAGGTCGAAACCCTAGGTTTGGATAGAATTAGGTCGGCCTTAGGAGCAAAAACCTTTTTTATACAACTATAAAAAGTTTTACACTTTGTTCTTATAGCTTGCTTTTTGACTCGTAACACTTGTTCTGATATTGTTTTTCATAAATCTTTGTGGATGGTCATTTTCACCCGTGTGAGCACTCCGAGTGACAATGAGGCCACTATGTTCGGGAGGCAACTGACGGGAGTCTGCAGAGTGGTGGGCCGTGTTCCTCCTATCTTCAGGGGCAGGATGATACCTTCGTACATACCCACTATCCATCGTTGGGAGATTGAGACACATGTCCTACCTCGTGCCATTGTGACACCTACCGAGCCCATACTCTACACTAAGGTCTACACTACCTGGGAGACAGGACATCTGTTGGCTACGCGTGAGATCCTGTCATGCATTTGCATGAAGTACTACGAGATGTTGCCCCTGAACTCCATCTACCGGGAATTTGGTAGACGTAATGCCAATGGACTACCATACTGGAGTGATGAGGATCGCAAGAAAATGAGAGCGATGGAGTTACACTTAGAGGATCTGGAGGTGGTAGCCCACAGGACCGAAACTGTACTCCGCGCCGAGATGAGGATCGTGGATCGAGCCAAGGAGTTGATCGGGAAGCAGAAGGAGGTGATTGCGACTGCAGAAGAGCTAGCAGCATGGAAGGACATCGAGAAGAAGAAACTCATGGAGGCTAACCAGAAGCTGGAGGCAGAGAACCTGAAGCTGAAGAACAAGGTCAAGCGCCAGGAGTCCCTTATAGCAGCATTGCAGGAGCAAAGTTTCCATCTTGTGAAGGAGACAGCCGAGGGGAGTTCAAGCCAGAAGCGCCGCAAGACCAGAGCCGCCACAGAGTTCCTTAGCAGGATCAAGGACGAGTAGTCGCCCACCCGACCTTAATAATTCATTAGACGATCTTGAGTTTTCGTATTGACCTACCGACTTGTGGTATGGCAGTACCATCGCTTTTGTTTTTCAGAACCTTGGTGTGATTTGTTTCCAAATGATTAGATCGGCTATTATCAAAAGTTTGTTTTAATTTTAGTGTTTTTGATGTGTGATGTTTGCTAGATGTTGTTTGTAAGATGATTTGCCTTGATCTGCTGTTTTTGGGTAGGAGTATTTCCTTTAGATCTGTCTATCTCTACTCATCCTAGTTAAAACCAAACCAGATGTCTCACCCGCATTCCAACTTCGACAAAAAGGAGAGCCACCTCAAGCTGCCTTATGCATTGCAACTCCTCGAAGCAGCTCAGATGCAAATGACTCAAGTGATGAAAGAAAGTCAAGCCAACAACCCCAATAAGGAGTTAACCACAATTATTCAACAATTGTTAAACAACCAAACTCAAATGGTGCAACTGATGCGCGAGCAATATTAACCAGTTATCACCGGTTGATGATGAGATCAAGGAGAATTTTATGGCAGGACCTCGAGTATGCAAAAGTTGTGGAGAATTAGGACACCTGTCCAAGGAGTGCCATGATGAGTGGCCCCATTGTGAAGCAAGTTATTTGGATAAAGGATATTCCATAACCCAAGTCACTTGCTTTTTGTGTGAAGGAACGAATCACATTCCTACCCAGTGCCACCTTTACCCCATTGTACAGGAAGCAAATGAACACGTCAAGAAAGGGATACGCCAGGCTTTTCAGGAGAATAAGGACCTGAGAAATATCACCTGCTACACATGCAAAACAAAAGGACACTATTCATGGGATTGCTCAGAGAAGAAGGATGGTGATGGAGTCAAGCCAAAACAGTATCAAAATAGACTTACAATTCATGCCAAGATGGAGGATGAAGCCAGACTCAGAACTCATTCCCACACATCCAAAGTCACCACCAAGTGTTGTTATTCATGTGAAGAGGAAGGTCATTTCTCACGAGATTGCCCTGTTATTAGAACAACAAAGTTCCCAACGATTGAGGTAGATTATGATGAAGAAGATTATAGAGATCTGATCTTTTCAGAAAGACCAACAAAGAAGAGGAAGCATCTTGCTAGCAAGCACTACTTAGAACCTTCACACAAGAGACACACTGAGTTTGCAGGAAGTAACGAACACAAGCATGGGAACCATCATGGTACTGGCCATAATCAGCATGGTCATAACCATAATGGTGGATTCAAAGGAAACAATGGAAAAGTCAAAGGGACGGTACAAAGTGGTCACAACAATGGAAATGGCCATCACCACCACAGCCATGAACCTAACAGAGATATCAGTCAAGTGACATGCTACAAGTGCAAGGATAAGGGACATTATGCTCACAAATGCCCAGAAAAGGAACTCCAGCATCACACCAGCAACTTACATGAGGAGGGAAACAACAAGAAGAAGAAGGACCTTAGTCACGTATAGTGTTATAATTGCAAGGAGATGGGGCACTATTCCAGCGACTGTCCGGAATGGAAGGCTGCAAAAGCTGCCAATTCAACTTCTCTCAAGATGGGACACGTGAAGCTTGTACATGAGGGAGCAGCATCAACCCAATAAAATCCCAATACGAGCTTGGTTCGAGAATAATTTGTATTATGTAATCAGTGTTTTGATGCAATTATTATATTATGAGTGGTACGTTCAATATTGTACTAATGGAAGACATATTTGACTCCAGTGGGAAATCAATAGTAATCAGTTGGACCATAGCTCAAAGACAAGAGTTTTGCACTGCCCACAAAAGTTCCTTTTAAGGGTGGTAGCCTACCCATTTGCCTAAACCTAGAGACCCCAAACCTATCTTTCTTTCTAGCCTCTTCGAATCTCGGGACGAGATTCCTTTTAAGGGTGGTAGTATGTAACATCCCAAGAATTTCAAATTTTTGAAAAATCAGAAAAATCAAAAACTTTTGAAAACTATATGTATTTTCTTTTGAAAACACAAAATCATGCATACATGCATCATCATCTTGTCTTGTTTGCATTTGAATTTTCAAAAGTGGGAAATTTAATTCCACTTGAAAACTATTTGAGAAAATATCAAAAAGGGCATATTATGCTCCATATAAATTTTTCTGATTTGTTATGGTTTCATTTGTTCTATTTTGAATCTTGGTTGAGTTTGGATTATATTTATATGAAAACTAAAAAATAACTATTTTCCAAAAAAATCATTTGTGGTATTTGATTTGATTTTAATAAACCACAAATAATTTTATTTATAAGCCTATTTATAAAATGAACATAAAGGTTTAAATAATCCTTTATGCAATATTTGAATATTTAAATTTTTGAAAAGTTTGGAAAAATGAGTTTGAAAGTTTTAACAGATAGTTTTTGATTTTACAAAATTTTAGAATTTTGTTTGAGTTGATTTGGACTCTCGAAACAAAAGTTATGAATTAAATAAGAAAAACTGGAAAAAGAAAAGGAAAAATTGATGACGTCATCGCTGACGTCATCGTCGTCTTCCAGCTCGGGAATGGACGGAAATCACACCCGCGAGCTTTGATTTTCCCGTTTCTTCCCGATTTGATTCCCGGAGTTTTACTACACCAATTTAAGTGTCGTTTCTTTCTAATAAAAGCTCTTGATCTCCTCCATCCGTTGCCCTTCAAATCCCCCTCCGAGACCATCTAGGCTGCGTTGATTTTGTCCGCCATTACAGCACGTACGTCCCAGTTTTCAGAAACGCTCAAATTGATTTCTTCTCATCAATTCGGACAATTTACTCTGCCGTTTCCTTCCCCGTTTGATCCTATAAAACCCCCGCGTCCTCCTCAGATCGCTCCGTTCCTCTTTAAATCGTTTTAGAATTCCTGAAAATAGATAAAACTTGTTAATTCCATATCAAATCAACTGTAACTCCGTTTTCTGTGTTTTTGATGTCTATGGATTCAGAAAAATGAGTAGAATCTAGTGGTATAGGTTTTGTTATTTTTTTTATCGTACATAAACTTGTTAATTGCAGATCCTCAAATAACTTGGTTAGGCCATATCTAGAGTTTTATAAATCCAAATTGAGTGATTCAAATTGCAGAGCCTTTGTAATAATGTCCTCTGTCCAGTAGTACTGTTTTCCAAATTTTATAAAATGTTTTTATTCAGAAACCTTAGATTTTGTGTTAATACCTTTAATTGAGTGTTTTGGAATTATTCTTAATAAGTAAATTAATAAAAATTGATTTGTGGCATCATGCATATAGAACAACTAGAGAACAGAAAGTAAACTTATATTGGTGTTGTTGTAAATTTTGCACATTCATGCATGGCATAATTTTTGTATTGTCATTTGTGTGAAATTATATGTTTATTTGGGTGTTTATATATTTGTTAGATTATTCGGAGAGTCACGCAAGACTTTGGTGGTTGCTACTCATGTTCCTCTTGTTGCCAAGGCAAGTGGCACACTCATGAAATTCCTATTAATTTGATATATGCATGTTGTAGCTTATACTTAAAAATTTCCATGATAGGTTATTAATATTGCTATGCTAAACTATTTTAGAGTAGCACTCCTTTACTAGTTGGTCTAGATTTGTCCTATGATAACTTAGTAGAAATAGTAAAAATGCCATGCTATGAGTTTTTCTATAAAAAAACTTAATTCTACTAAGTTAAAGAAACTCCTGGGTGGAATTGCTTTGTTGACGGCGGTTGGAGTTGAGTGGCTGCTCGGGGCCATGTCTATGGTTTTACTCGAGTATGTGCACTTGTGGATGGCCACCCAGGGACAAAGAGACCGATGTTACTCCAAGTTTAGTTCGCTTACCGTGCAGCCATAAGTCATATGGGCTCTGGCTTGACTAAGTATGTAGTGTGGAACCGGCCCGGCCTGACAGGTGGTGGTAGAGGTTTGTAGGTGGAGCGCGTCAGGACGGCAGTGGTCGGGAAAACACTTTGGAAAGGTCTCGTCTTCATCTTCTCCTTTCCTTTTCACTTCAAGAAGGGTCAAGGTCAGAATGGGTTGATGAGGTCTTATGGTGAACGTGCACAACCTCTGCAGAGTATCAAACTAAGTGATTAGCCGTGTCCCCGGTTACGGACAATTCTGAGCAAGCTGGACAAGGACTTCAATGGAGGATCTCATCATTCTAATTTCTCTAAGTTAAAACTTGATGGGTGAACAAGGGTAGTTGAGACGGTGGCTTTTATGTCATGAAAGTCTCGTATAGATGAAAAGTTTTATAAAGAGTTAGGAAAAAGTTGGCTTTCTGCAAAATAGCCTTCAAACTCCACCAAGCCAAATATGCATTTAGGCTACTAGAGTTGTTCAATATGAGTCCACAAAGTGTCACTTGCCAGTTCCATTTTTATGGTTCTGACCCACCTTGTTGATACATTTTATCAGGTTTTTCTGACGAAGAGTGAGGTTTCGTTAAGGGTTTCGAGTCTGCAACCAACATGTTCGCCTGTGGCACATGAAGATGATGGAGGCTCATTGCTACCTTTATTTCCGCTGTGCTGATATTTGTAAAATGCTAGCCTTGAGCTATGCAAGTTGTAATCTATTATTTTGTTTAAATACTGG
The DNA here is from genome assembly GCA_012064385.1 of Puccinellia tenuiflora. Taxonomy (NCBI): domain Eukaryota; kingdom Viridiplantae; phylum Streptophyta; class Magnoliopsida; order Poales; family Poaceae; genus Puccinellia; species Puccinellia tenuiflora. The sequence goes on along the minus strand of QRDG01002063.1, from coordinate 6,811 downwards.
ATCAAGCGTGTAATAATTGATGCATTGTTGTGATATTCATCGTAACTGTGTGTGCAAATGAATCGATCCAGGGGTTTGCACTATACACAGGGATCTTGCCTATTTTTAAGTGCAGGTCCGCTACAGGCTGGTACGGTGACCTTCCCCTGACCGGGTCCTTCAAAGGGTCGAAGGATAGAAGCGTATTTTTATACCATCGGGCAAAACTGTGTATCTGCACATGCCGGGGCTCCGACGGGAGACCAAAGTCCGGGTGTCGATGGAATGTTCATAAGGGCAGGGTCTCATACTAGGGTGAGCAAGTGAAAGGATATGATCGGTTACTCAACTTCGCATACACCTTGTATGTCGGGACGTGGCTGACATGCTGAGTTTCCGGATGGTGTGGGTAAGGTGTGGAACCTCTGCAGAGTGTAAAACTATTCGAATAGCCGAGTCCTCGGATATGGATAGTTGGAAGGCCCTACTTTGACCTATGTGCAAAAGTTTTCGATTTCTAAAACAAATGGAGATGTTTGGGGGTCATACCAACGGGTCGGTATGAGGAGAAATAAAGGAGAGGGATTCACGACGGGCTGTGATCCCACCGGAGGAGTTTTTGAAGTAAAGCTATCTTTATGAAAACTTCTTTTCAAATACCTTACCTTTTTCAATAAAGATATAGAGATATCTTTTCTTAAAAAGAAAGTGCTTTTATAAATAAATAGACTACCCTTAGAGCCTTCCACCATATGTTTATGCATTTGTCTTCCAATAATTAAATATCAGGTGGTTTGCGAGTACATTCAAATGTACTCATATTGGTTTCGTCCCTAGCTATTGTCTTGGCCAGACTTTGAAGAGCCATATGAGGAAGGAGACTACGACGCCGATAACGCGAACTAGGGATCTTCATCGGTCAGCTGCCTGTAGGGTTGTTAAGGCATTCATGTTCAGCCTACAACGCATATTGCTATTCCGCTGCTTAAAGAATGCTTGAGTCCGATGAGGCAATTTATGTAAGACTATGGTCCTCGTGACCCTATTGTTGTAAGACTTTAAATTCGGTACTGTAATGGATGTAAACTCTGGTATTCAGTTCAAGTTATGTGCAATGACAGACTGATCATGGGATTGTTGTGTTAAACATAATGGGTATTTCGGACAGCTAGTCCGGGGTCCCCACAGTCGCCAATACTCGAGTTAGCGAGATCGGAACCTTGTAATCGATATCAACACCAGCAATAAAGAACAAGCAGGAAGTAGGTATTTACCTCCATCGAGAGGGGCCGAACCTGTGTAAATCCTTTGTCCCTTGTCGAGCTAGACATGCTCCCGTACTTCATGTCACAATGTCCCCACAACTTAGCTTCCCGGAGGAAGTACTTGCCGTGACAACCCCGTGACATAATGTTTGCGTTTTGATTGTACTTCTTTCATACTGATGTTTTTTACTTTTAGATAGAGCATGTTCCAAGTGCAAGAAATTAGTCCAACTCATTGATCATGAATTCTTGTTATCTAGAAATTCAGAAGAAGAGTTTAGTCTAACTTAATGATATATATATAATTTATTTGTGTTTTAAACCACTACTGGAGTCAAAATTGATGATATTTAATTTGTTCAATACACAATTATTCCCCTTTATTAATGTAGCGACCGTGCCTTTTAAAAATGGCCAAGATCCATGTGTTCTGTGCTAGTCCCTGGATCGAATAGCTAGCACCACAGTTCAAGATTTAATATCATGCAAATGCGTCAAATATCTATTACATCGAGGATCCAGAAGGATAAAACATTACAAGTTGCATAGCACAAGGCTAGCATATTACAAAGCTCAGCAGCGGAAAACATAAATAGCATGGAGCCCTCATCATCTTCATGTGCCACAGGCAGACATGTTGGTTGCAGACTCGAAACCAATAACGTTCCTTACTCATCGTCAGACGACCCTGCAACAGTAAAAGCGTTGCAGCCAAAAATTGGTCAGAACCATTTGAATGGATCATGCAAATGATACTTGTGGACTCATAAAGGCAAACTTTTAACATCTACATGCATATCTGGCTAGTGGAGTTGAAGGCTATTGCATAAAGCCAATTTTGTCCTACTTTTCATAAAGCATTTATTTCTCAACTTAACAATATGAGACACACCCATGGAACGCATCCAGTGTCTCATTTACCCGAGTTCACCCATCAAATTTTATTTCTGAAATTGGAATGAAGAGATCTTCTGTCGACATCCTTATTTGGTCACTCGTGATTGTCCATTACTGGGGACATGGCTAAGTTCTTAGTTTTAAATACTCTCGAGAGTTTGTGGCACTTTCCCCACTAGACCCAATCAGCCCAAACTTTATAATCACTCATTTAGTGAAAAGAAAAGGAGAAGATCAAGACGAGACTTTTTAGAAGTGTTTTCCCGTGGTACTCCAGCGAGATCACTGCGGTCCTACCCCTCTACATCATCAGATCTCACTGACCCAGGTCCACACAACGTACTCCATCAAGACATAGCCCATATGACTAGTGGTTGCACGGTCGGGCAAACAAACACGGTGTGACATTAATCTCAAACCCTAGGTGGCCTTTCACAAGTGCACATATTCAGGTAAAACCATGGAAATGGCCCTGAATAGCCACTCAACTTCGCCTCCATCATACGGACCAATACCACCTAGGTAGTTCATTAATTTAGTAGAAGTTTCCTTAACTCAACTACAATAGAACACTTTAGTTTTGCAGCAAGCAATTCCACTAAAATAAATAGGTCACTAATCAACTAGTCATGTGGCTATCCTGACAGGTTTGCATAGCACATGTATATATAGCAGTAGTGTAGCGCCCCGACCCCAGAACTATACAGTGAAACGTTGTGTAACCGGTCATGCTACACAATCGAGGGTTACTGGGTTTACCAATCCCAGGCCAAAACTCATTGGCAGGTGTGCTCGAAATGGATCATCGGCACACAACACCCCGATCATGCCATAAGCTCAGACATCGCTTTCACGTATAGTAGAGAGACCGAGACTTGTGGAACAAACTGGCACATTGCAGACTCTACGACACAAAACTCATATAGCAACTCATATATGAGAAAGATACAAATATTACACATCAAAAGGTCACAGACCATCAGTTCAACAAGCGGAAGCGAAGTAGTGTTGTCTAGTACAACAAGATCCAAATATAGGGCCTAAGAGGCCTACACATAAATAAACCCAGCCAGCTTGCTCCACGGTCCCAAGCTGCCACCTGGGAACCCCGGACTACTAGTCGAGGTCCACGTAGAACCCACCTAGCTGCTCGGTCTCGTCCTCCTCTGAAATACAAATATAAAGGCACCAAGAGAGACTGAGTACGATGTATTCGCAAGTTTAGTAGGGCGATATAGGCCCAATGACTGACGGAGGCTCTAAAGCTGTATATGTATTTCTTTTCCATAAAGCTAATTTTCATAACCCGAAACATAATTGACACATGGCATTCGTCTACTCAGAATAGTTTTTATAACAGGGGTAAGAGGGTAACATTTTATCTTCGGTTCTCGGCGAACCTACTTGTAGCCAAACCTCTCGTCTCCACCAAGGCACTCCCTCGAATCACCCTCGAGGAAATGAACCTTTATTACAAGTTGATTATGCAACCTTTAGCTGCCATATCAATTAGGTTAATGTTATCTATGAGCTAATCCGCCTTTCCCAAGAGTTCGTCCATAACCGTGTACACGGCTTTTCGAAAAGATTTACCCTGCAGGGGTGTACTATTTTACCCATTGGTACCGTCCGGCTCACCTGATTGACCCTCTTCCGGGGAAGGCCGGCGAGCGGGCGCGGTTAAACCTTTACCTCGCGTGAGACTATCCAAGAGTCATATGTGGCCACAGGGCAAGTTTCCCCAGCCTATTTTAGCACCTGCCCCATCGCCACGCCCTAAACACAAATCCTCATCAACATCATCTTTTCCACTCACACGCAAATGGAAAACCGAACTAGAGGACCCTTGGATACGCCCGCACAAGTTATTCAGTTATTAAGAGGCCCATACACCCACCAATGGCAGCATGCTCGGTTCTTGGTTCTAGCTAAAAGCACTTTCATCCTAGGCGGCAAGAATGAGGCAAAACACCATCCTCGATGGCAACTCATCCAAGCCTTTTAGCAATTTAATTTATCCACCCCAAGTAACCATCATGTCCGAACATTCTACCATCATTCATAATAATGAAATTAAATCACCGGACCAAAAATATATCAGTTGACTAAGCATAGTTAAGCATATATAACAACAATTGTATCTTTGTCTCCGGCCAACACATCAAACCTAGGGTTTATAGGAGGGGAAACATGTGATGGTTCAGGGGATAAACATGCATTCATAGGATACTCTACATCTTGATCAAAAGAGACATTTGAATAGCATGCAATATTATGGTGGATAAAATAAGTTTGTAAAACAATTGGATGCTAGATGCCAAGAAGGTTAGGTTATCTCTTGCCTTGCTGCCCGGGCGTGTAGTACTGCTCGTCGGGGTAGATAGGGGAACCCTCGACTCTGGAATCTATCGATACCCAAAAATAGAATACAAGGAACAAATAAATCACAAGAACACAAAGTGCAATGCTCAATCACATAATGACATGTCAAATTTATGCAAAGATTTCAACACTTAATTTATCTAACAAATTAAATGGAGTTGCAAATAATTAGTGCAATTATTTGGACGCAACTCCATATTTATATTAGTGATCACATTCTTCATAAATTATTAAATTATTAGAGAAGTGGCTCAACATGCATGAATATGACATGAGATGGGTAAGGTTTGTCATTCCGATCATTTTGGTACTTTATTTGTAATTTTCGGAGTACCGAAGAATAAACAGCGAATTAAATAAGTAAGTGGATTTAATTCTTTTAAACCAATTATGAATAACATCAAATAAATATTTGTGATGACGATGTGATAAGTGTATGATTTGATAGCATTTGACATGTCGATCACATTGATATTTCATTCATAATTTTTGGATTAATAATTAATAAGTTATGAATTATGCTAATTAGGTATTGTTTATACCATTTTAGGAATTCTTAAATAACAGCAAGATTACAAGTTCAAAAGACAAATAAAATTGTTCTATCTTGTAGAGTTTAATTTTCTGAACATTTTGAAATTTGATTGGTCAAATTTGGATAAAAAATTCAAATAGTTATCAATATTTGAAAATTGTTTCAAAACCCAAAAAGGGAAACTAATTCCCTGGCAGGCCGGCCTCGAGCCGGCCAGGCCGGCGTGTAGGCCAGAGACCAACCCGAAGGCGCCGGCCTTTGGCCGGCCCAGGCCGGGCTGGCAGGCCGGGGTGGTGGCCGAGCCGGCCGGCCTCTGGTCGGCCCAGGCCGGGCTCGCAGGCCGGGCACCAACCCGAGGCCTCCGGCCTCAGGCCGGCCCAAGCCCCGGCCAGGCCGGGTGCTCTGAGAGATGACGCCGGCGGCGAGCGCGACGGCGAACGGCGGCGAGGTTGGGAGAGAGGGAGAGGGGAAAGGACCAAAAGGGAGCGGAGCTCAACCTGGGTTTGTTTGCGAGGACGGCGACAGCGCGGAGGGCGGGAGTCGCCGAATCGAGGCCGACGAACGGCGCGGCCGAGGCAGGGATGTCGATGACGAATTCGTCGACCTCGGGCCACCCCGGCTCGTTTCCGCCACAGAGGAGGAGGCAGAGGACGCGACGGAGCTCGCCACACCCTTCGATTTGTGCGGGGAGGAGCCAAACGATGGCGGCGAGCTCGACTTGGTGGCGACGATGGAGGAGCTCGGGAGAGAGGGAGAGAGAGAGAGCGAGGCGAGGCAGCAAGTGGGAAAAAGGCAGGAGCAGGTGGGGGAGGTCCTCGTCCACCAGGAGGGCACAGCCAGGAGAGGGTGGGCGGCGGCATGGGCGCGGCCAGCTCGGCGGCATGGCGCCAGTGCCGCCGGCACTGTGGAGGAGGAGAGAGGGAAATAAACTCGCGAAAAACCCCCTGGCAATTTTTAAATTAATTGCAAAAAGGTCCTTAGCAGATTTTAGCAATTTAATTGAGGCACCAGGACATTTTTATAAATTCCATAGAAATTCATATAAGCTTTATTTAACCTTTTAAACCTCCACAAAAATTGGGGTGGCAGAATAAAAAGTTTTGACCCACTTTTGTTCACAGTTTTTAATTAAAGTATTTTTTTTGACAATTTCCAATATTTATTTATTTGGAGTATTTAAACATTTCCAAAAATATTGAAAATATTCATGGAGGCTCTAACCATAACATTGAAGCTCTCCATGATTTTAGTTTGAATTTTTGGAATGTTTAACTTGGTTTCAAAAATAGAAATGGAATTTAGCCAATTTGAATTCTCATATTTATTTCTCATTTGGCAATATTTAGAAATTGAGAATTTGTTTCCAAAAGTATACTTGGAACTCCCTAAACCATTTGGAAGTCCAAGAATGAATTGGTTTGCTAAGTTGAGCATTGTCATTGGTTTGGAGGTTGGGAAGTTGGCCTCCCCAATTCAATTTGTTTCCAAATGGATGTTTGAATTAGCAAATGCATGTGGATGCTATGATGCAAACATAGAAACAAAAGGTGGAAAAATTCTTCCTATTTTTCATTACCAAGTTAGGGCTGTTACAATTCTACCCCCTTACAGGAATCTCGTCCCGAGATTCTATGCTTGAGTGAAGAAGGCGGGGTATTCCTGACGAAGACTAGTTTCTCGCTCCCATGTGGCTTCTTCCTCGGAATGGTTGGACCATTGAACTTTGAGGAACTTGATGGTCTTGTTGCGGGTT